>JAEIGP010000134.1:0-19705 GCA_018904095.1 Zaprionus ghesquierei | reverse complement strand
ATAAAATTGATTACAAGCGCAATTTTGACGCCATATTGTTCATTTTCGGTTCACATGATAACTATGGCTAGCCAGATGATCTCTGAAAATTTGGTAACAATCGGATAATAAACACAGAAGTTATTCAGCTTAACGTTTTCCATAGCTGTAAGCAGCACTGCCGGCAGCTGCCGGGAGCGCTGCAGCATTGGCCGAATTGTTGTGTGCGTGTACGGTGGTGGAAATGGGTTAAGTTGTGGACTGCAAAGCGAACAGTACTATTATGCATTTACGGGTTCGAGTCCCGCCCGCATCAAAAATTAAATGTGTGCAAAAATGTTTTTTTTATACCCGCTACTCATAGAGTAGAAGGGTATTATTACTTTGTTCAAACCGAAAATGTATGTAACAGGCAGAAGGAGACACCTTAGACCCCATAAAGTATATATATTCTGGCTCAGGATCAACAGCCGAGTCGATATAGCCATGTCCGTCTGTCCGTCTGTCTGTCCGTGTGAAAATCTAGATCTCAGCTATTATAAGAGCTAGGATTACCAAATTTGGGGACAAAATGTGTTATTATTGCACGCTGATCAAGTTTATTTTGGATTTTGGCCACGCCCCCTTCCGCCTCTGTAAATCGAATAAAATTGATTACAAGCGCAATTTTGACGCCATATTGTTCATTTTCGGTTCACATGATAACTATGGCTAGCCAGATGATCTCTGAAAATTTGGTAACAATCGGATAATAAACACAGAAGTTATTCAGCTTAACGTTTTCCATACCTGTAAGCAGCGCTGCCGGCAGCGCTGCTTGCACCATTGTGCCGAATCGTGTGTGCGTGTACGGTGGTGAAATAGCTTAAGTTGTGGACTGCAAAACGAACAGTACTATTATGCATGTACGGGTTCGAGTCCCGCCCGCATCAAAAATTAAATGTGTGCAAAAATGTTTTTTTTTATACCCGCTACTCATAGAGTAGAAGGGTATTATAACTTTGTTCAAACCGAAATAGTATGTAACAGGCAGAAGGAGACACCTCCGACCCCATAAAGTATATATTTTCTGGCTCAGGATCAACAGCCGAGTCGATATAGCCATGTCCGTCTGTCCGTCTGTCTGTCCGTGTGAAAATCTAGATCTCAGCTATTATAAGAGCTAGGATTACCAAATTTGGGGACAAAATGTGTTATTATTGCACGCTGATTAAGTTTATTTTGGATTTTGGCCACGTCCCCTTCCGCCCCTGTAAATCGAAAAAAATTGATTACAAGCGCAATTTTGACGCCATATTGTTAATTTTCGGTTCACATGATAACTATGGCTAGCCAGATGATCTCTGAAAATTTGGTAACAATCGAATAATAAACACAGAAGTTATTCAGCTTAACGTTTTCCATAGCTGTAAGCAGCGCTGCCGGCAGCGCTGCTTGCAGCATTGTGCCATATTGTTCATTTTCGGTTTACATGATAACTATGGCTAGCCAGATAATCTCTGAAAATTTGGTAACAATCGGATAATAAACCCAGAAGTTATTCAGCTTAACGTTTTCCATAGCTGTAAGCAGCGCTGCCGGCAGCGCTGCTTGCCATTGTGCCATATTGTTCATTTTCGGTTTACATGATAACTATGGCTAGCCAGATGATCTCTGAAAATTTGGTAACAATCGGATAATAAACACAGAAGTTATTCAGCTTAACGTTTTCCATAGCTGTAAGCAGCGCTGCCGGCAGCGCTACTTGCAGCATTGTGCCAAATCGTGTGTGCGTGTACAGTGGTGAAATGTGTTAAGTTGTGGACTGCAAAGCGAACAGTACTATTATGCATTTACGGGCTCGATTCCCGCCCGCATCAAAAATTAAATGTGTGCAAAAATGTTTTTTTTTATACCCGCTACTCATAGAGTAGAAGGGTATTATAACTTTGTTCAAACCGAAAATGTATGTAACAGGCAGAAGGAGACACCTTAGACCCCATAAAGTATATATATTCTGGCTCAGGATCAACAGCCGAGTCGATATAGCCATGTCCGTCTGTCCGTCTGTCTGTCCGTGTGAAAATCTAGATCTCAGCTATTATAAGAGCTAGGATTACCAAATTTGGGGACAAAATGTGTTATTATTGCACGCTGATCAAGTTTATTTTGGATTTTGGCCACGCCCCCTTCCGCCTCTGTAAATCGAATAAAATTGATTACAAGCGCAATTTTGACGCCATATTGTTCATTTTCGGTTCACATGATAACTATGGCTAGCCAGATGATCTCTGAAAATTTGGTAACAATCGGATAATAAACACAGAAGTTATTCAGCTTAACGTTTTCCATACCTGTAAGCAGCGCTGCCGGCAGCGCTGCTTGCACCATTGTGCCGAATCGTGTGTGCGTGTACGGTGGTGAAATAGCTTAAGTTGTGGACTGCAAAACGAACAGTACTATTATGCATGTACGGGTTCGAGTCCCGCCCGCATCAAAAATTAAATGTGTGCAAAAATGTTTTTTTTTATACCCGCTACTCATAGAGTAGAAGGGTATTATAACTTTGTTCAAACCGAAATAGTATGTAACAGGCAGAAGGAGACACCTCCGACCCCATAAAGTATATTTTCTGGCTCAGGATCAACAGCCGAGTCGATATAGCCATGTCCGTCTGTCCGTCTGTCTGTCCGTGTGAAAATCTAGATCTCAGCTATTATAAGAGCTAGGATTACCAAATTTGGGGACAAAATGTGTTATTATTGCACGCTGATTAAGTTTATTTTGGATTTTGGCCACGTCCCCTTCCGCCCCTGTAAATCGAAAAAAATTGATTACAAGCGCAATTTTGACGCCATATTGTTAATTTTCGGTTCACATGATAACTATGGCTAGCCAGATGATCTCTGAAAATTTGGTAACAATCGAATAATAAACACAGAAGTTATTCAGCTTAACGTTTTCCATAGCTGTAAGCAGCGCTGCCGGCGCTGCTTGCAGCATTGTGCCATATTGTTCATTTTCGGTTTACATGATAACTATGGCTAGCCAGATGATCTCTGAAAATTTGGTAACAATCGGATAATAAACCCAGAAGTTATTCAGCTTAACGTTTTCCATAGCTGTAAGCAGCGCTGCCGGCAGCGCTGCTTGCAGCATTGTGCCATATTGTTCATTTTCGGTTTACATGATAACTATGGCTAGCCAGATGATCTCTGAAAATTTGGTAACAATCGGATAATAAACACAGAAGTTATTCAGCTTAACGTTTTCCATAGCTGTAAGCAGCGCTGCCGGCAGCGCTACTTGCAGCATTGTGCCAAATCGTGTGTGCGTGTACAGTGGTGAAATGTGTTAAGTTGTGGACTGCAAAGCGAACAGTACTATTATGCATTTACGGGTTCGATTCCCGCCCGCATCAAAAATTAAATGTGTGCAAAAATGTTTTTTTTTATACCCGCTACTCATAGAGTAGAAGGGTATTATAACTTTGTTCAAACCGAAAATGTATGTAACAGGCAGAAGGAGACACCTTAGACCCCATAAAGTATATTTTCTGGCTCAGGATCAACAGCCGAGTCGATATAGCCATGTCCGTCTGTCCGTCTGTCTGTCCGTGTGAAAATCTAGATCTCAGCTATTATAAGAGCTAGGATTACCAAATTTGGGGACAAAATGTGTTATTATTGCACGCTGATCAAGTTTATTTTGGATTTTGGCCACGCCCCCTTCCGCCTCTGTAAATCGAATAAAATTGATTACAAGCGCAATTTTGACGCCATATTGTTCATTTTCGGTTCACATGATAACTATGGCTAGCCAGATGATCTCTGAAAATTTGGTAACAATCGGATAATAAACACAGAAGTTATTCAGCTTAACGTTTTCCATACCTGTAAGCAGCGCTGCCGGCAGCGCTGCTTGCACCATTGTGCCGAATCGTGTGTGCGTGTACGGTGGTGAAATAGCTTAAGTTGTGGACTGCAAAACGAACAGTACTATTATGCATGTACGGGTTCGAGTCCCGCCCGCATCAAAAATTAAATGTGTGCAAAAATGTTTTTTTTTATACCCGCTACTCATAGAGTAGAAGGGTATTATAACTTTGTTCAAACCGAAATATTATGTAACAGGCAGAAGGAGACACCTCCGACCCCATAAAGTATATTTTCTGGCTCAGGATCAACAGCCGAGTCGATATAGCCATGTCCGTCTGTCCGTCTGTCTGTCCGTGTGAAAATCTAGATCTCAGCTATTATAAGAGCTAGGATTACCAAATTTGGGGACAAAATGTGTTATTATTGCACGCTGATTAAGTTTATTTTGGATTTTGGCCACGTCCCCTTCCGCCCCTGTAAATCGAAAAAAATTGATTACAAGCGCAATTTTGACGCCATATTGTTAATTTTCGGTTCACATGACAACTATGGCTAGCCAGATGATCTCTGAAAATTTGGTAACAATCGAATAATAAACACAGAAGTTATTCAGCTTAACGTTTTCCATAGCTGTAAGCAGCGCTGCGGCAGCGCTGCTTGCAGCATTGTGCCATATTGTTCATTTTCGGTTTACATGATAACTATGGCTAGCCAGATGATCTCTGAAAATTTGGTAACAATCGGATAATAAACCCAGAAGTTATTCAGCTTAACGTTTTCCATAGCTGTAAGCAGCGCTGCCGCAGCGCTGCTTGCAGCATTGTGCCATATTGTTCATTTTCGGTTTACATGATAACTATGGCTAGCCAGATGATCTCTGAAAATTTGGTAACAATCGGATAATAAACACAGAAGTTATTCAGCTTAACGTTTTCCATAGCTGTAAGCAGCGCTGCCGGCAGCGCTACTTGCAGCATTGTGCCAAATCGTGTGTGCGTGTACAGTGGTGAAATGTGTTAAGTTGTGGACTGCAAAGCGAACAGTACTATTATGCATTTACGGGTTCGATTCCCGCCCGCATCAAAAATTAAATGTGTGCAAAAATGTTTTTTTTTATACCCGCTACTCATAGAGTAGAAGGGTATTATAACTTTGTTCAAACCGAAAATGTATGTAACAGGCAGAAGGAGACACCTTAGACCCCATAAAGTATATATATTCTGGCTCAGGATCAACAGCCGAGTCGATATAGCCATGTCCGTCTGTCCGTCTGTCTGTCCGTGTGAAAATCTAGATCTCAGCTATTATAAGAGCTAGGATTACCAAATTTGGGGACAAAATGTGTTATTATTGCACGCTGATCAAGTTTATTTTGGATTTTGGCCACGCCCCCTTCCGCCCCTGTAAATCGAAAAAAATTGATTACAAGCGCAATTTTGACGCCATATTGTTCATTTTCGGTTCACATGATAACTATGGCCAGCCAGATGATCTCTGAAAATTTGGTAATAATCGAATAATAAACACAGAAGTTATTCAGCTTAACGTTTTCCATAGCTGTAAGCAGCGCTGCCGGCAGCGCTGCTTGCAGCATTGTGCCATATTGTTCATTTTCGGTTTACATGATAACTATGGCTAGCCAGATGATCTCTGAAAATTTGGTAACAATCGGATAATAAACACAGAAGTTATTCAGCTTAACGTTTTCCATAGCTGTAAGCAGCGCTGCCGGCAGCGCTGCTTGCACCATTGTGCCGAATCGTGTGTGCGTGTACGGTGGTGAAATAGCTTAAGTTGTGGACTGCAAAACGAACAGTACTATTATGCATGTACGGGTTCGAGTCCCGCCCGCATCAAAAATTAAATGTGTGCAAAAAATGTTTTTTTTATACCCGCTACTCATAGAGTAGAAGGGTATTATAACTTTGTTCAAACCGAAATATTATGTAACAGGCAGAAGGAGACACCTCCGACCCCATAAAGTATATTTTCTGGCTCAGGATCAACAGCCGAGTCGATATAGCCATGTCCGTCTGTCCGTCTGTCTGTCCGTGTGAAAATCTAGATCTCAGCTATTATAAGAGCTAGGATTACCAAATTTGGGGACAAAATGTGTTATTATTGCACGCTGATTAAGTTTATTTTGGATTTTGGCCACGTCCCCTTCCGCCCCTGTAAATCGAAAAAAATTGATTACAAGCGCAATTTTGACGCCATATTGTTAATTTTCGGTTCACATGACAACTATGGCTAGCCAGATGATCTCTGAAAATTTGGTAACAATCGAATAATAAACACAGAAGTTATTCAGCTTAACGTTTTCCATAGCTGTAAGCAGCGCTGCCGGCAGCGCTGCTTGCAGCATTGTGCCATATTGTTCATTTTCGGTTTACATGATAACTATGGCTAGCCAGATGATCTCTGAAAATTTGGTAACAATCGGATAATAAACCCAGAAGTTATTCAGCTTAACGTTTTCCATAGCTGTAAGCAGCGCTGCCGGCAGCGCTGCTTGCAGCATTGTGCCATATTGTTCATTTTCGGTTTACATGATAACTATGGCTAGCCAGATGATCTCTGAAAATTTGGTAACAATCGGATAATAAACACAGAAGTTATTCAGCTTAACGTTTTCCATAGCTGTAAGCAGCGCTGCCGGCAGCGCTACTTGCAGCATTGTGCCAAATCGTGTGTGCGTGTACAGTGGTGAAATGTGTTAAGTTGTGGACTGCAAAGCGAACAGTACTATTATGCATTTACGGGTTCGATTCCCGCCCGCATCAAAAATTAAATGTGTGCAAAAATGTTTTTTTATACCCGCTACTCATAGAGTAGAAGGGTATTATAACTTTGTTCAAACCGAAAATGTATGTAACAGGCAGAAGGAGACACCTTAGACCCCATAAAGTATATTTTCTGGCTCAGGATCAACAGCCGAGTCGATATAGCCATGTCCGTCTGTCCGTCTGTCTGTCCGTGTGAAAATCTAGATCTCAGCTTTTATAAGAGCTAGGATTACCAAATTTGGGGACAAAATGTGTTATTATTGCACGCTGATCAAGTTTATTTTGGATTTTGGCCACGCCCCCTTCCGCCTCTGTAAATCGAATAAAATTGATTACAAGCGCAATTTTGACGCCATATTGTTCATTTTCGGTTCACATGATAACTATGGCTAGCCAGATGATCTCTGAAAATTTGGTAACAATCGGATAATAAACACAGAAGTTATTCAGCTTAACGTTTTCCATACCTGTAAGCAGCGCTGCCGGCAGCGCTGCTTGCACCATTGTGCCGAATCGTGTGTGCGTGTACGGTGGTGAAATAGCTTAAGTTGTGGACTGCAAAACGAACAGTACTATTATGCATGTACGGGTTCGAGTCCCGCCCGCATCAAAAATTAAATGTGTGCAAAAATGTTTTTTTTTATACCCGCTACTCATAGAGTAGAAGGGTATTATAACTTTGTTCAAACCGAAATATTATGTAACAGGCAGAAGGAGACACCTCCGACCCCATAAAGTATATTTTCTGGCTCAGGATCAACAGCCGAGTCGATATAGCCATGTCCGTCTGTCCGTCTGTCTGTCCGTGTGAAAATCTAGATCTCAGCTATTATAAGAGCTAGGATTACCAAATTTGGGGACAAAATGTGTTATTATTGCACGCTGATTAAGTTTATTTTGGATTTTGGCCACGTCCCCTTCCGCCCCTGTAAATCGAAAAAAATTGATTACAAGCGCAATTTTGACGCCATATTGTTAATTTTCGGTTCACATGACAACTATGGCTAGCCAGATGATCTCTGAAAATTTGGTAACAATCGAATAATAAACACAGAAGTTATTCAGCTTAACGTTTTCCATAGCTGTAAGCAGCGCTGCCGGCAGCGCTGCTTGCAGCATTGTGCCATATTGTTCATTTTCGGTTTACATGATAACTATGGCTAGCCAGATGATCTCTGAAAATTTGGTAACAATCGGATAATAAACCCAGAAGTTATTCAGCTTAACGTTTTCCATAGCTGTAAGCAGCGCTGCCGGCAGCGCTGCTTGCAGCATTGTGCCATATTGTTCATTTTCGGTTTACATGATAACTATGGCTAGCCAGATGATCTCTGAAAATTTGGTAACAATCGGATAATAAACACAGAAGTTATTCAGCTTAACGTTTTCCATAGCTGTAAGCAGCGCTGCCGGCAGCGCTACTTGCAGCATTGTGCCAAATCGTGTGTGCGTGTACAGTGGTGAAATGTGTTAAGTTGTGGACTGCAAAGCGAACAGTACTATTATGCATTTACGGGTTCGATTCCCGCCCGCATCAAAAATTAAATGTGTGCAAAAATGTTTTTTTTATACCCGCTACTCATAGAGTAGAAGGGTATTATAACTTTGTTCAAACCGAAAATGTATGTAACAGGCAGAAGGAGACACCTTCGACCCCATAAAGTATATATATTCTGGCTCAGGATCAACAGCCGAGTCGATATAGCCATGTCCGTCTGTCCGTCTGTCTGTCCGTGTGAAAATCTAGATCTCAGCTATTATAAGAGCTAGGATTACCAAATTTGGGGACAAAATGTGTTATTATTGCACGCTGATCAAGTTTATTTTGGATTTTGGCCACGCCCCCTTCCGCCCCTGTAAATCGAAAAAATTGATTACAAGCGCAATTTTGACGCCATATTGTTCATTTTCGGTTCACATGATAACTATGGCCAGCCAGATGATCTCTGAAAATTTGGTAATAATCGAATAATAAACACAGAAGTTATTCAGCTTAACGTTTTCCATAGCTGTAAGCAGCGCTGCCATATTGTTCATTTTCGGTTTACATGATAACTATGGCTAGCCAGATGATCTCTGAAAATTTGGTAACAATCGGATAATAAACACAGAAGTTATTCAGCTTAACGTTTTCCATAGCTGTAAGCAGCGCTGCCGGCAGCGCTGCTTGCACCATTGTGCCGAATCGTGTGTGCGTGTACGGTGGTGAAATGGGTTAAGTTGTGGACTGCAAAACGAACAGTACTATTATGCATTTACGGGTTCGAGTCCCGCCCGCATCAAAAATTAAATGTGTGCAAAAATGTTTTTTTTATACCCGCTACTCATAGAGTAGAAGGGTATTATAACTTTGTTCAAACCGAAATATGTATGTAACAGGCAGAAGGAGACACCTCCGACCCCATAAAGTATATATTTCTGGCTCAGGATCAACAGCCGAGTCGATATAGCCATGTCCGTCTGTCCGTCTGTCTGTCCGTGTGAAAATCTAGATCTCAGCTATTATAAGAGCTAGGATTACCAAATTTGGGGACAAAATGTGTTATTATTGCACGCTGATCAAGTTTATTTTGGATTTTGGCCACGTCCCCTTCCGCCCCTGTAAATCGAAAAAATTGATTACAAGCGCAATTTTGACGCCATATTGTTCATTTTCGGTTCACATGATAACTATGGCTAGCCAGATGATCTCTGAAAATTTGGTAACAATCGGATAATAAACACAGAAGTTATTCAGCTTAACGTTTTCCATAGCTGTAAGCAGCGCTCCGGCAGCGCTGCTTGCAGCATTGTGCCATATTTCATTTTCGGTTTACAGTGATAACTATGGCTACAGATGATCTCTGAAAATTTGTGTAACAACGGATAATAAACCCAGAAGTTATTCAGCTAACTTTTTCCATAGCAAAAATGTAACAGGCTGCCGGAGCACTGCTTCAGCATTGTCCATATTGTTCATTTTCGGTTTACATGATAACTATGGCCAGCCAGATGATCTCTGAAAATTTGGTAATAATCGAATAATAAACACAGAAGTTATTCAGCTTAACGTTTTCCATAGCTGTAAGCAGCGCTGCCTGTAACGTGCTTGCAACATTGTGCCATATTGTTCATTTTCGGTTTACATGATAACTATGGCTAGCCAGATGATCTCTGAAAATTTGGTAACAATCGGATAATAAACACAGAAGTTATTCAGCTTAACGTTTTCCATAGCTGTAAGCAGCGCTGCCGGCAGCGCTGCTTGCAGCATTGTGCCGAATCGTGTGTGCGTGTACGGTGGTGAAATAGGTTAAGTTGTGGACTGCAAAACGAACAGTACTATTATGCATTTACGGGTTCGAGTCCCGCCCGCATCAAAAATTAAATGTGTGCAAAAATGTTTTTTTTTATACCCGCTACTCATAGAGTAGAAGGGTATTATAACTTTGTTCAAACCGAAAATGTATGTAACAGGCAGAAGGAGACACCTTCGACCCCATAAAGTATATATATTCTGGCTCAGGATCAACAGCCGAGTCGATATAGCCATGTCCGTCTGTCCGTCTGTCTGTCCGTGTGAAAATCTAGATCTCAGCTATTATAAGAGCTAGGATTACCAAATTTGGGGACAAAATGTGTTATTATTGCACGCTGATCAAGTTTATTTTGGATTTTGGCCACGCCCCCTTCCGCCCCTGTAAATCGAAAAAAATTGATTACAAGCGCAATTTTGACGCCATATTGTTCATTTTCGGTTTACATGATAACTATGGCTAGCCAGATGATCTCTGAAAATTTGGTAACAATCGAATAATAAAAACAGAAGTTATTCAGCTTAACATTTTCCATAGCTGTAAGCAGCGCTGCGCAGCGCTGCTTGCAGCATTGTGCCAAATCGTGTGTGCGTGTACGGTGGTGAAATGGGTTAAGTTGTGGACTGCAAAACGAACAGTACTATTATGCATTTACGGGTTCGAGTCCCGCCCGCATCAAAAATTAAATGTGTGCAAAAATGTTTTTTTTTATACCCGCTACTCATAGAGTAGAAGGGTATTATAACTTTGTTCAAACCGAAAATGTATGTAACAGGCAGAAGGAGACACCTTCGACCCCATAAAGTATATATATTCTGGCTCAGGATCAACAGCCGAGTCGATATAGCCATGTCCGTCTGTCCGTCTGTCTGTCCGTGTGAAAATCTAGATCTCAGCTATTATAAGAGCTAGGATTACCAAATTTGGGGACAAAATGTGTTATTATTGCACGCTGATCAAGTTTATTTTGGATTTTGGCCACGCCCCCTTCCGCCCCTGTAAATCGAAAAAAATTGATTACAAGCGCAATTTTGATGCCATATTGTTCATTTTCGGTTTACATGATAACTATGGCTAGCCAGATGATCTCTGAAAATTTGGTAATAATCGAATAATAAACACAGAAGTTATTCAGCTTAACGTTTTCCATAGCTGTAAGCAGCGCTGCCGGCAGCGCTGCTTGCAGCATTGCCATATTGTTCATTTTCGGTTTACATGATAACTATGGCTAGCCAGATGATCTCTGAAAATTTGGTAACAATCGGATAATAAACACAGAAGTTATTCAGCTTAACGTTTTCCATAGCTGTAAGCAGCGCTGCCGGCAGCGCTACTTGCAGCATTGTGCCAAATCGTGTGTGCGTGTACAGTGGTGAAATGTGTTAAGTTGTGGACTGCAAAACGAACAGTACTATTATGCATTTACGGGTTCGAGTCCCGCCCGCATCAAAAATTAAATGTGTGCAAAAATGTTTTTTTTTTATACCCGCTACTCATAGAGTAGAAGGGTATTATAACTTTGTTCAAACCGAAAATGTATGTAACAGGCAGAAGGAGACACCTCCGACCCCATAAAGTATATATATTCTGGCTCAGGATCAACATCCGAGTCGATATAGCCATGTCCGTCTGTCCGTCTGTCTGTCCGTGTGAAAATCTAGATCTCAGCTATTATAAGAGCTAGGATTACCAAATTTGGGGACAAAATGTGTTATTATTGCACGCTGATCAAGTTTATTTTGGATTTTGGCCACGCCCCCTTCCGCCCCTGTAAATCGAAAAAAATTGATTACAAGCGCAATTTTGATGCCATATTGTTCATTTTCGGTTTACATGATAACTATGGCTAGCCAGATGATCTCTGAAAATTTGGTAACAATCGAATAATAAACACAGAAGTTATTCAGCTTAACGTTTTCCATAGCTGTAAGCAGCGCTGCCGGCAGCGCTAGCTTGGCAGACTATTGCCAGTCCTAAAACAATCGTGTGCTGTCGTGTACAGTGGTGAAATGTGTTAAGTTGTGGACTGCAAAACGAACAGTACTATTATGCATTTACGGGTTCGAGTCCCGCCCGCATCAAAAATTAAATGTGTGCAAAAATGTTTTTTTTTATACCCGCTACTCATAGAGTAGAAGGGTATTATAACTTTGTTCAAACCGAAAATGTATGTAACAGGCAGAAGGAGACACCTCCGACCCCATAAAGTATATATATTCTGGCTCAGGATCAACAGCCGAGTCGATATAGCCATGTCCGTCTGTCCGTCTGTCTGTCCGTGTGAAAATCTAGATCTCAGCTATTATAAGAGCTAGGATTACCAAATTTGGGGACAAAATGTGTTATTATTGCACGCTGATCAAGTTTATTTTGGATTTTGGCCACGCCCCCTTCCGCCCCTGTAAATCAAAAAAATTGATTACAAGCGCAATTTTGACGCCATATTGTTCATTTTCGGTTTACATGATAACTATGGCTAGCCAGATGATCTCTGAAAATTTGGTAACAATCGAATAATAAACACAGAAGTTATTCAGCTTAACGTTTTCCATAGCTGTAAGCAGCGCTGCCGGCAGCGCTGCTTGCAGCATTGTGCCGAATCGTGTGTGCGTGTACGGTGGTGAAATAGGTTAAGTTGTGGACTGCAAAACGAACTGTACTATTATGCATTTACGGGTTCGAGTCCCGCCCGCATCAAAAATTAAATGTGTGCAAAAATGTTTTTTTTTATACCCGCTACTCATAGAGTAGAAGGGTATTATAACTTTGTTCAAACCGAAAATGTATGTAACAGGCAGAAGGAGACACCTCCGACCCCATAAAGTATATATATTCTAGCTCAGGATCAACAGCCGAGTCGATATAGCCATGTCCGTCTGTCCGTCTGTCTGTCCGTGTGAAAATCTAGATCTCAGCTATTATAAGAGCTAGGATTACCAAATTTGGGGACAAAATGTGTTATTATTGCACGCTGATCAAGTTTATTTTGGATTTTGGCCACGCCCCCTTCCGCCCCTGTAAATCGAAAAAAATTGATTACAAGCGCAATTTTGACGCCATATTGTTCATTTTCGGTTTACATGATAACTATGGCTAGCCAGATGATCTCTGAAAATTTGGTAACAATCGGATAATAAAAACAGAAGTTATTCAGCTTAACGTTTTCCATAGCTGTTAGCAGCGCTGCCGGCAGCGCTACTTGCAGCATTGTGCCAAATCGTGTGTGCGTGTACAGTGGTGAAATGTGTTAAGTTGTGGACTGCAAAACGAACCGTACTATTATGCATTTACGGGTTCGAGTCCCGCCCGCATCAAAAATTAAATGTGTGCAAAAATGTTTTTTTTTATACCCGCTACTCATAGAGTAGAAGGGTATTATAACTTTGTTCAAACCGAAAATGTATGTAACAGGCAGAAGGAGACACCTCCGACCCCATAAAGTATATATATTCTGGCTCAGGATCAACAGCCGAGTCGATATAGCCATGTCCGTCTGTCCGTCTGTCTGTCCGTGTGAAAATCTAGATCTCAGCTATTATAAGAGCTAGGATTACCAAATTTGGGGACAAAATGTGTTATTATTGCACGCTGATCAAGTTTATTTTGGATTTTGGCCACGCCCCCTTCCGCCCCTGTAAATCGAAAAAAATTGATTACAAGCGCAATTTTGATGCCATATTGTTCATTTTCGGTTTACATGATAACTATGGCTAGCCAGATGATCTCTGAAAATTTGGTAACAATCGAATAATAAAAACAGAAGTTATTCAGCTTAACATTTTCCATAGCTGTAAGCAGCGCTGCCGGCAGCGCTGCTTGCAGCATTGTGCCGAATCGTGTGTGCGTGTACGGTGGTGAAATAGGTTAAGTTGTGGACTGCAAAACGAACTGTACTATTATGCATTTACGGGTTCGAGTCCCGCCCGCATCAAAAATTAAATGTGTGCAAAAATGTTTTTTTTTATACCCGCTACTCATAGAGTAGAAGGGTATTATAACTTTGTTCAAACCGAAAATGTATGTAACAGGCAGAAGGAGACACCTTCGACCCCATAAAGTATATATATTCTGGCTCAGGATCAACAGCCGAGTCGATATAGCCATGTCCGTCTGTCCGTCTGTCTGTCCGTGTGAAAATCTAGATCTCAGCTATTATAAGAGCTAGGATTACCAAATTTGGGGACAAAATGTGTTATTATTGCACGCTGATCAAGTTTATTTTGGATTTTGGCCACGCCCCCTTCCGCCCCTGTAAATCGAAAAAAATTGATTACAAGCGCAATTTTGACGCCATATTGTTCATTTTCGGTTTACATGATAACTATGGCTAGCCAGATGATCTCTGAAAATTTGGTAACAATCGGATAATAAACACAGAAGTTATTCAGCTTAACGTTTTCCATAGCTGTAAGCAGCGCTGCCGGCAGCGCTACTTGCAGCATTGTGCCAAATCGTGTGTGCGTGTACAGTGGTGAAATGTGTTAAGTTGTGGACTGCAAAACGAACCGTACTATTATGCATTTACGGGTTCGAGTCCCGCCCGCATCAAAAATTAAATGTGTGCAAAAATGTTTTTTTTTATACCCGCTACTCATAGAGTAGAAGGGTATTATAACTTTGTTCAAACCGAAAATGTATGTAACAGGCAGAAGGAGACACCTCCGACCCCATAAAGTATATATATTCTGGCTCAGGATCAACAGCCGAGTCGATATAGCCATGTCCGTCTGTCCGTCTGTCTGTCCGTGTGAAAATCTAGATCTCAGCTATTATAAGAGCTAGGATTACCAAATTTGGGGACAAAATGTGTTATTATTGCACGCTGATCAAGTTTATTTTGGATTTTGGCCACGCCCCCTTCCGCCCCTGTAAATCGAAAAAAATTGATTACAAGCGCAATTTTGATGCCATATTGTTCATTTTCGGTTTACATGATAACTATGGCTAGCCAGATGATCTCTGAAAATTTGGTAACAATCGAATAATAAAAACAGAAGTTATTCAGCTTAACATTTTCCATAGCTGTAAGCAGCGCTGCCGGCAGCGCTGCTTGCAGCATTGTGCCGAATCGTGTGTGCGTGTACGGTGGTGAAATAGGTTAAGTTGTGGACTGCAAAACGAACTGTACTATTATGCATTTACGGGTTCGAGTCCCGCCCGCATCAAAAATTAAATGTGTGCAAAAATGTTTTTTTTTATACCCGCTACTCATAGAGTAGAAGGGTATTATAACTTTGTTCAAACCGAAAATGTATGTAACAGGCAGAAGGAGACACCTTCGACCCCATAAAGTATATATATTCTGGCTCAGGATCAACAGCCGAGTCGATATAGCCATGTCCGTCTGTCCGTCTGTCTGTCCGTGTGAAAATCTAGATCTCAGCTATTATAAGAGCTAGGATTACCAAATTTGGGGACAAAATGTGTTATTATTGCACGCTGATCAAGTTTATTTTGGATTTTGGCCACGCCCCCTTCCGCCCCTGTAAATCGAAAAAAATTGATTACAAGCGCAATTTTGACGCCATATTGTTCATTTTCGGTTTACATGATAACTATGGCTAGCCAGATGATCTCTGAAAATTTGGTAACAATCGGATAATAAACACAGAAGTTATTCAGCTTAACGTTTTCCATAGCTGTTAGCAGCGCTGCCGGCAGCGCTACTTGCAGCATTGTGCCAAATCGTGTGTGCGTGTACAGTGGTGAAATGTGTTAAGTTGTGGACTGCAAAACGAACCGTACTATTATGCATTTACGGGTTCGAGTCCCGCCCGCATCAAAAATTAAATGTGTGCAAAAATGTTTTTTTTTATACCCGCTACTCATAGAGTAGAAGGGTATTATAACTTTGTTCAAACCGAAAATGTATGTAACAGGCAGAAGGAGACACCTCCGACCCCATAAAGTATATATATTCTGGCTCAGGATCAACATCCGAGTCGATATAGCCATGTCCGTCTGTCCGTCTGTCTGTCCGTGTGAAAATCTAGATCTCAGCTATTATAAGAGCTAGGATTACCAAATTTGGGGACAAAATGTGTTATTATTGCACGCTGATCAAGTTTATTTTGGATTTTGGCCACGCCCCCTTCCGCCCCTGTAAATCGAAAAAAATTGATTACAAGCGCAATTTTGATGCCATATTGTTCATTTTCGGTTTACATGATAACTATGGCTAGCCAGATGATCTCTGAAAATTTGGTAACAATCGAATAATAAAAACAGAAGTTATTCAGCTTAACATTTTCCATAGCTGTAAGCAGCGCTGCCGGCAGCTGCCGGGAGCGCTGCTTGCAGCATTGTGCCGAATCGTGTGTGCGTGTACGGTGGTGAAATGGGTTAAGTTGTGGACTGCAAAACGAACAGTACTATTATGCATTTACGGGTTCGAGTCCCGCCCGCATCAAAAATTAAATGTGTGCAAAAATGTTTTTTTTATACCCGCTACTCATAGAGTAGAAGGGTATTATAACTTTGTTCAAACCGAAAATGTATGTAACAGGCAGAAGGAGACACCTCCGACCCCATAAAGTATATATATTCTGGCTCAGGATCAACAGCCGAGTCGATATAGCCATGTCCGTCTGTCCGTCTGTCTGTCCGTGTGAAAATCTAGATCTCAGCTATTATAAGAGCTAGGATTACCAAATTTGGGGACAAAATGTGTTATTATTGCACGCTGATCAAGTTTATTTTGGATTTTGGCCACGCCCCCTTCCGCCCCTGTAAATCGAAAAAATTGATTACAAGCGCAATTTTGACGCCATATTGTTCATTTTCGGTTTACATGATAACTATGGCTAGCCAGATGATCTCTGAAAATTTGGTAACAATCGGATAATAAACACAGAAGTTATTCAGCTTAACGTTTTCCATAGCTGTTAGCAGCGCTGCCGGCAGCGCTACTTGCAGCATTGTGCCAAATCGTGTGTGCGTGTACAGTGGTGAAATGTGTTAAGTTGTGGACTGCAAAACGAACCGTACTATTATGCATTTACGGGTTCGAGTCCCGCCCGCATCAAAAATTAAATGTGTGCAAAAATGTTTTTTTTTATACCCGCTACTCATAGAGTAGAAGGGTATTATAACTTTGTTCAAACCGAAAATGTATGTAACAGGCAGAAGGAGACACCTCCGACCCCATAAAGTATATATATTCTGGCTCAGGATCAACATCCGAGTCGATATAGCCATGTCCGTCTGTCCGTCTGTCTGTCCGTGTGAAAATCTAGATCTCAGCTATTATAAGAGCTAGGATTACCAAATTTGGGGACAAAATGTGTTATTATTGCACGCTGATCAAGTTTATTTTTGATTTTGGCCACGCCCCCTTCCGCCCCTGTAAATCGAAAAAAATTGATTACAAGCGCAATTTTGATGCCATATTGTTCATTTTCGGTTTACATGATAACTATGGCTAGCCAGATGATCTCTGAAAATTTGGTAACAATCGAATAATAAAAACAGAAGTTATTCAGCTTAACATTTTCCATAGCTGTAAGCAGCGCTGCCGGCAGCGCTGCTTGCAGCATTGTGCCGAATCGTGTGTGCGTGTACGGTGGTGAAATAGGTTAAGTTGTGGACTGCAAAACGAACTGTACTATTATGCATTTACGGGTTCGAGTCCCGCCCGCATCAAAAATTAAATGTGTGCAAAAATGTTTTTTTTATACCCGCTACTCATAGAGTAGAAGGGTATTATAACTTTGTTCAAACCGAAAATGTATGTAACAGGCAGAAGGAGACACCTTAGACCCCATAAAGTATATATATTCTGGCTCAGGATCAACAGCCGAGTCGATATAGCCATGTCCGTCTGTCCGTCTGTCTGTCCGTGTGAAAATCTAGATCTCAGCTATTATAAGAGCTAGGATTACCAAATTTGGGGACAAAATGTGTTATTATTGCACGCTGATCAAGTTTATTTTGGATTTTGGCCACGCCCCCTTCCGCCCCTGTAAATCGAAAAAAATTGATTACAAGCGCAATTTTGACGCCATATTGTTCATTTTCGGTTTACATGATAACTATGGCTAGCCAGATGATCTCTGAAAATTTGGTAACAATCGGATAATAAACACAGAAGTTATTCAGCTTAACGTTTTCCATAGCTGTTAGCAGCGCTGCCGGCAGCGCTACTTGCAGCATTGTGCCAAATCGTGTGTGCGTGTACAGTGGTGAAATGTGTTAAGTTGTGGACTGCAAAACGAACCGTACTATTATGCATTTACGGGTTCGAGTCCCGCCCGCATCAAAAATTAAATGTGTGCAAAAATGTTTTTTTTTATACCCGCTACTCATAGAGTAGAAGGGTATTATAACTTTGTTCAAACCGAAAATGTATGTAACAGGCAGAAGGAGACACCTCCGACCCCATAAAGTATATATATTCTGGCTCAGGATCAACATCCGAGTCGATATAGCCATGTCCGTCTGTCCGTCTGTCTGTCCGTGTGAAAATCTAGATCTCAGCTATTATAAGAGCTAGGATTACCAAATTTGGGGACAAAATGTGTTATTATTGCACGCTGATCAAGTTTATTTTGGATTTTGGCCACGCCCCCTTCCGCCCCTGTAAATCGAAAAAAATTGATTACAAGCGCAATTTTGATGCCATATTGTTCATTTTCGGTTTACATGATAACTATGGCTAGCCAGATGATCTCTGAAAATTTGGTAACAATCGAATAATAAAAACAGAAGTTATTCAGCTTAACATTTTCCATAGCTGTAAGCAGCGCTGCCGGCAGCGCTGCTTGCAGCATTGTGCCGAATCGTGTGTGCGTGTACGGTGGTGAAATAGGTTAAGTTGTGGACTGCAAAACGAATTGTACTATTATGCATTTACGGGTTCGAGTCCCGCCCGCATCAAAAATTAAATGTGTGCAAAAATGTTTTTTTTTATACCCGCTACTCATAGAGTAGAAGGGTATTATAACTTTGTTCAAACCGAAAATGTATGTAACAGGCAGAAGGAGACACCTTAGACCCCATAAAGTATATATATTCTGGCTCAGGATCAACAGCCGAGTCGATATAGCCATGTCCGTCTGTCCGTCTGTCTGTCCGTGTGAAAATCTAGATCTCAGCTATTATAAGAGCTAGGATTACCAAATTTGGGGACAAAATGTGTTATTATTGCACGCTGATCAAGTTTATTTTGGATTTTGGCCACGCCCCCTTCCGCCCCTGTAAATCGAAAAAAATTGATTACAAGCGCAATTTTGACGCCATATTGTTCATTTTCGGTTTACATGATAACTATGGCTAGCCAGATGATCTCTGAAAATTTGGTAACAATCGGATAATAAACACAGAAGTTATTCAGCTTAACGTTTTCCATAGCTGTAAGCAGCGCTGCCGGCAGCGCTACTTGCAGCATTGTGCCAAATCGTGTGTGCGTGTACAGTGGTGAAATGTGTTAAGTTGTGGACTGCAAAACGAACCGTACTATTATGCATTTACGGGTTCGAGTCCCGCCCGCATCAAAAATTAAATGTGTGCAAAAATGTTTTTTTTTATACCCGCTACTCATAGAGTAGAAGGGTATTATAACTTTGTTCAAACCGAAAATGTATGTAACAGGCAGAAGGAGACACCTCCGACCCCATAAAGTATATATATTCTGGCTCAGGATCAACATCCGAGTCGATATAGCCATGTCCGTCTGTCCGTCTGTCTGTCCGTGTGAAAATCTAGATCTCAGCTATTATAAGAGCTAGGATTACCAAATTTGGGGACAAAATGTGTTATTATTGCACGCTGATCAAGTTTATTTTGGATT
>JAEIGP010000133.1:15000-30028 GCA_018904095.1 Zaprionus ghesquierei | reverse complement strand
TGAAATAATGTTATTTGAGAATTTTCATTTCGTATGAAAAAAATTTGACTTGGTTGTTAATTCATATGAACATAATTTAACTTTTTTGATTTCATATGAAAACTGGTTTTCACATACATATTTTATATGAAAAAATGTTATTTGAAAATTTTCCTTTCGTATGAAGAAAATTTGACTTGGTTGTTAATTCATATGAAAATAATTTAACTTTTTTGATTTCATATGAAAACTGGTTTTCACATACATATTTTATATGAAAAAATGTTATTTGAGAATTTTCATTTCGTATGAAAAAAATTTGACTTGGTTGTTAATCCATATGAAAATAATTTAACTTTTTTGATTTCATATGAAAACTTGTTTCACATACATAATTTCATACTAAATAATGTTATTTGAGAATTTTCATTTCATATGAAGAATATTTAACTTGGTTGATAAATCATATGAAAATAATTTAACTCTTTTAATTTCCTATGAAAACTGGTTTTCACATACATTATTTTATATGAAATAAATTTTTTCAACAGTTTTCATTTCGTATGAAGAAAATTTGACTTGGTTGTTAATTCATATGAAAATAATTTAACTTTTTTGATTTCATATGAAAACTGGTTTTCACATACATATTTTATATGAAAAAATGTTATTTGAGAATTTTCATTTCGTATGAAGAAAATTTGACTTGGTTGTTAATTCATATGAAAATAATTTAACTTTTTTGATTTCATATGAAAACTGGTTTACACATACATAATTTTATGTGAAATAAACTTTTTCAACAGTTTTCATTTCGTATGAAGAAAATTTGACTTGGTTGTTAATTCATATGAAAATAATTTAACTTTTTTGATTTCATATGAAAACTGGTTTTCACATACATATTTTATTTGAGAATTTTCATTTCGTATGAAGAAAATTTGACTTGGTTGATAAATCATATGAAAATAATTTAACTTTTTTGATTTCATATGAAAACTGGTTTTCACATACATATTTTATATGAAAAAATGTTATTTGAGAATTTTCATTTCGTATGAAGAAAATTTGACTTGGTTGTTAATTCATATGAAAATAATTTAACTTTTTTGATTTCATATGAAAACTGGTTTTCACATACATATTTTATATGAAATAATGTTATTTGAGAATTTTCATTTCGTATGAAAAAAATTTGACTTGGTTGTTAATTCATATGAAAATAATTTAACTCTTTTGATTTCATATGAAAACTGGTTTTCACATACATATTTTCATACAAAATAATGTTATTTGAGAATTTTCATTTCATATGAAGAATATTTGACTTGGTTGATAAATCATATGAAAATAATTTAACTTTTTTTTTTTTTAAAAAAAATTTTTTTTTTTTTTATAATTTTATAAAAAAAAATTTATTTGAGAATTTTCATTTCGTATGAAGAAAATTTGACTTGGTTGTTAATTCATATGAAAATAATTTAACTCTTTTAATTTCCTATGAAAACTGGTTTTCACATACATTATTTTATATGAAATAAATTTTTTCAACAGTTTTCATTTCGTATGAAGAAAATTTGACTTGGTTGTTAATTCATATGAAAATAATTTAACTTTTTTGATTTCATATGAAAACTGGTTTTCACATACATATTTTATATGAAAAAATGTTATTTGAGAATTTTCATTTCGTATGAAGAAAATTTGACTTGGTTGTTAATTCATATGAAAATAATTTAACTTTTTTGATTTCATATGAAAACTGGTTTACACATACATAATTTTATGTGAAATAAACTTATTTGAACAGTTTTCATTTCGTATGAAGAAAATTTGACTTGGTTGTTAATTCATATGAAAATAATTTAACTTTTTTGATTTCATATGAAAACTGGTTTTCACATACATATTTTATATGAAAAAATGTTATTTGAGAATTTTCATTTCGTATGAAGAAAATTTGACTTGGTTGTTAATTCATATGAAAATAATTTAACTTTTTTGATTTCATATGAAAACTGGTTTTCACATACATAATTTTATATGAAAAAATGTTATTTGAGAATTTTCATTTCGTATGAAGAAAATTTGACTTGGTTGTTAATTCATATGAAAATAATTTAACTTTTTTGATTTCATATGAAAACTGGTTTTCACATACATATTTTATATGAAAAAATGTTATTTGAGAATTTTCATTTCGTATGAAGAAAATTTGACTTGGTTGTTAATTCATATGAAAATAATTTAACTTTTTTGATTTCATATGAAAACTGGTTTTCACATACATAATTTTATACGAAATAATGTTATTTGAGAATTTTCATTTCGTATGAAGAAAATTTGACTTGGTTGTTAAATCATATGAAAATAATTTAACTTTTTTGATTTCATATGAAAACTGGTTTTCACATACATATTTTATATGAAATAAATTTATTTGAGAATTTTCATTTCGTATGAAGAAAATTTGACTTGGTTGTTAATTCATATGAAAATAATTTAACTTTTTTGATTTCATATGAAAACTGGTTTTCACATACATATTTTATATGAAAAAATGTTATTTGAGAATTTTCATTTCGTATGAAGAAAATTTGACTTGGTTGTTAATTCATATGAAAATAATTTAACTTTTTTGATTTCATATGAAAACTGGTTTTCACATACATAATTTTATATGAAATAAAGTTATTTGAGAAGTTTTCATTTCGTATGAAGAAAATTTGACTTGGTTGTTAATTCATATGAAAATAATTTAACTTTTTTGATTTCATATGAAAACTGGTTTTCACATACATATTTTATATGAAAAAATGTTATTTGAGAATTTTCATTTCGTATGAAGAAAATTTGACTTGGTTGTTAATTCATATGAAAATAATTTAACTTTTTTGATTTCATATGAAAACTGGTTTTCACATACATAATTTTATATGAAATAATGTTATTTGAGAATTTTCATTTCGTATGAAGAAAATTTGACTTGGTTGTTAATTCATATGAAAATAATTTAACTTTTTTGATTTCATATGAAAACTGGTTTTCACATACATATTTTATATGAAAAAATGTTATTTGAGAATTTTCATTTCGTATGAAGAAAATTTGACTTGGTTGTTAATTCATATGAAAATAATTTAACTTTTTTGATTTCATATGAAAACTGGTTTTCACATACATATTTTTATATGAAATAATGTTATTTGAGAATTTTCATTTCGTATGAAGAAAATTTGACTTGGTTGTTAATTCATATGAAAATAATTTAACTTTTTTGATTTCATATGAAAACTGGTTTTCACATACATATTTTATATGAAAAAATGTTATTTGAGAATTTTCATTTCGTATGAAGAAAATTTGACTTGGTTGTTAATTCATATGAAAATAATTTAACTTTTTTGATTTCATATGAAAACTGGTTTTCACATACATATTTTATATGAAATAATGTTATTTGAGAATTTTCATTTCGTATGAAAAAAATTTGACTTGGTTGTTAATTCATATGAAAATAATTTAACTTTTTTGATTTCATATGAAAACTTGTTTCACATACATAATTTCATACAAAATAATGTTATTTGAGAATTTTCATTTCATATGAAGAATATTTAACTTGGTTGATAAATCATATGAAAATAATTTAACTCTTTTAATTTCCTATGAAAACTGGTTTTCACATACATTATTTTATATGAAATAAATTTTTTCAACAGTTTTCATTTCGTATGAAGAAAATTTGACTTGGTTGTTAATTCATATGAAAATAATTTAACTTTTTTGATTTCATATGAAAACTGGTTTTCACATACATATTTTATATGAAAAAATGTTATTTGAGAATTTTCATTTCGTATGAAGAAAATTTGACTTGGTTGTTAATTCATATGAAAATAATTTAACTCTTTTAATTTCCTATGAAAACTGGTTTTCACATACATTATTTTATATGAAATAAATTTTTTCAACAGTTTTCATTTCGTATGAAGAAAATTTGACTTGGTTGTTAATTCATATGAAAATAATTTAACTTTTTTGATTTCATATGAAAACTGGTTTTCACATACATATTTTATATGAAAAAATGTTATTTGAGAATTTTCATTTCGTATGAAGAAAATTTGACTTGGTTGTTAATTCATATGAAAATAATTTAACTTTTTTGATTTCATATGAAAACTGGTTTTCACATACATATTTTATATGAAATAAATGTTATTTGAGAATTTTCATTTCGTATGAAGAAAATTTGACTTGGTTGTTAATTCATATGAAAATAATTTAACTTTTTTGATTTCATATGAAAACTGGTTTTCACATACATATTTTATATGAAATAATGTTATTTGAGAATTTTCATTTCGTATGAAGAAAATTTGACTTGGTTGTTAATTCATATGAAAATAATTTAACTTTTTTGATTTCATATGAAAACTGGTTTTCACATACATAATTTTATATGAAATAAATGTTATTTGAGAATTTTCATTTCGTATGAAGAAAATTTGACTTGGTTGTTAATTCATATGAAAATAATTTAACTTTTTTGATTTCATATGAAAACTGGTTTTCACATACATATTTTATATGAAATAATGTTATTTGAGAATTTTCATTTCGTATGAAGAAAATTTGACTTGGTTGTTAATTCATATGAAAATAATTTAACTTTTTTGATTTCATATGAAAACTGGTTTTCACATACATAATTTTATATGAAAAATGTTATTTGAGAATTTTCATTTCGTATGAAGAAAATTTGACTGGTTGTTAATTCATATGAAAATAATTTAACTTTTTGATTTCATATGAAAAATGGTTTTCATTTATTATTTTTTTTTAAAAAATATTATTTGAAAATTTTTCATTTCGTATGAAGAAAATTTGACTTGGTTGTTAATTCATATGAAAATAATTTAACTTTTTTGATTTCATATGAAAACTGGTTTTCACATACATATTTTATATGAAAAAATGTTATTTGAGAATTTTCATTTCGTATGAAGAAAATTTGACTTGGTTGTTAATTCATATGAAAATAATTTAACTTTTTTGATTTCATATGAAAACTGGTTTTCACATACATATTTTATATGAAAAAATGTTATTTGAGAATTTTCATTTCGTATGAAGAAAATTTGACTTGGTTGTTAATTCATATGAAAATAATTTAACTTTTTTGATTTCATATGAAAACTGGTTTTCACATACATATTTTATATGAAATAATGTTATTTGAGAATTTTCATTTCGTATGAAAAAAATTTGACTTGGTTGTTAATTCATATGAAAATAATTTAACTTTTTTGATTTCATATGAAAACTTGTTTCACATACATAATTTCATACAAAATAATGTTATTTGAGAATTTTCATTTCATATGAAGAATATTTAACTTGGTTGATAAATCATATGAAAATAATTTAACTCTTTTAATTTCATATGAAAACTGGTTTTCACATACATTATTTTATATGAAATAAATTTTATTTAAGAAGTTTTCATTTCGTATGAAGAAAATTTGACTTGGTTGTTAATTCATATGAAAATAATTTAACTTTTTTGATTTCATATGAAAACTGGTTTTCACATACATATTTTATATGAAAAAATGTTATTTGAGAATTTTCATTTCGTATGAAGAAAATTTGACTTGGTTGTTAATTCATATGAAAATAATTTAACTTTTTTGATTTCATATGAAAACTGGTTTACACATACATAATTTTATATGAAAAAAACGTTATTTGAGAACAGTTTTCATTTCGTATGAAGAAAATTTGACTTGGTTGTTAATTCATATGAAAATAATTTAACTTTTTTGATTTCATATGAAAACTGGTTTTCACATACATATTTTATATGAAAAAATGTTATTTGAGAATTTTCATTTCGTATGAAGAAAATTTGACTTGGTTGTTAATTCATATGAAAATAATTTAACTTTTTTGATTTCATATGAAAACTGGTTTTCACATACATATTTTATATGAAAAAATGTTATTTGAGAATTTTCATTTCGTATGAAGAAAATTTGACTTGGTTGTTAATTCATATGAAAATAATTTAACTTTTTTGATTTCATATGAAAACTGGTTTTCACATACATAATTTTATATGAAATAATGTTATTTGAGAATTTTCATTTCGTATGAAGAAAATTTGACTTGGTTGTTAATTCATATGAAAATAATTTAACTTTTTTGATTTCATATGAAAACTGGTTTTCACATACATATTTTATATGAAAAAATGTTATTTGAGAATTTTCATTTCGTATGAAGAAAATTTGACTTGGTTGTTAATTCATATGAAAATAATTTAACTTTTTTGATTTCATATGAAAACTGGTTTTCACATACATATTTTATATGAAATAATGTTATTTGAGAATTTTCATTTCGTATGAAGAAAATTTGACTTGGTTGTTAATTCATATGAAAATAATTTAACTTTTTTGATTTCATATGAAAACTGGTTTTCACATACATATTTTATATGAAAAAATGTTATTTGAGAATTTTCATTTCGTATGAAGAAAATTTGACTTGGTTGTTAATTCATATGAAAATAATTTAACTTTTTTGATTTCATATGAAAACTGGTTTTCACATACATATTTTATATGAAATAATGTTATTTGAGAATTTTCATTTCGTATGAAGAAAATTTGACTTGGTTGTTAATTCATATGAAAATAATTTAACTTTTTTGATTTCATATGAAAACTGGTTTTCACATACATATTTTATATGAAAAAATGTTATTTGAGAATTTTCATTTCGTATGAAGAAAATTTGACTTGGTTGTTAATTCATATGAAAATAATTTAACTTTTTTGATTTCATATGAAAACTTGTTTTCACATACATAATTTCATACAAAATAATGTTATTTGAGAATTTTCATTTCATATGAAGAAAATTTGACTTGGTTGATAAATCATATGAAAATAATTTAACTTTTTTGATTTCATATGAAAACTGGTTTTCACATACATTATTTTATATGAAATAAATTTATTTGAACAGTTTTCATTTCGTATGAAGAAAATTTGACTTGGTTGTTAATTCATATGAAAATAATTTAACTTTTTTGATTTCATATGAAAACTGGTTTTCACATACATATTTTATATGAAAAAATGTTATTTGAGAATTTTCATTTCGTATGAAGAAAATTTGACTTGGTTGTTAATTCATATGAAAATAATTTAACTTTTTTGATTTCATATGAAAACTGGTTTACACATACATAATTTTATATGAAATAAATTTTTCAGAAAGTTTTCATTTCGTATGAAGAAAATTTGACTTGGTTGTTAATTCATATGAAAATAATTTAACTTTTTTGATTTCATATGAAAACTGGTTTTCACATACATATTTTATATGAAATAATGTTATTTGAGAATTTTCATTTCGTATGAAGAAAATTTGACTTGGTTGTTAATTCATATGAAAATAATTTAACTTTTTTGATTTCATATGAAAACTGGTTTTCACATACATATTTTATATGAAATAAATGTTATTTGAGAATTTTCATTTCGTATGAAGAAAATTTGACTTGGTTGTTAATTCATATGAAAATAATTTAACTTTTTTGATTTCATATGAAAACTGGTTTTCACATACATATTTTATATGAAAAAATGTTATTTGAGAATTTTCATTTCGTATGAAGAAAATTTGACTTGGTTGTTAATTCATATGAAAATAATTTAACTTTTTTGATTTCATATGAAAACTGGTTTTCACATACATATTTTTATATGAAATAATGTTATTTGAGAATTTTCATTTCGTATGAAGAAAATTTGACTTGGTTGTTAATTCATATGAAAATAATTTAACTTTTTTGATTTCATATGAAAACTGGTTTTCACATACATATTTTATATGAAAAAAAATGTTATTTGAGAATTTTCATTTCGTATGAAGAAAATTTGACTTGGTTGTTAATTCATATGAAAATAATTTAACTTTTTTGATTTCATATGAAAACTGGTTTTCACATACATAATTTTATATGAAATAAAGTTATTTGAGAATTTTCATTTCGTATGAAGAAAATTTGACTTGGTTGTTAATTCATATGAAAATAATTTAACTTTTTTGATTTCATATGAAAACTGGTTTTCACATACATATTTTATATGAAAAAATGTTATTTGAGAATTTTCATTTCGTATGAAGAAAATTTGACTTGGTTGTTAATTCATATGAAAATAATTTAACTTTTTTGATTTCATATGAAAACTGGTTTTACACATACATAATTTTATATGAAATAATGTTATTTGAGAATTTTCATTTCGTATGAAGAAAATTTGACTTGGTTGTTAATTCATATGAAAATAATTTAACTTTTTTGATTTCATATGAAAACTGGTTTTCACATACATATTTTTATATGAAATAATGTTATTTGAGAATTTTCATTTCGTATGAAGAAAATTTGACTTGGTTGTTAATTCATATGAAAATAATTTAACTTTTTTGATTTCATATGAAAACTGGTTTTCACATACATATTTTATATGAAAAAATGTTATTTGAGAATTTTCATTTCGTATGAAGAAAATTTGACTTGGTTGTTAATTCATATGAAAATAATTTAACTTTTTTGATTTCATATGAAAACTGGTTTTCACATACATATTTTATATGAAAAAATGTTATTTGAGAATTTTCATTTCGTATGAAGAAAATTTGACTTGGTTGTTAATCCATATGAAAATAATTTAACTTTTTTGATTTCATATGAAAACTTGTTTCACATACATAATTTCATACTAAATAATGTTATTTGAGAATTTTCATTTCATATGAAGAATATTTAACTTGGTTGATAAATCATATGAAAATAATTTAACTCTTTTAATTTCCTATGAAAACTGGTTTTCACATACATTATTTTATATGAAATAAATTTTTTTAACAGTTTTCATTTCGTATGAAGAAAATTTGACTTGGTTGTTAATTCATATGAAAATAATTTAACTTTTTTGATTTCATATGAAAACTGGTTTTCACATACATATTTTATATGAAAAAATGTTATTTGAGAATTTTCATTTCGTATGAAGAAAATTTGACTTGGTTGTTAATTCATATGAAAATAATTTAACTTTTTTGATTTCATATGAAAACTGGTTTTCACATACATAATTTTATATGAAATAAACTTATTTGAACAGTTTTCATTTCGTATGAAGAAAATTTGACTTGGTTGTTAATTCATATGAAAATAATTTAACTTTTTTGATTTCATATGAAAACTGGTTTTCACATACATATTTTATAAAATAAAAATGTTATTTGAGAATTTTCATTTCGTATGAAGAAAATTTGACTTGGTTGTTAATTCATATGAAAATAATTTAACTTTTTTGATTTCATATGAAAACTGGTTTTCACATACATATTTTATATGAAAAAATGTTATTTGAGAATTTTCATTTCGTATGAAGAAAATTTGACTTGGTTGTTAATTCATATGAAAATAATTTAACTTTTTTGATTTCATATGAAAACTGGTTTTCACATACATATTTTATATGAAATAATGTTATTTGAGAATTTTCATTTCGTATGAAAAAAATTTGACTTGGTTGTTAATTCATATGAAAATAATTTAACTCTTTTTGATTTCATATGAAAACTTGTTTCACATACATAATTTCATACAAAATAATGTTATTTGAGAATTTTCATTTCATATGAAGAATATTTAACTTGGTTGATAAATCATATGAAAATAATTTAACTCTTTTAATTTCATATGAAAACTGGTTTTCACATACATTATTTTATATGAAATAAATTTTTTGAACAGTTTTCATTTCGTATGAAGAAAATTTGACTTGGTTGTTAATTCATATGAAAATAATTTAACTTTTTTGATTTCATATGAAAACTGGTTTTCACATACATATTTTATATGAAAAAATGTTATTTGAGAATTTTCATTTCGTATGAAGAAAATTTGACTTGGTTGTTAATTCATATGAAAATAATTTAACTTTTTTGATTTCATATGAAAACTGGTTTTCACATACATAATTTTATATGAAATAAAGTTATTTGAGCAGTTTTCATTTCGTATGAAGAAAATTTGACTTGGTTGTTAATTCATATGAAAATAATTTAACTTTTTTGATTTCATATGAAAACTGGTTTTCACATACATATTTTATATGAAAAAATGTTATTTGAGAATTTTCATTTCGTATGAAGAAAATTTGACTTGGTTGTTAATTCATATGAAAATAATTTAACTTTTTTGATTTCATATGAAAACTGGTTTTCACATACATATTTTATATGAAAAAATGTTATTTGAGAATTTTCATTTCGTATGAAGAAAATTTGACTTGGTTGTTAATTCATATGAAAATAATTTAACTTTTTTGATTTCATATGAAAACTGGTTTTCACATACATATTTTATATGAAAAAATGTTATTTGAGAATTTTCACATTTCGTATGAAAAAAATTTGACTTGGTTGTTAATTCATATGAAAATAATTTAACTTTTTTGATTTCATATGAAAACTTGTTTTCACATACATAATTTCATACAAAATAATGTTATTTGAGAATTTTCATTTCATATGAAGAATATTTAACTTGGTTGATAAATTCATATGAAAATAATTTAACTTTTTTGATTTCATATGAAAACTGGTTTTCACATACATATATTTTATATGAAATAAATTTTTTGAACAGTTTTCATTTCGTATGAAGAAAATTTGACTTGGTTGTTAATTCATATGAAAATAATTTAACTTTTTTGATTTCATATGAAAACTGGTTTTCACATACATATTTTATATGAAAAAATGTTATTTGAGAATTTTCATTTCGTATGAAGAAAATTTGACTTGGTTGTTAATTCATATGAAAATAATTTAACTTTTTTGATTTCATATGAAAACTGGTTTTCACATACATAATTTTATATGAAATAAATGTTATTTGAGAATTTTCATTTCGTATGAAGAAAATTTGACTTGGTTGTTAATTCATATGAAAATAATTTAACTTTTTATAAAATATTTCATATGAAAACTGGTTTTCACATACATAATTTTATATGAAAAAATGTTATTTGAGAATTTTCATTTCGTATGAAGAAAATTTGACTTGGTTGTTAATTCATATGAAAATAATTTAACTTTTTTGATTTCATATGAAAACTGGTTTTCACATACATATTTTATATGAAATAATGTTATTTGAGAATTTTCATTTCGTATGAAGAAAATTTGACTTGGTTGTTAATTCATATGAAAATAATTTAACTTTTTTGATTTCATATGAAAACTGGTTTTCACATACATAATTTTCATATGAAATAATGTTATTTGAGAATTTTCATTTCGTATGAAGAAAATTTGACTTGGTTGTTAATTCATATGAAAATAATTTAACTTTTTTGATTTCATATGAAAACTGGTTTTCACATACATAATTTTATATGAAAAAATGTTATTTGAGAATTTTCATTTCGTATGAAGAAAATTTGACTTGGTTGTTAATTCATATGAAAATAATTTAACTTTTTTGATTTCATATGAAAACTGGTTTTCACATACATATTTTATATGAAATAAATGTTATTTGAGAATTTTCATTTCGTATGAAGAAAATTTGACTTGGTTGTTAATTCATATGAAAATAATTTAACTTTTTTGATTTCATATGAAAACTGGTTTTCACATACATAATTTTATATGAAATAATGTTATTTGAGAATTTTCATTTCGTATGAAGAAAATTTGACTTGGTTGTTAATTCATATGAAAATAATTTAACTTTTTTGATTTCATATGAAAACTGGTTTTCACATACATATTTTATATGAAAAAATGTTATTTGAGAATTTTCATTTCGTATGAAGAAAATTTGACTTGGTTGTTAATTCATATGAAAATAATTTAACTTTTTTGATTTCATATGAAAACTTGTTTCACATACATAATTTCATACAAAATAATGTTATTTGAGAATTTTCATTTCATATGAAGAATATTTAACTTGGTTGATAAATCATATGAAAATAATTTAACTTTTTTAATTTCATATGAAAACTGGTTTTCACATACATTATTTTATATGAAATAAATTTTTTGAGAAGTTTTCATTTCGTATGAAGAAAATTTGACTTGGTTGTTAATTCATATGAAAATAATTTAACTTTTTTGATTTCATATGAAAACTGGTTTTCACATACATATTTTATATGAAAAAATGTTATTTGAGAATTTTCATTTCGTATGAAGAAAATTTGACTTGGTTGTTAATTCATATGAAAATAATTTAACTTTTTTGATTTCATATGAAAACTGGTTTTCACATACATAATTTTATATGAAAAAATGTTATTTGAGAATTTTCATTTCGTATGAAGAAAATTTGACTTGGTTGTTAATTCATATGAAAATAATTTAACTTTTTTGATTTCATATGAAAACTGGTTTTCACATACATATTTTCATATGAAAAAATGTTATTTGAGAATTTTCATTTCGTATGAAGAAAATTTGACTTGGTTGTTAATTCATATGAAAATAATTTAACTTTTTTGATTTCATATGAAAACTGGTTTTCACATACATAATTTTATATGAAATAAATGTTATTTGAGAATTTTCATTTCGTATGAAGAAAATTTGACTTGGTTGTTAATTCATATGAAAATAATTTAACTTTTTTGATTTCATATGAAAACTGGTTTTCACATACATATTTTATATGAAAAAATGTTATTTGAGAATTTTCATTTCGTATGAAGAAAATTTGACTTGGTTGTTAATTCATATGAAAATAATTTAACTTTTTTGATTTCATATGAAAACTGGTTTTCACATACATATTTTATATGAAATAAATGTTATTTGAGAATTTTCATTTCGTATGAAGAAAATTTGACTTGGTTGTTAATTCATATGAAAATAATTTAACTTTTTTGATTTCATATGAAAACTGGTTTTCACATACATAATTTTATATGAAATAATGTTATTTGAGAATTTTCATTTCGTATGAAGAAAATTTGACTTGGTTGTTAACATACATATGAAAATAATTTAACTTTTTTGATTTCATATGAAAACTGGTTTTCACATACATAATTTTATATGAAAAAATGTTATTTGAGAATTTTCATTTCGTATGAAGAAAATTTGACTTGGTTGTTAATTCATATGAAAATAATTTAACTTTTTTGATTTCATATGAAAACTGGTTTTCACATACATAATTTTATATGAAATAAATGTTATTTGAGAATTTTCATTTCGTATGAAGAAAATTTGACTTGGTTGTTAATTCATATGAAAATAATTTAACTTTTTTGATTTCATATGAAAACTGGTTTTCACATACATATTTTATATGAAAAAATGTTATTTGAGAATTTTCATTTCGTATGAAGAAAATTTGACTTGGTTGATAAATCATATGAAAATAATTTAACTTTTTTGATTTCATATGAAAACTGATTTTCACATACATAATTTTATATGAAATAATGTTATTTGAGAATTTTCATTTCGTATGAAGAAAATTTGACTTGGTTGTTAATTCATATGATAATAATTTAACTTTTTTGATTTCATATGAAAACTTGTTTCACATACATAATTTCATACGAAATAATGTTATTTGAGAATTTTCATTTCGTATGAAGAAAATTTGACTTGGTTGTTAATTCATATGAAAATAATTTAACTTTTTTGATTTCATATGAAAACTTGTTTCACATGCATAATTTCATACGAAAAATGTTAAATTATGGCGTTTTCATATAAAAAGTAATTAGTTTGCAGAAAGTGTGTCAAAAAACCTTACTAGGTGGAGTGATGTCGCTCAAGGCAAGTCAAGTGAAAAAATTTTTTATATAAAATTTATTTGACTGTGGAGTGCTGTCTTGCCGGCAATGTTATATATAATATGATTGCGATAAAAATGAAGTAGTTTAAAGTGTATTTTTAAAGAAATACCCGAAAATAAGCGATGGAGTGGTTTCCCTTGGGGAAAAGGCATGCTTTGCAGAAAGTGTGTCAAAAAACCTTACTAGGTGGAGTGATGTCGCGCAAGGCAAGTCAAATGAAAAAATTTTTTATATAAAATTTATTTGACTATGGAGTGCTGTCTTGCCGGCAATGTTATATATGATATGATTGCGATAAAAATGAAGTAGTTTAAAGTGTAATTTTAAAGAAATACCCGAAAATAAGCGATGGAGTGGTTTCCCTTGGGGAAAAGGCATGCTTTGCAGAAAGTGTGTCAAAAAACCTTACTAGGTGGAGTGATGTCGAGCAAGGCAAGTCAAATGAAAAAATTTTGTTTATATAAAATTTATTTGACTATGGAGTGCTGTCTTGCCGGCAATGTTATATATAATGTGATTGCGATAAAAATGAAGTAGCTTAAAGTGTTATTTAATATACACACACAAAAATGTTAAGTTGGGTGGGTGCCTTAGTACAAACGGCTCAGTTTGCGGAAGATGTGACAAAAAACCTATACATGATGAGCAGTGTGTGCTGGTCTTTATATGTGATTACATATAATCGTATCGTTTTACCGTCGTATTATTTATATTAATACGCTTGGCTGCGAAAAAAAAAATGTATATGGATAATTATTGCAATGGAACATAGCCAAGGTATGTTGATATGGTTAAAAACTATCGATATATTCACTAATGGTTCCTATTATAATTATCATTAGAAGATAGTCGTTAACAATGAAAGCAAAGGAGAATAAAAGTCTATATAGTGGGTACTGGTAGATTGCTGCTATAATAGGTATGGTTGCGTTAACGAATTTTCATATATTTATATTATATTATTATATACACATGTGAATGGGGCATACATATAAAAAAAAAAAACTCTTCCAGGCCTTCTCTTGAGAGCTTTTGGTTGGCTCATTAGAAGATGTGAACTCTTGTTCACAAAATATATATTTAATAATATATATTTTAATATTGTGGTAAAATTTAAAACAACCAAAATAAAAATC
>JAEIGP010000133.1:0-12500 GCA_018904095.1 Zaprionus ghesquierei | reverse complement strand
AAATTTAAAAAACATTAATACATAAATACCCTGAAAATACAATATTTTATACGCAAATTATGGGGAATATACATATGTAATTTGATCTTAAAAACTGTCAACATATCAAGCGCATTTGTATATATTTGTTGTATTTAACTTTGTTTTTCAAAAACACTGCGTGTATATGTACCATAATATACATGCGTTGCACGATGTATTGTTCATTTTAATATGCGCATACATTAATATAATCGCAACAACCTAAAATTATAATGTTGTACCTGTTTTCAGGTTAACGCTCTATATTATTAATAATAACATATTATATTTGTGGCAATCATGTGAAATATTTTGTAAAAATACCATGTTATTATCGATTTTGTAGAACTAAGACATTTCGCAACATTTTTTAGGTATAAAAAAATTTATTGAAGGAATTGATATATGCCAGTAAAATGGTGTATTTTTAATTTCTTTCAATAAAATGATATATGACGTAATGAAATAAAAAAACCAATTATTAAAAACTCTAAGCGGTGGATCACTCGGCTCATGGGTCGATGAAGAACGCAGCAAACTGTGCGTCATCGTGTGAACTGCAGGACACATGAACATCGACATTTTGAACGCATATCGCAGTCCATGCTGTTATGTACTTTAATTAACATTAGAGTGCTGCTTGGACTACATATGGTTGAGGGTTGTAAGACTATGCTAAATAAGTTGTTTAAAGTTTTTATAAATTTTAAGCATATGGTATATTATTGGATAATATGTACACATGTTAATTTTAACGTGTATTGCAATATATTCATAATATTAAAATTATATGAGAATACAATATCTCAATGTTAACTTTGTATTAGAGAAATGAAGAATTATATATTCTTTTTTCAATTCAATTAATACTGAGAAATGTCTAGCATAAAAAATTGATTTTTTTTAATCTAGAATTGTCTCTTATTACTGATGCGATAAAGAAAATGTTGTGAATATTATGGACCTTCATAAATGTATTTCATATATTTGAAATTTTTTTTTTAAATTTCAATTTAACATTGTTTTATACAACCTCAACTCATATGGGACTACCCCCTGAATTTAAGCATATTAATTAGGGGAGGAAAAGAAACTAACAAGGATTTTCTTAGTAGCGGCGAGCGAAAAGAAATCAGTTCAGCACTAAGTCACTTTGTCTATATGGCAAATGTGAGATGCAGTGTATGGAACATCAATATTCTAGTATGAGAAATTAACGATTTAAGTCCTTCTTAAATGAGGCCATTTACCCACAGAGGGTGCTAGGCCCGTATAACGTTAATGATTACTAGATGGTGTTTCCAAAGAGTCGTGTTGCTTGATAGTGCAGCACTAAGTGGGTGGTAAACTCCATCTAAAACTAAATATAACCATGAGACCGATAGTAAACAAGTACCGTGAGGGAAAGTTGAAAAGAACTCTGAATAGAGAGTTAAATAGTACGTGAAACTGCTTAGAGGTTAAGCCCGATGAACCTGAATATCCGTTATGGGAAATTCATCATTAGAATTGTGATATTTTAACAATATTATAAGGATAGTGTGCATTTTTTCCATATAAGGACATTGTAATCTATTAGTATGCAAAAATTTATCAAAAAATTATAACTTATAGTTTATTTAAATTAAAATGCTTGCGTTTTAACATAAAATAAATGTTGTAAATTTGATAAAGTGCTGATAGATTTATATGACTACAGTGCGTTAATTTTTCGGAATTATATAATGGCATATTTATCATTGATTTTTGTGTTTATTATATGCACTTGTATGATTAACAATGCGAAAGATTCAGGATACCTTCGGGACCCGTCTTGAAACACGGACCAAGGAGTCTAACATATGTGCAAGTTATTGGGATATAAACCTAATAGCGTAATTAACTTGACTAATAATGGGATTAGTTCTTTAACTATTTATAGTTAATTAACACAATCCCAGGGCGCTCTATATAGTTATGTATAATAATATTTATATTATTTATGCCTCTAACTGGAACGTACCTTGAGCATTTATGCTGTGACCCGAAAGATGGTGAACTATACTTGATCAGGTTGAAGTCAGGGGAAACCCTGATGGAAGACCGAAACAGTTCTGACGTGCAAATCGATTGTCAGAATTGAGTATAGGGGCGAAAGACCAATCGAACCATCTAGTAGCTGGTTCCTTCCGAAGTTTCCCTCAGGATAGCTGGTGCATTAAACTGTTGTATAAAATAATCTTATCTGGTAAAGCGAATGATTAGAGGCCTTAGGGTCGAAACGATCTTAACCTATTCTCAAACTTTAAATGGGTAAGAACCTTAACTTTCTTGATATGAAGTTTAAGGTTATGATATAATGTGCCCAGTGGGCCACTTTTGGTAAGCAGAACTGGCGCTGTGGGATGAACCAAACGTAATGTTACGGTGCCCAAATTAACAACTCATACAGAAACCATGAAAGGCGTTGGTTGCTTAAAACAGCAGGACGGTGATCATGGAAGTCGAAATCCGCTAAGGAGTGTGTAACAACTCACCTGCCGAAGCAACTAGCCCTTAAAATGGATGGCGCTTAAGTTGTATACCCATACATTACCGCTAAAGTAGATGATTTATATTACTTGTAATATAAATTTTGAAACTTTAGTGAGTAGGAAGGTACAATGGTGTGCATAGAAGTGTTTGGCGTAAGCCTGCATGGAGCCGCCATTGGTACAGATCTTGGTGGTAGTAGCAAATAATCGAATGAGACCTTGGAGGACTGAAGTGGAGAAGGGTTTCGTGTGAACAGTGGTTGATCACGAGTTAGTCGGTCCTAAGTTCAAGGCGAAAGCTGAAAATTTTCAAGTAAAAAATATCAAATTGATTTTTTTATACACTTGATAATTTTGAACGAAAGGGAATACGGTTCCAATTCCGTAACCTGTTGAGTATCCGTTTGTTATTAAATATGGGCCTCGTGCTCATCCTGGCAACAGGAACGACCATAAAGAAGCCGTCGAGAGATATCGGAAGAGTTTTCTTTTCTGTTTTATAGCCGTACTACCATGGAAGTCTTTCGCAGAGAGATATGGTAGATGGGCTAGAAGAGCATGACATATACTGTTGTGTCGATATTTTCTCCTCGGACCTTGAAAATTTATGGTGGGGATACGCAAACTTCTCAACAGGCCGTACCAATATCCGCAGCTGGTCTCCAAGGTGAAGAGTCTCTAGTCGATAGAATAATGTAGGTAAGGGAAGTCGGCAAATTAGATCCGTAACTTCGGGATAAGGATTGGCTCTGAAGATTGAGATAGTCGGGCTTGATTGGGAAACAATAACATGGTATATGTGCTCGTTCTGGGTAAATAGAGTTTCTATCATTTATGGTAGTTTCTTGTTCCCCGGATAGTTAGTTACGTAGCCAATTGTGGAACTTTCTTGCTAAAATTTTTAAGAATACTAGCTGGGTAACCAGTTAGTTCTTTTAAATTATAACGATTATCAATTAACAATCAATTCAGAACTGGCACGGACTTGGGGAATCCGACTGTCTAATTAAAACAAAGCATTGTGATGGCCCTAGCGGGTGTTGACACAATGTGATTTCTGCCCAGTGCTCTGAATGTCAAAGTGAAGAAATTCAAGTAAGCGCGGGTCAACGGCGGGAGTAACTATGACTCTCTTAGCCAAATGCCTCGTCATCTAATTAGTGACGCGCATGAATGGATTAACGAGATTCCTACTGTCCCTATCTACTATCTAGCGAAACCACAGCCAAGGGAACGGGCTTGGAATAATTAGCGGGGAAAGAAGACCCTTTTGAGCTTGACTCTAATCTGGCAGTGTAAGGAGACATAAGAGGTGTAGAATAAGTGGGAGATATTAGATTTCGGTTTGATATCGACAATGAAATACCACTACTCTTATTGTTTCCTTACTTACTTGATTAAATGGAACGTGTATCATTTCCTAGCCATTATACGGATATATTTACTATATCTTATGGTATTGGGTTTTGATGCAAGCTTCTTGATCAAAGTATCACGAGTTTGTTATATAATCGCAAACAAATTCTTTAATGAGAGAGTGCATTTATGTAAATTTGATTTAAAAATTTGGTATAACTCCAATTACTCAGGTATGATCCAATTCAAGGACATTGCCAGGTAGGGAGTTTGACTGGGGCGGTACATCTCTCAAATAATAACGGAGGTGTCCCAAGGCCAGCTCAGTGCGGACAGAAACCACACATAGAGCAAAAGGGCAAATGCTGACTTGATCTCGGTGTTCAGTACACACAGGGACAGCAAAAGCTCGGCCTATCGATCCTTTTGGTTTAAAGAGTTTTTAACAAGAGGTGTCAGAAAAGTTACCATAGGGATAACTGGCTTGTGGCGGCCAAGCGTTCATAGCGACGTCGCTTTTTGATCCTTCGATGTCGGCTCTTCCTATCATTGTGAAGCAAAATTCACCAAGCGTTGGATTGTTCACCCATGCAAGGGAACGTGAGCTGGGTTTAGACCGTCGTGAGACAGGTTAGTTTTACCCTACTAATGACAAAACGTTGTTGCGACAGCATTCCTGCGTAGTACGAGAGGAACCGCAGGTACGGACCAATGGCACAATACTTGTTCGAGCGAACAGTGGTATGACGCTACGTCCGTTGGATTATGCCTGAACGCCTCTAAGGTCGTATCCGTGCTGGACTGCAATGATAAATAAGGGGCAATTTGCATTGTATGGCTTCTAAACCATTTAAAGCTTATAATTTATTTTATAGACGACAATGGATGTGATGCCAATGTTATTTGTAACATAGTAAATTGGGAGGATCTTCGATCACCTGATGCCGCGCTAGTTACATATAAAAACATTATTTAATACAATGACAAAGCCTAGAATCAATTGTAAACGACTTTTGTAACAGGCAAGGTGTTGTAAGTGGTTGAGCAGCTGCCATACTGCGATCCACTGAAGCTTATCCTTTGCTTGATGATTCGACATGAAAATATAATTTATACAACATTATCGTAATTATATAATTGTTATATAAAATATTATAAATACGCCATGCTTTTTATTAGTTATTAATAAATTAATTAATCAAAAGTTATAATATGTAATAAGAGTGTATTAGATATAAATATGTATATTAAATGCAAACTACTTATTACTTATTTTATGTAAAAGTACCCAAATGCCTCATGTTAAAATGCGACATACATGAAAATAACACAAAAAAAAACACAAATAAGAAATTCAATAGAATTTTACAAGTATTTGACTATGTTCAATGGCGTAACAAAACACGTCTCATATAAAGGTAGCTAAACGAATCGTCATCACCTTAGTGACGCATATGGAATTGTACATGAAATGCATTCTGTGTCCTGTGCCCCTATTAACACACATATTAAAAATTAATGAAAATTTTACAAGTCTCTGTAACTATGTTCAATGGTGGAACAAAACATATCTCATTTAATGATAGCTAAATGAATCGTCATCAACTTAGTGACGCATGAAAGTGTACATGAAATGCCTGCTGTGCCCTGAGAAATTTTACAAGTCTCTGTAACTATGTTCAATGGTGGAACAAAACATATCTCATTTAAAGGTAGCTAAATGAATCGTCATCAGCTTAGTGACGCATGAAATTGTAAATGAAATGCCTGCTGTGACCTGAGCCTCTATTAACACACATATTAAAAATTAAAAAAAAATTTAAAAGTCTCTGTAACTATGTCCAATGGTGGAACAAAACATATCTAACATAAAGGTAGCTAAATAAATCGTCATCAACTTAGTGACGCATGAAATTGTAAATGAAATGCCTGCTGTGACCTGAGCCTCTATTAACACACATATTAAAAATTAAAAAAAATTTTAAAAGTCTCTGTAACTATGTCCAATGGTGGAACAAAACATATCTAACATAAAGGTAGCTAAATAAATCGTCATCAACTTAGTGACGTTTGGAATTGTACATGAAATGCCATCTGTGCCCTGTGCCTCTATTAACACACATTAACTACCTTTATTAACACACATGTATGTTTCACATACATAATCCCGTATGAAATTATAATAATTTAGCTTTTTTGATTTCATATGAAAACTTGATTCACATACATAATTTCATATGAAATAAATTTTTTCAACAGTTTTCCTTTCGTATGAAGAAAATTTGACTTGGTTGTTAATTCATATGAAAATAATTTAACTTTTTTGATTTCATATGAAAACTGGTTTTCACATACATATTTTATATGAAAAAATGTTATTTGAGAATTTTCATTTCGTATGAAGAATATTTAACTTGGTTGATAAATCATATGAAAATAATTTAACTCTTTTAATTTCCTATGAAAACTGGTTTTCACATACATAATTTCATATGAAATAAATTTCTTCGACAGTTTTCATTTCGTATGAAGAAAATTTGACTTGGTTGTTAATTCATATAAAAATAATTTAACTTTTTTAATTTCATATGAAAACTTGTTTCCCATACATAATTTCATACAAAATAATGTTATTTGAGAATTTTCATTTCATATGAAGAATATTTAACTTGGTTGATAATTCATATGAAAATAATTTAACTTTTTTGATTTCATATGAAAACTGATTTTCACATACATAATTTTATATGAAATAATGTTATTTGAGAATTTTCCTTTCGTATGAAGAAAATTTGACTTGGTTGTTAATTCATATGAAAATAATTTAACTTTTTTGATTTCATATGAAAACTGGTTTTCACATACATATTTTATATGAAAAAATGTTATTTGAGAATTTTCATTTCGTATGAAGAATATTTAACTTGGTTGATAAATCATATGAAAATAATTTAACTTTTTTGATTTCATATGAAAACTTGTTTCACATACATAATTTCATACTAAATAATGTTATTTGAGAATTTTCATTTCATATGAAGAATATTTAACTTGGTTGATAAATCATATGAAAATAATTTAACTCTTTTAATTTCCTATGAAAACTGGTTTTCACATACATTATTTTATATGAAATAAATTTTTTCAACAGTTTTCATTTCGTATGAAGAAAATTTGACTTGGTTGTTAATTCATATGAAAATAATTTAACTTTTTTGATTTCATATGAAAACTGGTTTTCACATACATATTTTATATGAAAAAATGTTATTTGAGAATTTTCATTTCGTATGAAGAAAATTTGACTTGGTTGTTAATTCATATGAAAATAATTTAACTTTTTTGATTTCATATGAAAACTGGTTTACACATACATAATTTTATGTGAAATAAAGTTTTTTAACAGTTTTCATTTCGTATGAAGAAAATTTGACTTGGTTGTTAATTCATATGAAAATAATTTAACTTTTTTGATTTCATATGAAAACTGGTTTTCACATACATATTTTATTTGAGAATTTTCATTTCGTATGAAGAAAATTTGACTTGGTTGATAAATCATATGAAAATAATTTAACTTTTTTGATTTCATATGAAAACTGGTTTTCACATACATATTTTATATGAAAAAATGTTATTTGAGAATTTTCATTTCGTATGAAGAAAATTTGACTTGGTTGTTAATTCATATGAAAATAATTTAACTTTTTTGATTTCATATGAAAACTGGTTTTCACATACATATTTTATATGAAATAATGTTATTTGAGAATTTTCATTTCGTATGAAAAAAATTTGACTTGGTTGTTAATTCATATGAAAATAATTTAACTTTTTTGATTTCATATGAAAACTTGTTTCACATACATAATTTCATACAAAATAATGTTATTTGAGAATTTTCATTTCATATGAAGAATATTTAACTTGGTTGATAAATCATATGAAAATAATTTAACTTTTTTGATTTCATATGAAAACTGGTTTTCACATACATTATTTTATATGAAATAAAGTTATTTGAGACAGTTTTCATTTCGTATGAAGAAAATTTGACTTGGTTGTTAATTCATATGAAAATAATTTAACTTTTTTGATTTCATATGAAAACTGGTTTTCACATACATATTTTATATGAAAAAATGTTATTTGAGAATTTTCATTTCGTATGAAGAAAATTTGACTTGGTTGTTAATTCATATGAAAATAATTTAACTTTTTTGATTTCATATGAAAACTGGTTTTCACATACATAATTTTATATGAAAAAATGTTATTTGAGAATTTTCATTTCGTATGAAGAAAATTTGACTTGGTTGTTAATTCATATGAAAATAATTTAACTTTTTTGATTTCATATGAAAACTGGTTTTCACATACATAATTTTATATGAAATAATGTTATTTGAGAATTTTCATTTCGTATGAAGAAAATTTGACTTGGTTGTTAATTCATATGAAAATAATTTAACTTTTTTGATTTCATATGAAAACTGGTTTTCACATACATATTTTATATGAAAAAATGTTATTTGAGAATTTTCATTTCGTATGAAGAAAATTTGACTTGGTTGTTAATTCATATGAAAATAATTTAACTTTTTTGATTTCATATGAAAACTGGTTTTCACATACATATTTTATATGAAAAAATGTTATTTGAGAATTTTCATTTCGTATGAAGAAAATTTGACTTGGTTGTTAATTCATATGAAAATAATTTAACTTTTTTGATTTCATATGAAAACTGGTTTTCACATACATATTTTATATGAAATAATGTTATTTGAGAATTTTCATTTCGTATGAAAAAAATTTGACTTGGTTGTTAATTCATATGAAAATAATTTAACTCTTTTTGATTTCATATGAAAACTTGTTTCACATACATAATTTCATACAAAATAATGTTATTTGAGAATTTTCATTTCATATGAAGAATATTTAACTTGGTTGATAAATCATATGAAAATAATTTAACTCTTTTAATTTCATATGAAAACTGGTTTTCACATACATTATTTTATATGAAATAAATTTTTTCAACAGTTTTCATTTCGTATGAAGAAAATTTGACTTGGTTGTTAATTCATATGAAAATAATTTAACTTTTTTGATTTCATATGAAAACTGGTTTTCACATACATATTTTATATGAAAAAATGTTATTTGAGAATTTTCATTTCGTATGAAGAAAATTTGACTTGGTTGTTAATTCATATGAAAATAATTTAACTTTTTTGATTTCATATGAAAACTGGTTTACACATACATAATTTTATGTGAAATAAACTTTTTCAACAGTTTTCATTTCGTATGAAGAAAATTTGACTTGGTTGTTAATTCATATGAAAATAATTTAACTTTTTTGATTTCATATGAAAACTGGTTTTCACATACATATTTTATATGAAAAAATGTTATTTGAGAATTTTCATTTCGTATGAAGAAAATTTGACTTGGTTGTTAATTCATATGAAAATAATTTAACTTTTTTGATTTCATATGAAAAAAAACTGGTTTTCACATACATATTTTATATGAAATAATGTTATTTGAGAATTTTCATTTCGTATGAAGAAAATTTGACTTGGTTGTTAATTCATATGAAAATAATTTAACTTTTTTGATTTCATATGAAAACTGGTTTTCACATACATAATTTTATATGAAAAAATGTTATTTGAGAATTTTCATTTCGTATGAAGAAAATTTGACTTGGTTGTTAATTCATATGAAAATAATTTAACTTTTTTGATTTCATATGAAAACTGGTTTTCACATACATATTTTATATGAAAAAATGTTATTTGAGAATTTTCATTTCGTATGAAGAAAATTTGACTTGGTTGTTAATTCATATGAAAATAATTTAACTTTTTTGATTTCATATGAAAACTGGTTTTCACATACATATTTTATATGAAAAAATGTTATTTGAGAATTTTCATTTCGTATGAAAAAAATTTGACTTGGTTGTTAATCCATATGAAAATAATTTAACTTTTTTGATTTCATATGAAAACTTGTTTCACATACATAATTTCATACAAAATAATGTTATTTGAGAATTTTCATTTCATATGAAGAATATTTAACTTGGTTGATAAATCATATGAAAATAATTTAACTCTTTTAATTTCCTATGAAAACTGGTTTTCACATACATTATTTTATATGAAATAAATTTTTTTAACAGTTTTCATTTCGTATGAAGAAAATTTGACTTGGTTGTTAATTCATATGAAAATAATTTAACTTTTTTGATTTCATATGAAAACTGGTTTTCACATACATATTTTATATGAAAAAATGTTATTTGAGAATTTTCATTTCGTATGAAGAAAATTTGACTTGGTTGTTAATTCATATGAAAATAATTTAACTTTTTTGATTTCATATGAAAACTGGTTTACACATACATAATTTTATGTGAAATAAACTTTTTCAACAGTTTTCATTTCGTATGAAGAAAATTTGACTTGGTTGTTAATTCATATGAAAATAATTTAACTTTTTTGATTTCATATGAAAACTGGTTTTCACATACATATTTTATATGAAAAATGTTATTTGAGAATTTTCATTTCGTATGAAGAAAATTTGACTTGGTTGTTAATTCATATGAAAATAATTTAACTTTTTTGATTTCATATGAAAACTGGTTTTCACATACATATTTTATATGAAAAAATGTTATTTGAGAATTTTCATTTCGTATGAAGAAAATTTGACTTGGTTGATAAATCATATGAAAATAATTTAACTTTTTTGATTTCATATGAAAACTGGTTTTCACATACATATTTTATATGAAAAAATGTTATTTGAGAATTTTCATTTCGTATGAAGAAAATTTGACTTGGTTGTTAATTCATATGAAAATAATTTAACTTTTTTGATTTCATATGAAAACTGGTTTTCACATACATATTTTATATGAAAAAATGTTATTTGAGAATTTTCATTTCGTATGAAGAAAATTTGACTTGGTTGTTAATTCATATGAAAATAATTTAACTTTTTTGATTTCATATGAAAACTGGTTTTCACATACATATTTTATATGAAAAAATGTTATTTGAGAATTTTCATTTCGTATGAAGAAAATTTGACTTGGTTGTTAATTCATATGAAAATAATTTAACTTTTTTGATTTCATATGAAAACTGGTTTTCACATACATAATTTTATATGAAATAATGTTATTTGAGAATTTTCATTTCGTATGAAGAAAATTTGACTTGGTTGTTAATCCATATGAAAATAATTTAACTTTTTTGATTTCATATGAAAACTTGTTTCACATACATAATTTCATACTAAATAATGTTATTTGAGAATTTTCATTTCATATGAAGAATATTTAACTTGGTTGATAAATCATATGAAAATAATTTAACTCTTTTAATTTCCTATGAAAACTGGTTTTCACATACATTATTTTATATGAAATAAATTTTTTCAACAGTTTTCATTTCGTATGAAGAAAATTTGACTTGGTTGTTAATTCATATGAAAATAATTTAACTTTTTTGATTTCATATGAAAACTGGTTTTCACATACATATTTTATATGAAAAAATGTTATTTGAGAATTTTCATTTCGTATGAAGAAAATTTGACTTGGTTGTTAATTCATATGAAAATAATTTAACTTTTTTGATTTCATATGAAAACTGGTTTACACATACATAATTTTATGTGAAATAAACTTTTTCAACAGTTTTCATTTCGTATGAAGAAAATTTGACTTGGTTGTTAATTCATATGAAAATAATTTAACTTTTTTGATTTCATATGAAAACTGGTTTTCACATACATATTTTATTTGAGAATTTTCATTTCGTATGAAGAAAATTTGACTTGGTTGATAAATCATATGAAAATAATTTAACTTTTTTGATTTCATATGAAAACTGGTTTTCACATACATATTTTATATGAAAAAATGTTATTTGAGAATTTTCATTTCGTATGAAGAAAATTTGACTTGGTTGTTAATTCATATGAAAATAATTTAACTTTTTTGATTTCATATGAAAACTGGTTTTCACATACATATTTTATATGAAATAATGTTATTTGAGAATTTTCATTTCGTATGAAAAAAATTTGACTTGGTTGTTAATTCATATGAAAATAATTTAACTCTTTTGATTTCATATGAAAACTTGTTTCACATACATAATTTCATACAAAATAATGTTATTTGAGAATTTTCATTTCATATGAAGAATATTTAACTTGGTTGATAAATCATATGAAAATAATTTAACTCTTTTAATTTCATATGAAAACTGGTTTTTTTTTTATTTTTTTTTATTAAAAAATATTTTTTGAGAATTTTTCATTTCGTATGAAGAAAATTTGACTTGGTTGTTAATTCATATGAAAATAATTTAACTTTTTTGATTTCATATGAAAACTGGTTTTCACATACATATTTTATATGAAAAAATGTTATTTGAGAATTTTCATTTCGTATGAAGAAAATTTGACTTGGTTGTTAATTCATATGAAAATAATTTAACTTTTTTGATTTCATATGAAAACTGGTTTTCACATACATAATTTTATATGAAATAAACTTTTTCAACAGTTTTCATT
>JAEIGP010000129.1:0-16117 GCA_018904095.1 Zaprionus ghesquierei | reverse complement strand
TTTTGATGCCATATAGTTCATTTTCGGTTTACATGATAACTAGCCAGATGATCTCTGAAAATGTGGTAACAATCGGATAATAAACACAGAAGTTATTCAGCCTAACGTTTTCCATAGCTGTAAGCAGCGCTATGTGTGCGTGTACGGTGGTGAAATGGGTTAAGTTGTTGACTGCAAAACGAACAGTACTATTATGCATTTACGGGTTCGAGTCCCGCCCGCATCAAAAATTAAATGTGTGCAAAAATGTTTTTTTTTCATTTTAGATTTTGACTTTGCATAAATATTGTAAGTCTATAGCCTTTTACGGTCAAAATATGATTGTAGCCGTTTTCTTTTGTTCCGCAAATAAATGATGTACGAGCAGCTGGGTAGCGGGTATATTACAGTCGAGCAAACTCGAATGTAGGTTTCTTACTTGTTGAATATGCATTAATTGGTATCGTGCATTTTATTTAAAATTTTTTTAATGGCTCACAATGAACTTAGTTAACAAGTGGAGAAGTGTCAGTCTCTTAAATCAGCTGTGTGCGATTGTTGGAGCGCAGCTTTTTCTTATATTTTTATACCCGCTACTCATAGAGTAAAATGGTATTATAACTTTGTTCAAACCGAAAATGTATGTAACAGGCAGAAGGAGACACCATCGACCCCATAAAGTATATATATTCTGGCTTATGATCAACAGCCGAGTCGATATAGCCATGTCCGTCTGTCTGTCCGTGTGAAAATCGAGATGTCAGCTATTATAAGAGCTAGGACTACCAAATTTGGTGACAATATGTGTTATTATTGCACGCTGATCAAGTTTATTTTGGATTTTGGCCACGCCCCCTTCCGCCCCCGTAAATCGAAAACACATTGATTACAAGCGTAATTTTGATGCCATATTGTTCATTTTCGCTTGTTATTATTCTTAGTTTTTCATTGACAGTTTTATGAAATCTCTTAATATCAGAAATTCCATTTTTACTAATTGTTATGTTTAGGTTTACTCCTTCTGATTCTAACCAGAGTTTAAGTGCGGTGCACATGAAAGCGGAGTCTTTGTCGGCTTTTATTTCTAAAGGCTTACCCATGTCGTTGAATATGCGCAAAATAGCTCTTTTGGCTTCGAGCCAATCTCGACTGTTTACTTCTATCAAGGAGGCGTATTTAGAATAAATGTCAATACATGATAGGAATTGTTTATTAGTTATTAAGTAGAAATCCATGACATACTTGTCTCTGGGGTTAAAAGTTTCGGGGGTTGTTTCGAAGGCTAACTTTATATTTCTATGTTCGGTTTTAGCGATGTTACAGATCTCGCATTCATTTATAATGTTTTGAATGAGTTTTTTGGTAATCGGGGTAATAATACAGTTCTTTGAACTGAAGTGTAAGTTTTTCTATGCCAGGGTGTAATAATTCTTTATGTGTTTTGAGAATGATTTCCTTGAATTGGGCGTATGTTTGAATATCTATTAGTTTAACACTAGTCTTCATAACTTTGGTAAAATTGTCGGGACTTATGATTTGAATATACGCACTCTGAAAGACTTGAAAGTCAATTTCGTTAGAGAAGTAAATGACACTTTTTTTAGTGCAGAGGTATTCTTTGATTAGGTCTTTGGCAAGGGTGTCTGTCATTTCTTTATAACTAATTTTTATTCTGGTTCTATGAAAATATTTTATTACTTGGACTTCGTCATGATCGTCTCTTATGAATTCTAATTGTCTTGTGTAATAGTTAAGGGGTCTTTCGGTTATTGGAATATAACTCTGATTGTCTTCTTGTGCGCTATGCACTGTGGCTGCTGTAGCAAGGGAAACTGTGTCGTCTTCTCCTAGAAAGTTTTCTTGAATTTGAATTCTCGATAGGGCGTCGGCCACATGATTTTCTTTACCAGAGAAGTGTTGGATATTATAGTCATATTCGCTCAATTTTATTTTCCATCTCTGTAACTTCATATTAGGATCTTTTATGTTGCTTAACCATACGAGTGGTCTGTGATCGCTTAATATGTCGAATTTTCTTTTGAATAAATTGTTGCCCATACTATGGCTAATAGTTCCTTTTCTATTGCCGAATAGTTGAGCTCGTGCTCGTTTAGAGTTCTGCTCTTGGGATAATACGGCCCCTATGGCTATATTACTTGCATCTGTTGTAAGTGAAAATTTCTTTTCAAAATTAGGGTATATTAGAATCGGATCGGACGTGATGAGTACCTTTAGTTTTTCAAAGGCGGATATGTAGTCGTCATCCTTTGTATTAATAATTGCTCCTTTTTTAAGTTTGAGTGTCATGGGTTTTGCTATTTTTGCAAAATTCGGAATGAACTTACGGTAGAATCCGCAGAGTCCGAGAAAAGATTTTATTCCCTTTGTGGTTTTAGGAATGGGGAAATTGACAATTGCATTTATTTTATTGGGGTTTGGTTTTATACCATCTGCTGTGATGATGTGACCGAGAAATTCTGTTTCTTTCTTCAGAAATTCACATCTGTCAAGTTGTAATTTTAGATTGGCTGATCGTAGCTTTTCAAATACCTTTTTATACCCGCTACTCATAGAGTAGAAGGGTATTATAATTTTGTTCAAACCGAAAATGTATGTAACAGGCAGAAGGAGACACCTCCGACCCCATAAAGTATATATATTCTGGCTTAGGATCAACAGCCAGTCGTCTGTCCGTCTGTCTGTCTGTCCGTCTGTCTGTCCGTGTGAAAATCTAGATCTCAGCTATTATAAGAACTAGAACTACCAAATTTGGTAACAAAATGTGTTATTATTGCACGCTGGTCAAGTTTATTTTGGATTTTGGCCACGCCCCCTTCCGCCCCTGTAAATCGAAAAAAATTGATTACAAGTGCAATTTTGATTCCATATTATTCATTTTCGGTTTATATGATAACTATAGCTAGCCAAATGATCTCTGAAAATTTTGGTAACAATCGGATAATAAACACAGAAGTTATTCAGCTTAACGTTTTCCATAGCTGTAAGCAGCGCTGCCGGCAGCGCTGCTTGCAGAATTGTGCCGAATCGTGTGTGCGTGTACGGTGGTGAAATGGGTTAAGTTGTTGACTGCAAACCGAACAGTACTATTATGCATTTACGGGTTCGAGTCCCGCCCGCATCAAAAATTAAATGTGTGCAAAAATGTTTTTTTTTATTTTAGATTTTGAGTTTGCATAAATATTGTAAGTCTATAGCCTTTTACGGTCAAAATATGATTGTAGCCGTTTTCTTTTGTTCCGCAAATAGATGATGTACGAGCAGCTGGGTAGCGGGTATATTACAGTCGAGCAATCTCGAATGTAGCTTTCTTACTTGTTGAATATGTATTAATTGGTATCGTGCATTTTATTTAAAATTTTTTTAATGGCTCACAGTGAACTTAGTTAACAAGTGGAGAAGTGTCAGTCTCTTAAATCAGCTGTGTGCGATTGTTGGAGCGCAGCTTTTTCTTATATTTTTATACCCGCTACTCATAGAGTAAAATGGTATTATAACTTTGTTCAAACCGAAAATGTATGTAACAGGCAGAAGGAGACACCATCGACCCCATAAAGTATATATATTCTGGCTTATGATCAACAGCCGAGTCGATATAGCCATGTCCGTCTGTCTGTCCGTGTGAAAATCGAGATCTCAGCTGTTATAAGAGCTAGGACTACCAAATTTGGTGACAATATGTGTTATTATTGCACGCTGATCAAGTTTATTTTGGATTTTGGCGACGCCACCTTCCGCCCACGTAAATCGAAAACACATTGATTACAAGCGTAATTTTGATGCCATATTGTTCATTTTCGCTTGTTATTATTCTTAGTTTTTCATTGACAGTTTTATGAATTCTCTTAATATCAGAAATTCCATTTTTACTAATTGTTATGTTTAGGTTTACTCCTTCTGATTCTAACCAGAGTTTAAGTGCGGTGCACATGAAAGCGGAGTCTTTGTCGGCTTTTATTTCTAAAGGCTTACCCATGTCGTTGAATATGCGCAAAATAGCTCTTTTGGCTTCGAGCCAATCTCGACTGTTTACTTCTATCAAGGAGGCGTATTTAGAATAAATATCAATACATGATAGGAATTGTTTATTAGTTATTAAGTAGAAATCCATGACATACTTGTCTCTGGGGTTAAAAGTTTCGGGGGTTGTTTCGAAGGCTAACTTTGTATTTCTATGTTCGGTTTTAGCAATGTTACAGATCTCGCATTCATTTATAATGTTTTGAATGAGTTTTTTGGTAATCGGGGTAATAATACAGTTCTTTGAACTGAAGTGTAAGTTTTTCTATGCCAGGGTGTAATAATTCTTTATGTGTTTTGAGAATGATTTCCTTGAATTGGGCGTATGTTTGAATATCTATTAGTTTAACACTAGTCTTTATAACTTTAGTAAAATTGTCGGGACTTATGATTTGAATATACGCACTCTGAAAGACTTGAAAGTCAATTTCGTTAGAGAAGTAAATGACACTTTTTTTAGTGCAGAGGTATTCTTTGATTAGGTCTTTGGCAAGGGTGTCTCTCATTTCTTTATAACTAATTTTTATTCTGGTTCTGTGAAAATATTTTATTACTTGGACTTCGTCATGATCTCGTCTCTTATGAATTCTAATTGTCTTGTGTAATAGTTAAGGGGTCTTTCGGTTATTGGAATATAACTCTGATTGTCTTCTTGTGCGCTATGCACTGTGGCTGCTGTAGCAAGGGAAACTGTGTCGTCTTCTCCTAGAAAGTTTTCTTGAATTTGAATTCTCGATAGGGCGTCGGCCACATGATTTTCTTTACCAGAGAAGTATTGGATATTATAGTCATATTCGTTCAATTTTATTTTCCATCTCTGTAACTTCATATTAGGATCTTTTATGTTGCTTAACCATGTGTGGTCTGTGATCGCTTAATATGTCGAATTTGTTTTCGAATATATTGTTGCCCATACTATGGCTAATAGTTCCTTTTCTATTGCCGAATAGTTGAGCTCGTGCTCGTTTAGAGTTCTGCTCGCATAGCAAATGGGTTTATGCTCTTGGGATAATAGGCCCCTATGGCTATATTACTTGCATCTGTTGTAAGTGAAAATTTCTTTTCAAAATTAGGGTATATTAGAATCGGATCGGACGTGATGAGTACCTTTAGTTTTTCAAAGGCGGATATGTAGTCGTCATCCTTTGTATTAATAATTGCTCCTTTTTTAAGTTTGAGTGTCACGGGTTTTGCTATTTTTGCAAAATTCGGAATGAACTTACGGTAAAATCCGCAGAGTCCGAGAAAAGATTTTATTCCCTTTGTGGTTTTAGGAATGGGGAAATTGACAATTGCATTTATTTTATTGGGGTTTGGTTTTATACCATCTGCTGTGATGATGTGACCGAGAAATTCTGTTTCTTTCTTCAGAAATTCACATCTGTCAAGTTGTAATTTTAGATTGGCTGATCGTAGCTTTTCAAATACCTTTTTATACCCGCTACTCATAGAGTAGAAGGGTATTATAACTTTGTTCAAACCGAAAATGTATGTAACAGGCAGAAGGAGACACCTCCGACCCCATAAAGTATATATATTCTGGCTTAGGATCAACAGCCAGTCGTCTGTCCGTCTGTCTGTCTGTCCGTCTGTCTGTCCGTGTGAAAATCTAGATCTCAGCTATTATAAGAGCTAGAACTACCAAATTTGGTCACAAAATGTGTTATTATTGCACGCTGGTCAAGTTTATTTTGGATTTTGGCCACGCCCCCTTCCGCCCCTGTAAATCGAAAAAAAATTGATTACAAGTGCAATTATGATTCCATATTATTCATTTTCGGTTTATATGATAACTATAGCTAGCCAAATGATCTCTGAAAATTTTGGTAACAATCGGATAATAAACACAGAAGTTATTCAGCTTAACGTTTTCCATAGCTGTAAGCAGCGCTGCCGGCAGCGCTGCTTGCAGCATTGTGCCGAATCGTGTGTGCGCGTACGGTGGTGAAATGGGTTAAGTTGTGGACTGCAAAACGAACAGTACTATTATGCATTTACGGGTTCGAGTTCCGCCCGCATCAAAAATTAAAGGTGTGCAAAAATGTTTTTTTTTATACCCGCTACTCATAGAGTAGAAGATCAAGTTTATTTTGGATTTTGGCCACGCCCCCTTCCGCCCCTGTAAATCGAAAGAAATTGATTACAAGCGCAATTTTGATGCCATATTGTTCCATATGATAATTATAGCTACCCTGATGATCTCTGAAAATTTTGTAACAATCGGATAATAAACAAAGAAGCTATTCAGTTTAACGTTTTCCATAGCTGTAAACCGCGCTTCCGGCAGCGCAAATTCTTTATTTGTACAGGAAATAACAAGAATGCCATGCAATGCAAATTTTTGCTGTTTTTGGATAACAGCGTGAGTAGCTTAGTGAAAAAGCGATGAACTCCTAAACCGACAAGCCCGTGATTCGATTCCCAATTCATGCCGCTAAGGCTTTTTCTTTTTTTTTTTAAGAACTTATACTTTAATTTTTTAATATTAATTAATTGGTGGTGCATTCTATTTAAAATTTTTTTTAATGGCTCACAATGAACTTAGTTAACAAGTGGAGAAGTGACAGTCTCTTAAATCAGCTCTGTGCGATTGTCAGAGCGCAGCTTTTTCTTATATTTTTTTATTTTTATTTTTTATTTAATTATATGTTTATGATTGTTATTTATGACTAAATTTATTAATAAAATTTATTAAAAGTTATAGTGCTCCAGAACACTCTCCATTAAAGTATATAAAAAGGTATTAAAAGGGCACATATCGTTTTTTACATGCACGTATTCGATTTATAGTCTTCAACAGGTAGAATTTTTATTTTTACTGTTTAAGTGATAAATCTTGGATTTTTTTGGTACCTGAATAAAAGTTAGACGTTTTCAATACTTTTTACTCCTTTTCCCGGCAGCGCTGCTTGCAGCATTGTGCCGAATAGTGTGTGCGTGTACGGTGGTGAAATGGGTTAAGTTGTGGACTGTATAACGAACGAAACTACTATGCATTTATGGGTTTAAGTCCCACCCGCATCAAAAGTTAAATGTGTGCAAAAAATTATTTTTTTTATTTTAGATTTTGACTTTGGATAAATATTATAAGTCCATGCCCTTTTACGGTCAAAATATGATTGTAGCCGTTCTTTATTGTTCCGCAAATAATTTTAATGTACGAGCAGCTGGGTAGCGGGTATATTACAATCGGGCACACTCGAATGTAGCTATCTTACTTGTTTAGTGACATTATGTGTTCTTCTAATGAGGTAGAATAAATGATAATATCATCTAAATAAACTGAACAATCTTTATAGATTAGATCTTCTAGAAGGTTGTTCATGCAACGTTGAAATGTTGCTGGTGCATTTTTGAGACCAAAGGGCATATTTGTCGTCAATGGTTCTTTCATTGAGACTGCGATAGTCTATGACTAATCGAAATTTTGGTTTGCCCGAAGCGTCGTTTTTCTTTGGGACAATCCAAATGGGAGAACAATATGGAGACTTAGATTTCCTAATTATTTTTTGTTCTATCATTTCGTTTATTTGTTTGTTAACCTCTTGGTCAAATGCTTGGGGATATTTGTACGGCTTTTTATAAATAGGGTCTTCGTGTTTTGTTTGAATAGAATGCTTAATCGTACTCGTGAAAGTCAAATTTTCACCTTCCTTGTACTGAATATCACCGTATTCGAGCAAACATGCGAAAGTTGTTCCCTTTCTTCTGTATTTAGATGTACTAATCTGAATACATTGGATTCTTTTAACTCGTCATCTATTGCGTAGTTAGAAGATATTTCTAGAAGGGTTTTTTCTAGGTGAGGGGTAATAAGAGGGGTTTCCTCAGATGCAGAAGATTTGAGACACTCATAGGTGGTCTTGGACTCTTCTTGTTCAGATGACTTGGGGCACTCATTGGTAACCTTGGACTCATCTGGTTTTAAGTGGGGTTTTCGCTTAATTTTCAGGAGGGTTTTCTCCTCTTTTGGGGTATTTAAAGGGGCTTCCTCTGGGTTAGATGACTTGGTAACCATGGACTCATCTGTTTGAATGTGGTCGTACCACATTTTGAATGGATAGCCGTTTAAAGTGACTGTTTGTGTTGAATAATGAATTTGGGTGTTGGTTGACTCTAAGTAATTTCTGCCTAATAGTAGGTCATATTTTTCTGAGAAATTATGAATATAGAAGGTTTACTTAGTAGGGTAAAGGTTGCTTGGATGCAACGAAACGCTTTGAGTTAACGTTATAGTGCCATTTATGAGGTGGACTTTTATTTTAGAAGGTTTTGTGGGGAAATTAAAGAAATTTTTTTTCATGATGTTAATGGAAGAACCAGTGTCTACTAGGCATTTAAGAGTTATGTTATTTATTTTAATTTGTAGGAATGGGTTTCCTCTTCCTCTGAATCGCTTTCCGATTCCGAGGCTGGTTGATGAAAATTTTCGCCTGTGTCCATTTTGTATTGGCCACTAGTACTATCTCTTTGCCGTTTGACAGGAGGGTTCGGTGCATTAACACTTTGTTGTTGATGGTTCATAGAATTTTGGGCTCTGCCTTGGCTTAATTTTTGTTTGAATTCGCTCATAACTTGCTGACTTGATTCAGCAGGCTTTGAACAACTATTTGGATTTGAGTTGTTTGAGTTATGCATTGCATTGCTTGCGAAATTTTGATATTTCCCTTTATTCTTTGAGTTTTAATGTGAATTAGTGTTAGAGTTGGAGCTATTTTGAGGTTTTGTTCGGTCGTTGAAAACTATGTCGTACACACCTTCTGATTGTGCTACTTGTTTTAGTTTAGATACGGTCATTATGTCATGTCTAGCAAGAGTCATAAATAACCTATCGGGCAACCTCCTCATTATTACATCATTAATATGGTATTATTATGATTATTTTCTAACACGAGTTTGTTTGATATTGTGAAAGATTTGGATTTTATTTCTTCAACGAACTTGCGAATGCTTCCAGTGAAATGTGTGTTATTTAGTTGGCGAAGCAGCTCCTCACAGGGTGTTTGCGTCTTGAATTCGTTGATGAGAGCGTTCATCAATTCTGGCCATTTTGTAGCTCCAGATAATTGTGACACTCTTTGGGCGTCTCCCGCAATCTGCATTTCAATTGCGTTGAAGAATACATGCTTTTGCCTGGCATCGGTGGATGGGTATAGTTGAAGAATAAAATTTATCCTTCTGATAAAAGTGCTGAGTTCTTGGGTTTTACCGCTGAACGAGGGCACTTGCCCAATTTGACTTAGGGCTTGGATGAGATGAGACTCCGACAACAATTGGATTGGTTCGGTTGCCATGGTTGGTTTTGTTTTAAATGTTGCAGAGTTTTTGTTTGTTTTTACACTTTTATTTTCCGTATGCAGTGGGTTAACTCTTGTATGTTAACCACCGACTACACGTAGTTCTTTGGCGGATAATGAATTCGATTGTATTACGATGCACGTTCACTTTAGCGCCGGTTCGCGTGGTTCAATCTCGAAAGATACGTTTGGTCGTACAAGGATCTTTGTCACTTGATTGATATCGGTAAACGAGTCGCACAACTTACTCTCTTTATCCTACCGGCTGCGCCAGAAACGGATTCAGAATTATGGTTAAGTAAAAAAACAACAATTGTTTAATTTTTACTTGAACACATTGTTTACTTCCAAAGTAGCTAAGGCAGAAACGGAGCCGTTGGATTATCACTTGGTCGGATAATAGGGTTTCAAAGTCGAAACGAGGCTTTGGCGAAACTATCTCTATTGATAGTATACTCAGAACTGAACGCTTGTAAGGAGACGTCTTCGCGTTTATATAGGCAAGCTTAAGAGCGAAGTGTGTTAAAGAGAGTTTTAGCTATGAGTTTTGGTTCTCTCGTGCAGAGAGGGACTCTCTTAAAAAAGGAGGTAATTTGAGAATCCTGAGACAAGTGCGTGAACGGTGACTCGGGCAATATGGTTTTATTATTTCCGTTGGCTTTATTATTTCAGTTGGTTCCCGTTTGGATTTGGGGGGGGATTTGTTTCAAGATTTGAAGATTTGTTTCAAGTCACCCACCACTTCAAAAGTACTGTTCCCACAGATCATAAACTAAACAATTGTCCCCAATTCTGAAATCTTAACGATAAACAATTCTCCCCCAATTCGGATATCTTAACGATAAACAAATCTCCCCCAAATCCAAACGGAAACCAACTGAATTAATAAAGCCAACTGAAATAATAAAACCTTATTGCCCGAGTCACCGCTCACGCACTTGTCTCAGGATTCTCAAATTACCTCCTATTTTAAGAGAGCCCCTCTCTGCACGAGAGAACCAAAACTCATAGCTAAAACTCTCTTTAAGACACTTCGCTCTTAAGCTTGCCTATATAAACGCGAAGACGTTCACTTACAAGCGTTCAGTTCTGAGTATACTATCAATCGAGATAGTTTCGCCAAAGCCTCGTGTTGACTTTGAAACCCTATTATCCGACCAAGTGATAATTCAACGGCTCCGGTTCTTCCTTAGCTACTTTGTAAGTAAATAAAGTGTTCAAGTAAAAATCAAACAATTGTTGTTTTTTTTTACTTAACCATAACTCTGAATCTGTTTCTGGCGTAGCCGGTAGGATAAAGAGAGTAAGTTGTGCGACTCGTTTACCGATATCAGTCAAGCGACAAAGATCCTTGTACGTCCAAGCGTATCTTTCGAGATTGAACCACGCGAATCGGCGCTAAAGTGAACGTGCATCGTAATACAATCGACTTTCATTATCCGCCAAAGAACTACGTGTAGTCGGTGGTTAACATACAAGAGTTAACCCACTGCATACGGAAAATAAAAGTGTAAAAACAAACAAAAACTCTGCAACATTTAAAACAAAACCAACCATGGCAACCGAACCAATCCAATTGTTGTCGGAGTCTCATCTCAAACAAGCCCTAAGTCAAATTAGGCAAATGCCCTCGTTCAGCGGTAACACCCAAGAACTCAGCACTTTTATCAGAAGGATCAACTTTATTCTTCAACTATACCCATCCACCGATGCCAGGCAAAAGCATGTATTCTTCAGCGCAATTGAAATGCAGATTGCGGGAGACGCCCAAAGAGTGTCACAATTATCTGGACCTACAAAATGGCCGGAATTGATGAACGCTCTCATCAACGAATTCAAGACGCAAACACCCTGTGAGGAGGTGCTTCGCCAACTATATAACACACATTTCACTGGAAGCATTCGTAAGTTCGTTGAAGAAATAGAATCCAAATCTTTCACAATATCAAACAAACTCGTGTTAGAAAATAATCATAATAATACCATATTATACACAAATGCATTGAACAATACAGTTAATGATGTAATAATGAGGAAGTTGCCCGATAGGTTATTTATGACTCTTGCTAGACATGACATAATGACCGTATCTAAACGAAAACAAGTAGCACAATCAGAAGGTGTGTACGACATAGTTTTCAACGACCGAACAAAACCTCAAAATAGCTCCAACTCTAACACTAATTCACATCAAAACTCAAAGAATAAAGGGAAATATCAAAATTTCGCAAGCAATGCAATGCATAACTCAAACAACTCAACTCCAAATAGTAGTTCAAAGCCTGCTGAATCAAATCAGCAAGTTATGAGCGAATTCAAACAAAAATTTAGCCAAGGCAGAGCCCAAAATTCTATGAACCATCAACAACAAAATGTTAATGCACCAAACCCTCCTGTCAAACGGCAAAGAGATAGTACTAGTGGCCAATACAAAATGGACACAGGCGAAAATTTTCATCAACCAGCCTCGGAATCGGAAAGCGATTCAGAGGAAGAGGAAACCCATTCCTACAAATTAAAATAAATAACATACCTCTTAAATGCCTCGTAGACACTGGTTCTTCCATTAACATCATGAAACAAAATTTTTTTAATTTCCCCACAAAACCTTGTAAAATAAAAGTCCACACCATAAATGGCACTATAACGTTAACTCAAAGCGTTTCGTTGCATCCAAGCAACCTTTGCCCTACTAAGCAAACCTTCTATATTCATAATTTCTCAGAAAAATATGACCTACTATTAGGCAGAAATTACTTAGAGTCAACCAACACCCAAATTCATTATTCAACACAAACAGTCACTTTAAATGAGGAGGAAGAGGAAGCCCCTCTAAATACCCCAAAAGAGGAGAAAACCCTTAAAACCAGATGAGTCCAAGGTTACAAATAAGTGCCCCAAGTCATCTGAACAAGAAGAGTCCAAGACCACCTATGAGTGTCTCAAATCTTCTGAATCTGAGGAAACCCCTCTTATTACCCCTCACCTAGAAAAAACTCTTCTAGAAATATCTTCTAACTACGCAATAGATGACAAGTTAAAAGAATCCAATGTATTCAGATTAGAACATCTAAATACAGAAGAAAGGGAACAACTTTCGCATGTTTTGCTCGAATACGGTGATATTCAGTACAAGGAAGGTGAAAATTTGACTTTCCCGAGTACGGTTAAGCATTCTATTCAAACAAAACACGAAGACCCTATTTATAAAAAACCGTACAAATATCCCCAAGCATTTGACCAAGAGGTTAACCAACAAATAAACGAAATGATAGAACAAAAAATAATTAGGAAATCTAAGTCTCCACATTGTTCCCCCAACCAAAATTTCGATTAGTCATAGACTATCGCAGTCTCAATGAAATAACCATTGAGGACAAATTTCCCATTCCAATAATGGATGAAATATTAGACAAGCTTGGACGTTGTCAATATTTCACAACCATCGATCTAGCTAAAGGATTCCATCAAATTCAAATGGACCCACAGTCAACACCTAAAACAGCATTTTCAACAAAACATGGACATTACGAATATACTCGTATGCCCTGAAAAATGCACCAGCAACATTTCAACGTTGCATGAACAACCTTCTAGAAGATCTAATCTATAAAGATTGTTTAGTTTATTTAGATGATATTATCAATTATTCTACCTCGCTAGAAGTCACATAATGTCACTAAAAAAAGTTTTGAAAAGCTACGATAAGCCAATCTAAAATTACAACTTGACAAATGTGAATTTCTGAAGAAAGAAACAGAATTTCTCGGTCACATCATCACAACAGATGGTATAAAACCAAACCCCAATAAAATAAATGCAATTGTCAATTTCCCCATTCCTAAAACCACAAAAGGAATAAAATCTTTTCTCGGACTCTGCGGATTCTACCGTAAGTTCATTCCGAAATTTGCAAAAATAGCAAAACCCATGACACTCAAACTTAAAAAAGGAGCAATTATTAATACAAAGGATGACGACTACATATCCGCCTTTGAAAAACTAAAGGTACTCATCACGTCCGATCCGATTCTAATATACCCTAACTTTGAACAGAAATTTTCACTTACAACAGATGCAATAGTATAGTCATAGGGGCCGTATTATCCCAAGAGCATAAACCCATTTGCTATGCGAGCAGAACTCTAAACGAGCACGAGCTCAACTATTCGGCAATAGAAAAGGAACTATTAGCCATAGTATGGGCAACAATTTATTCGAAAGAAAATTCGACATATTAAGCGATCACAGACCACTCGTATGGTTAAGCAACATAAAAGATCCTAATATGAAGTTACAGAGATGGAAAATAAAATTGAACGAGTATGACTATAATATCCAATACTTACCTGGTAAAGAAAATCATGTGGCCGACGCCCTATCCAGAATTCAAATTCAATAAAACTTTCTAGGAGAAGACGACACAGTTTCCCTTGCTACAGCAGCCACAGTGCATAGCGCACAAGAAGACAATCAGAGTTATATTCCAATAACCGAAAGACCCCTTAACTATTACACAAGACAATTAGAATTCATAAGAGACGATCATGACGAAGTCCAAGTAATAAAATACTTTCATAGAACCAGAATAAAAATTAGTTATAAAGAAATGATAGATACCCTTGCTAAAGACCTAATCAAAGAATACCTCTGCACTAAAAAAAGTGTCATTTACTTCTCTAACGAAATTGACTTTCAAGTCTTTCAGAGTGCGTATATTCAAATCATAATAATTTTACTAAAGTTATGAAGACTAGTGTTAAACTAATAGATATTCAAACATACGCCGAATTCAAGGAAATCATTCTCAAAACACATAAAGAATTATTACACCCTGGCATAGAAAAACTTACACTTCAGTTCAAAGAACTTTATTATTACCCCGATTACCAAAAACTCATTCAAAACATTATAAATGAATGCGTGATCTGTAACATCGCTAAAACCGAACATAGAAATACAAAGTTAGCCTTCGAAACAATCCCCGAAACTTTTAACCCCAGAGACAAGTATGTCATAGATTTCTACTTAATAAATAATAAACAATTCCTATCATGTATTGACATTTATTCTAAATACGTCTCCTTGATAGAAGTAAACAGTCGAGATAGGCTCGAAGCCAAAAAAGCTATTCTGTACGTGAGTTTTACAATAATTCTCTTTGTTATATTCTAATGTACAATTATAATATATGTGGTTGGGGTGTGGGTGGTGAATGGATATGTTACTTCCCCATCCTTACGAAAAAAGCCTGTCCTCAGGCGTGAATTGTGGGATATAGTACGGGAGAATTTACAATGGGTAAATTATTTTCTGTTTCGGGATTTATAATAGTTTCGTTTTCTGATGTTTGTTTTTTGAATTTTACGATCAATTTTTGGGGTATAGTTTTGTATTTATAAATGAAGTACAATATTAAGAGTGTGACTATTATGGTTAATGTTGTAAGTGTTATTATTTGAAAGATATTATTCGATTGGGTGTGTTGTTCAATTATTTCTTTTGCTTTAATGTATTCGAGTGGTTCGAGTTTTGTTACATTATTGTTTACATAGACGGTTTGGGTATAATCTATCATCGTATTGGTGATAAGTATTTCTTTTAATTGAACAGAACAATTGAATGCTTTTATCATATTATTGCCTTCTATTATAATTTCCCTATTAATACAATTTTGATTTAGAACGGTCTTTGGAAGGTTCTAAGTTGTGATTATATTAGGTTCAACATATTTTATTTCGAATTCAGAATGTGTTTTGCTGTATCTACATTGAGTTGTGACCTGATTCAGTATACCTGCGATACATTTATTTATGACTAAGCTTTGAGAGTTTGCTGTGTATGTTTGATTATTATGTGAAAAGTATTTATCGTGTATTGTTTCGGTTAATATGTTATCTTTTTCGTCGGGGTATGGTACTATTTCAAATACTGTTTTTTTTAATTATTTTTCTTGGAATTTGGGATATTATCAGAATTTCGTTAGTCTCAGCTTTAAACCAAGTAGATGTTTTAATGTTAAGAAGTTTTTCAGAATTTACGTGGGTTAATGAATCATGTTTCAGAAGTTTAGGGTTAAGATACCTAGGCGTGTCAGTTGCATACCAAGTTCTATGTCTTCTACGTATTCGGTGAATTGTTGTAAATTGAAAATTATTAAGGCTAACATTTGATCTCCGTCAAAAATATTATTTAAATGGTTAGTTAGTTCAATTCCTTCATTTATGGCTTCTATTACGTGGTTAAGCTCACTGATTTGTACATTATTTTTAGAAATGTCACCTAAATGTTGTTGTAATTCTTCCTTGTCTTCTTGATCTAACGTACCAAATAAGTATTTGTAAATGGATCCCATAAAATTAACAAGACCGCGTTTACTACATTTTGCGATTCTTATACCGTTCATTTCTCTATGGAGTTTTTCTAATAGGTACTGAATTTGTGGTAAATTTTCAAATGATTGGGCTTGTTTGATAAGTTCTTTGTAAGTGTTTTCGGTTTTGGTTAAATTAATAGATAGGTAATGATATTCGTAGTTAATAGGCAAATCAATCGATCCAGTTTGAAAAATAAGGTAACCGGTTTTGGCATGGATGGGGGTTACTTCTAGGTTCTGTGTATTAACTGTCGATAGGAGGCATATCATGAATATTATGTTCGGGAGAATGCCTGGAATTATCGGTATTATATTTACTTTTATTAATTTTCTTTTTCTTTTTAAACTTAGATTTATAATGTATGATTTTTCTACCTCTATTTGTTTCTTCATAATGTTTATCATCTATTTGTCTTATGTTACCTGT
>JAEIGP010000013.1:0-10261 GCA_018904095.1 Zaprionus ghesquierei | reverse complement strand
ATTTAAATTTTGATCCGGGTGGGACTCGAACCCGTAAATGCATAATAGTTCAGTTCGTTTTGCAGTCCACAACTTAACCCATTTCACCACCGTACACGCACACACGATTCGGCACAATGCTGCAAGCAGCGCTGCCGGCAGTGCTGTTTACAGCTATGGAAAACAGCTATGAAATAACTTCTGTGTTTATTATCCGATTGTTACCAAATTTTTAGAGATCATCTGTCTAGCTATAGTTATCACGTAAACCACAAATTAACAAAATGGCATCGAAATTGCGCTTGTAATCAATGTTTTTTCGATTTACAGCGGCGGAAGGGGGGCGTGGTCAAAATCCAAAATAAACTTGATCAGCGTGCAATAATAACACATACTGTTACCAAATTTGGTAGTTCTAGCTCTTATAATAGTTGAGATCTAGATTTTCACACGGACAGACAGACGGACAGACAGACAGACGGACAGACGGACATAGCTATATCGACTTGGCTGTTGATATATAATTTATGGGGTCGGAGGTGTCTCCTTCTGCCTGTTACATACATTTTCGGTTTGAACAAAGTTATAATACCCTTCTACTCTATGAGAAGCGGGTATAAAAATATTTTTGCACACATTTAAATTTTGATCCGGGTGGGACTCGAACCCGTAAATGCATAATAGTTCAGTTCGTTTTGCAGTCCACAACTTAACCCATTTCACCACCGTACACGCACACACGATTCGGCACAATGCTGCAAGCAGCGCTGCCGGCAGTGCTGTTTACAGCTATGGAAAACAGCTATGAAATAACTTCTGTGTTTATTATCCGATTGTTACCAAATTTTTAGAGATCATCTGTCTAGCTATAGTTATCATGTAAACCGAAAATTAACAAAATGGCATCGAAATTGCGCTTGTAATCAATGTTTTTTCGATTTACAGCGGCGGAAGGGGGCGTGGTCAAAATCCAAAATAAACTTGATCAGCGTGCAATAATAACACATACTGTCACCAAATTTGGTAGTTCTAGCTCTATTAATAGCTGAGATCTAGATTTTCACACGGACAGACAGACGGACAGACAGACAGACGGACAGACGGACATGGCTATATCGACTCGGCTGTTGATCCTGAGCCAGAATATATATACTTTATGGGGTCGGAGGAGTCTCCTTCTGCCTGTTACATACATTTTCGGTTTGAACAAAGTTATAATACCCTTCTACTCTATGAGAAGCGGGTATAAAAATATTTTTGCACACATTTAACTTTTGATGCGGGCGGGACTCGAACCCGTAAATGCATAATAGTTCAGTTCGTTTTGCAGTCCACAACTTAACCCATTTCGCCACCGTACACGCACACACGATTCGGCACAATGCTGCAAGCAGCGCTGCCGGCAGTGCTGTTTACAGCTATGGAAAACAGCTATGAAATAACTTCTGTGTTTATTATCCGATTGTTACCAAATTTTTAGAGATCATCTGTCTAGCTATAGTTATCATGTAAACCGAAAATTAACAAAATGGCATCGAAATTGCGCTTGTAATCAATGTTTTTTCGATTTACAGCGGCGGAAGGGGGCGTGGTCAAAATCCAAAATAAACTTGATCAGCGTGCAATAATAACACATACTGTCACCAAATTTAGTAGTTCTAGTTCTTATAATAGCTGAGATCTAGATTTTCACACGGACAGACAGACGGACAGACAGACAGACGGACAGACGGACATGGCTATATCGACTCGGCTGTTGATCCTGAGTCTCCTTCTGCCTGTTACATACATTTTCGGTTTGAACAAAGTTATAATACCCTTCTACTCTATGAGAAGCGGGTATAAAAATATTTTTGCACACATTTAACTTTTGATGCGGGCGGGACTCGAACCCTTAAACGCATAATAGTACTGTTCGTTTTGCAGTCCACAACTTAACCCATTTCACCACCGTACACGCACACACGATTCGGCACAATGCTGCAAGCAGCGCTGCCGAGCTGCTGCTTACAGCTATGGAAAACAGTTAAGGTGAAATAACTTCTGTGTTTATTATCCGATTGTTACCAAATTTTTAGAGATCATCTGTCTAGCTATAGTTATCATGTAAACCGAAAATTAACAAAATGGCATCGAAATTGCGCTTGTAATCAATGTTTTTTCGATTTACGGGGGCGGAAGGGGGCGTCACCAAAATCCAAAATAAACTTGATGAGTGTGCAATAATAACTCATATTGTCACCAAATTTGGTAGTCCTAGCTCTAATAATAGCTGAGATCTAGATTTTCACACGGACAGACAGACGGACAGACAGACAGACGGACAGACGGACATGGCTATATCGACTCGGCTGTTGATCCTGAGCCAGAATATATATACTTTATGGGGTCGGAGGAGTCTCCTTCTGCCTGTTACATACATTTTCGGTTTGAACAAAGTTATAATACCCTTCTACTCTATGAGTAGCGGGTATAAAAATAGTTTTTTGCACACATTTAAATTTTGATCCGGGTGGGACTCGAACCCGTAAATGCATAATAGTTCAGTTCGTTTTGCAGTCCACAACTTAACCCATTTCACCACCGTACACGCACACACGATTCGGCACAATGCTGCAAGCAGCGCCGCCGGCAGTGCTGTTTACAGCTATGGAAAACAGCTATGAAATAACTTCTGTGTTTATTTTCCGATTGTTACCAAATTTTTAGAGATCATCTGTCTAGCTATAGTTATCATGTAAACCGAAAATTAACAAAATGGCATCGAAATTGCGCTTGTAATCAATGTTTTTTCGATTTACGGGGGCGGAAGGGGGCGTCACCAAAATCCAAAATAAACTTGATCAGTGTGCAATAATAACTCATATTGTCACCAAATTTGGTAGTCCTAGCTCTAATAATAGCTGAGATCTAGATTTTCACACGGACAGACAGACGGACAGACAGACGGACAGACGGACATAGCTATATCGACTCGGCTGTTGATCCTGAGCCAGAATATATATAATTTATGGGGTCGGAGGTGTCTCCTTCTGCCTGTTACATACATTTTCGGTTTGAACAAAGTTATAATACCCTTCTACTCTATGAGAAGCGGGTATAAAAATATTTTTGCACACATTTAACTTTTGATGCGGGCGGGACTCGAACCCGTAAACGCATAATAGTACTGTTCGTTTTGCAGTCCACAACTTAACCCATCTCACCACCGTACACGCACAAACTATTCGGCATAATGCTGCAAGCAGCGCTGCCGGCAGTGCTGCTTACAGCTATGGAAAACGTTAAGGTGCATAACTACTGTGTTTATTATCCGATTGTTACCAAATTTTCAGAGATAATCTGGATAGCTATAGTTATCATGTAAACTGAATATGAACAATATGGCATCAAAATTTATTGTAATTGTAATCAATGTTTTTTCGATTTACAGCGGCGGAAGGGGGCGTGGTCAAAATCCAAAATAAACTTGATCAGCGTGCAATAATAACACATACTGTCACCAAATTTGGTAGTTCTAGCTCTTATAATAGCTGAGATCTAGATTTTCACACGGACAGACAGACGGACAGACGGACAGACAGACGGACAGACGGACATAGCTATATCGACTCGGCTGTTGATCCTGAGCCAGAATATATATAATTTATGGGGTCGGAGGTGTCTCCTTCTGCCTGTTACATACATTTTCGGTTTGAACAAAGTTATAATACCCTTCTACTCTATGAGAAGCGGGTATAAAAATATTTTTGCACACATTTAACTTTTGATGCGGGCGGGACTCGAACCCGTAAACGCATAATAGTACTGTTCGTTTTGCAGTCCACAACTTAACCCATTTCACCACCGTACACGCACACACTATTCGGCATAATGCTGCATGCAGCGCTGCTGATAGCGCTGCTTACAGCTATGGAAAACGTTAAGGTGCATAACTTCTGTGTTTATTATCCGATTGTTACCAAATTTTCAGAGATCATCTGGATAGCTATAGTTATCATGTAAACCGAATATGAACAATATGGCATCAAAATTGCGCTTGTAATCAATGTTTTTTCGATTTACAGGGGCGGAAGGGGGCGTGGTCAAAATCCAAAATAAACTTGATCAGCGTGCAATAATAACACATATTGTCACCAAATTTGGTAGTTCTAGCTCTTATAATAGCTGAGATCTAGATTTTCACACGGACAGACAGACGGACAGACAGACGGACAGACGGACATAGCTATATCGACTCGGCTGTTGATCCTGAGCCAGAATATATATAATTTATGGGGTCGGAGGTGTCTCCTTCTGCCTGTTACATACATTTTCGGTTTGAACAAAGTTATAATACCCTTCTACTCTATGAGAAGCGGGTATAAAAATATTTTTGCACACATTTAACTTTTGATGCGGGCGGGACTCGAACCCGTAAACGCATAATAGTACTGTTCGTTTTGCAGTCCACAACTTAACCCATCTCACCACCGTACACGCACACACTATTCGGCATAATGCTGCATGCAGCGCTGCTGATAGCGCTGCTTACAGCTATGGAAAACGTTAAGGTGCATAACTTCTGTGTTTATTATCCGATTGTTACCAAATTTTTAGAGATCATCTGTCTAGCTATAGTTATCATAAAAACCGAATATGAACAATATGGCATCAAAATTGCGCTTGTAATCAATTTTTTTTCGATTTACAGGGGCGGAAGGGGGCGTGGTCAAAATCCAAAAAAAACTTGATCAGCGTGCAATAATAACACATATTGTCACCAAATTTGGTAGTTCTAGCTCTTATAATAGCTGAGATCTAGATTTTCACACGGACAGACAGACGGACAGACAGACGGACAGACGGACATAGCTATATCGACTCGGCTGTTGATCCTGAGCCAGAATATATATAATTTATGGGGTCGGAGGTGTCTCCTTCTGCCTGTTACATACATTTTCGGTTTGAACAAAGTTATAATACCCTTCTACTCTATGAGATGCGGGTATAAAAATATTTTTGCACACATTTAACTTTTGATGCGGGCGGGACTCGAACCCGTAAACGCATAATAGTACTGTTCATTTTGCAGTCCACAACTTAACCCATTTCACCACCGTACACGCACACACTATTCGGCATAATGCTGCATGCAGCGCTGCTGATAGCGCTGCTTACAGCTATGGAAAACGTTAAGGTGCAATAACTTCTGTGTTTATTATCCGATTGTTACCAAATTTTTAGAGATCATCTGTCTAGCTATAGTTATCATGTAAACCGAATATGAACAATATGGCATCAAAATTGCGCTTGTAATCATTTTTTTTCGATTTACAGGGGCGGAAGGGGGCGTGGTCAAAATTCAAAATAAACTTGATCAGCGTGCAATAATAACACATACTGTCACCAAATTTGGTAGTTCTAGCTCTTATAATAGCTGAGATCTAAATTTTCACACGGACAGACAGACGGACAGACAGACGGACAGACGGACATAGCTATATCGACTCGGCTGTTTATCCTGAGCCAGAATATATATAATTTATGGGGTCGGAGGTGTCTCCTTCTGCCTTCTGAGAAGCGGGTATAAAAATATTTTTGCACACATTTAACTTTTGATGCGGGCGGGACTCGAACCCTTAAACGCATAATAGTACTGTTCGTTTTGCAGTCCACAACTTAACCCATTTCACCACCGTACACGCACACACTATTCGGCATAATGCTGCATGCAGCGCTGCTGATAGCGCTGCTTACAGCTATGGAAAACGTTAAGGTGCATAACTTCTGTGTTTATTATCCGATTGTTACCAAATTTTCAGAGATAATCTGGATAGCTATAGTTATCATGTAAACCGAATATGAACAATATGGCATCAAAATTGCGCTTGTAATCAATTTTTTTCGATTTACAGGGGCGGAAGGGGGCGTGGTCAAAATCCAAAATAAACTTGATCAGCGTGCAATAATAACACATATTGTCACCAAATTTGGTAGTTCTAGCTCTTATAATAGCTGAGATCTAGATTTTCACACAGACAGACAGACGGACAGACAGACGGACAGACGGACATAGCTATATCGACTCGGCTGTTTATCCTGAGCCAGAATATATATAATTTATGGGGTCGGAGGTGTCTCCTTCTGCCTTCTGAGAAGCGGGTATAAAAATATTTTTGCACACATTTAACTTTTGATGCGGGCGGGACTCGAACCCTTAAACGCATAATAGTACTGTTCGTTTTGCAGTCCACAACTTAACCCATTTCACCACCGTACACGCGCACACTATTCGGCATAATGCTGCAAGCAGCGCTGCTGACAGCGCTGCTTACAGCTATGGAAAACGTTAAGGTGCATAACTTCTGTGTTTATTATCCGATTGTTACCAAATTTTCAGAGATAATCTGGATAGCTATAGTTATCATGTAAACCGAATATGAACAAAATGGCATCAAAATTGCGCTTGTAATCAATGTTTTTTCGATTTACGGGGGCGGAAGGGGGCGTGGCTAAAATCCAAAATAAACTTGATCAGCGTGCAATAATAACACATATTGTCACCAAATTTGGTAGTCCTAGCTCTTATAATAGCTGAGATCTAGATTTTCACACAGACAGACAGACGGACAGACAGACGGACAGACGGACATAGCTATATCGACTCGGCTGTTGATCCTGAGCCAGAATATATATAATTTATGGGGTCGGAGGTGTCTCCTTCTGCCTGTTACATACATTTTCGGTTTGAACAAAGTTATAATACCCTTCTACTCTATGAGAAGCGGGTATAAAAATATTTTTGCACACATTTAACTTTTGATGCGGGCGGGACTCGAACCCGTAAACGCATAATAGTACTGTTCGTTTTGCAGTTCACAACTTAACCCATCTCACCACCGTACACGCACACACTATTCGGCATAATGCTGCACGCAGCGCTGCTGATAGCGCTGCTTACAACTATGGAAAACGTTAAGGTGCATAACTTCTGTGGTTATTATCCGATTGTTACCAAATTTTCAGAGATAATCTGGATAGTTATCATGTAAACCGAATATGAACAATATGGCATCAAAATTGCGCTTGTAATCAATTTTTTTTCGATTTACAGGGGCGGAAGGGGGCGTGGTCAAAATCCAAAATAAACTTGATCAGCGTGCAATAATAACACATACTGTCACCAAATTTGGTAGTTCTAGTTCTTATAATAGCTGAGATCTAGATTTTCACACGGACAGACAGACGGACAGACAGACAGACGGACAGACGGAAATGGCTATATCGACTCGGCTGTTGATCCTGAGCCAGAATATATATAATTTATGGGGTCGGAGGTGTCTCCTTCTGCCTGTTACATACATTTTCGGTTTGAACAAAGTTATAATACCCTTCTACTCTATGAGAAGCGGGTATAAAAATATTTTTGCACACATTTAACTTTTGATGCGGGCGGGACTCGAACCCGTAAACGCATAATAGTACTGTTCGTTTTGCAGTCCACAACTTAACCCATTTCACCACCGTACACGCACACACTATTCGGCATAATGCTGCATGCAGCGCTGCTGATAGCGCTGCTTACAGCTATGGAAAACGTTAAGGTGCATAACTTCTGTGTTTATTATCCGATTGTTACCAAATTTTCAGAGATCATCTGGATAGCTATAGTTATCATGTAAACCGAATATTAACAATATGGCATCAAAATTGCGCTTGTAATCAATTTTTTTCGATTTACAGGGGCGGAAGGGGGCGTGGTCAAAATCCAAAATAAACTTGATCAGCGTGCAATAATAACACATACTGTCACCAAATTTGGTAGTTCTAGCTCTTATAATAGCTGAGATCTAGATTTTCACACGGACAGACAGACGGACAGACAGACGGACAGACGGACATAGCTATATCGACTTGGCTGTTGATCCTGAGCCAGAATATATATAATTTATGGGGTCGGAGGTGTCTCCTTCTGCCTGTTACATACATTTTCGGTTTGAACAAAGTTATAATACCCTTCTACTCTATGAGAAGCGGGTATAAAAATATTTTTGCACACATTTAACTTTTGATGCGGGCGGGACTCGAACCCGTAAATGCATAATAGTACTGTTCGTTTTGCAGTCCACAACTTAACCCATTTCACCACCGTACACGCACACACGATTCGGCACAATGCTGCAAGCAGCGCTGCCGGCAGTGCTGTTTACCGCTATGGAAAACAGTTATGAAAAAACTTCTGTGTTTATTATCCGATTGTTACCAAATTTTTAGAGATCATCTGTCTAGCTATAGTTATCATGTAAACCGAAATATAACAAAATGGCATCGAAATTGCGCTTGTAATCAATGTTTTTTCGATTTACCAGGGCGGAAGGGGGCGTGGCCAAAATCCAAAATAAACTTGATCAGCGTGCAATAATAACACATATTGTCACCAAATTTGGTAGTCCTATCTCTAATAATAGCTGAGATCTAGATTTTCACACAGACAGACAGACGGACAGACAGACAGACGGACAGACGGACATGGCTATATCGACTCGGCTGTTGATCCTGAACTAGAATATATATACTTTATGGGGTCGGAGGAGTCTCCTTCTGCCTGTTACATACATTTTCGGTTTGAACAAAGTTATAATACCCTTCTACTCTATGAGTAGCGGGTATAAAAATAGTTTTTTGCACACATTTAAATTTTGATCCGGGTGGGACTCGAACCCGTAAATGCATAATAGTTCAGTTCGTTTTGCAGTCCACAACTTAACCCATTTCACCACCGTACACGCACACACGATTCGGCACAATGCTGCAAGCAGCGCTGCCGGCAGTGCTGTTTACAGCTATGGAAAACAGCTATGAAATAACTTCTGTGTTTATTATCCGATTGTTACCAAATTTTTAGAGATCATCTGTCTAGCTATAGTTATCATGTAAACCGAATATGAACAATATGGCATCAAAATTGCGCTTGTAATCAATTTTTTTTCGATTTACAGGGGCGGAAGGGGGCGTGGCCAAAATCAAAAATAAACTTGATCAGCGTGCAATAATAACACATATTGTCACCAAATTTGGTAGTCCTAGCTCTTATAATAGCTGAGATCTAGATTTTCACACGGACAGACAGACGGACATAGCTATATCGACTTGGCTGTTCATCAGAATATATATAATTTATGGGGTCGGGTGTCTATACATTTTTCGGTTTGAACAGGCGGAAAGGATGCGGGCCAAAATCAAAATAAACTGATCACGTAGTTTTACACACAACATACCATTTCAATACCCTGCCACCGTACACGCATTCAGTCATTTGTGCACGATGCTGATACAGCGCTGCTTTACAGCTATGGAAAACGTTAAGCTGAATAACTTCTGTGTTTATTATCCGATTGTTACCAAATTTTTAGAGATCATCTGGCTAGCTATAGTTATCATGTAAACCGAATATGAACAATATGGCATCAAAATTGCGCTTGTAATCATTTTTTTTCGATTTACAGGGGCGGAAGGGGGCGTGGCCAAAATCCAAAATAAACTTGATCAGCGTGCAATAATAACACATATTGTCACCAAATTTGGTAGTCCTAGCTCTTATAATAGCTGAGATCTAGATTTTCACACGGACAGACAGACGGACAGGCGGACATGGCTATATCGACTCGGCTGTTGATCCTGAGCCAGAATATATATACTTTATGGGGTCGGAGGTGTCTCCTTCTGCCTGTTACATACATTTTCGGTTTGAACAAAGTTATAATACCCTTCTACTCTATGAGAAGCGGGTATAAAAAAAATTTTTGCATACATTTAATTTTTGATGCGGGCGGGACTCGAACCCGTAAATGCATAATAGTACTGTTCGTTTTGCAGTCCACAACTTAACCCATTTCACCACCGCACGCTGCTTACAGCTATGGAAAACGTTAAGCTGCATAACTTCTGTGTTTATTATACGATTGTTACCAAATATTCAGAGATCATCTGGCTAGCTATAGTTGTCATGTAAACCGAATATGAACAATATGGCATCAAAATTACGCTTGTAATCAATAAACTTAATCAGCGTGCAATAATAACACATACTGTCACCAAATTTGGTAGTTCTAGCTCTTATAATAGCTGAGATCTAGATTTTCACACGGACAGACGGACATCGCTATATCGACTCGGCTGTTGATCCTGAGCCAGAATATATATACTTTATGGGGTCGGAGGTGTCTCCTTCTGCCTGTTACATACATTTTCGGTTTGAACAAAGTTATAATACCCTTCTACTCTATGAGTAGCGGGTATA
>JAEIGP010000128.1:0-356235 GCA_018904095.1 Zaprionus ghesquierei | reverse complement strand
TATTTCTTTTTATTTATTATATTATTGGTTGGAGCACCAGTTGATGCGGTTATGTTATGAACCCCCCAATTGCCGACACCTTTGAGCCCGATGCAAGCGCGTGCTAACCAACCCACAGCTACCCGACATCAGCTCCAGTACCATAACACGTTGTGTGCTACATCTTGCATGGTCGTTTGGCAATGCAGCACGCGATATTTCTTTTTATTTATTATATTATTGGTTGGAGCACCAGTTGATGCGGTGATGTTATGAGCCCCCCAATTGCCGACACCTTTGAGCCGGATGCAAGCGCGTGCTAACCAACCCACAGCTACCCTACATCAGCTCCAGTACCATAACACGTTGTATGCTACAACGGTGGAGCGGATGGAAATTGATTATGGGGAGATGAACGGCCCTTTGGATGGGTACAGCTTACGATATGTGTCCATGTGCGTTAGAATTTATCGATATTGGTCAAATAAAAGAAAAAAGGAGCACAAGTATCATTCTCCTCTTCTTCCAATGCCTATTCTTTGTTTTGATTCTCTCTATGCTGCGTATCCCAAACACAAACACATATGCGATTATTATTGTTTTAATGCATGTGCGTGTACATACACATATGTGTATGCAATATATATAAATTTTTGCACTGTATATATATATATATATATACATAATCAGAAAATATTTATGTTTAAATGACTTCTGTGAACACATTTATATATGCATAAAAGTACATGCGCGCTAATTGCAGACATCACAAAATCAAATTATGACGTGACAAATCAAAAGTCGATACAAAAACTAAAAATAATTTTGTTTTTGTTCCTTATTCTACTTAATGTGTTTAAAACTAATTATTAAACTACTCAAAAAATAAAATAGCAAAAAAATTGTAAGTTTAAATTACATTTTAAGGGTTTTAAAGTTTATTTTAAATTTAAAGTGGCGCGCACCAACTAAATGGGTCAATAAATAGCTTTGAATGTATCGAAAAAAATACGAGGATATCAACGCCAAAATTACTTTGCAACTTGAAATTGGCGTGTGCAGTGCTCTTTTTATCCATCGTCATCGATTCCCGATTACCGAACGATTTCTTATTTAACGTACAACAATTTAATTATATTATTGTATCAAAATATTTTGATAGTGTTTTTGGTGTTGCATAAACAAATTCATGCAATTGCATTATCCAGTTAATGCAAGTAAGTTAATAACAATTCATTTACTGTTCTTAATTTTAACCGTGTGTGTATGTAAGTGTTAGTTTTTTGTAGGAACATTGTGCATGTGTGTATAAATGTTTGATTGCGCCCATCCGGTTGCGCTCAATTTGGTGAAACATTGAGTTACATTGAGTGTGACGTGTTTTTCACACGCATACAGTGTTTGTATGTAAATCAATTAAATTTTTTAGTGTGTAAGCGATTTTGTTTTATTCGGTATCGGCTTGTTCGCGACGTGTGATATGGAGTCTAACAGTAGGAGTCAGAGACAACGAGCTAGAAACCAATTAAATAGATCCGACCCAAAGAATGCTGATCAAGAAAGACAGATCAATCTTGAGTCTCAGAGAGAACGTAGGGTTAATTTGGAATACAGAAAAATTGACAGAGTTCGAAATAGTCAACAGCATCGGATTCGTAGGAGTAATAGAATATAATATATAAGGTAACTGAACAAGCGCCGGACATTAAGACATAGCATTTTTAGAGCTAGTTCCCCAATTAGATTAGAAGAGCAAGCAGACAACTCTTTACGTCGATTTATAAAATAGCAAAAAAATTGTAAGTTTAAATTTCATTTTAAGGGTTTTAAAGTTTATTATACCCGCTACTCATAGAGTAGAAGGGTATTATAACTTTGTTTAAACCGAAAATGTATGTAACAGGCAGAAGGAGACACCTCCGACCCTATAAAGTATATATATTCTGGCTCAGAATCAACAGCCAAGTCGATATAGCCATGTCCGTCTGTCCGTCTGTCTGTCTGTCCATCTGTCTGTCCGTGTGAAAATCTAGATCTCAGCTATTATAAGAGCTAGAACTACCAAATTTGGTGACAGTATGTGTTATTATAGCACGCTGCTCAAGTTTCTTTTGGATTTAGGCCACGCCCCCTTCCGCCCCTGTAAATCGAAAAAAATTGATTACAAGCGCAATTTTGATGCCATATTGTTCAGTTCGGTTTATATGATAACTATTCGGTTTATATGATAACTATAGGTAGCCAGACAATCTCTGAGAATTTGGTAACAATCGGATAATAAACACAGAAGTTATTCAGCTTAACGTTTTCCATAGCTGTAAGCAGCGCTGCCGGCAGCGCAAATTCTTTATTTGTACAGGAAATAATAATGCCTTACAATGCAAATACAGTTATTGGATAACAGCGTCAGTAGCTGAGTGGAAAAGCGGTGAACTCCTGAACCGACAGGCCTGTGGTTCGATTCCCAGTTCATGCCGCTTAAGCTTTTTCCTATTTTTTTTAAGAACTTATAGTTTAATTTTTGAATATGCATTAATTGGTGGTTGTGTACTTTAATTAAAATTTTTTTAATGGCTCACAATGAAACTAGTTAACAAGTGGAGAAGTGACAGTCTCTTAAATCAGCTGTGTGCGATTGTTAGAGCGCAGCTTTTTCTTATAGATTTTTATTTTTATGTTTTATTCAATTGTACGTATGTTTAAGTTATGAGAATAAAGAGCAACAACAACACGCATCATGCATTCAGATTTTTTTTTTGTCGTGCAAGAATTTCCGAATGGTCTCATAATGTAACTTTGGCAAAATTTGCGTAATGGCTTAATGACCGAATTGAGAAGTGGTGGACCTCTTAGGTAATGGGTCCAAGGTTCGATTCCGCATGCATGGGTGTCATGGTGGGGGAGATCGAGCTTTTCTTATTTTTTGCAAAGAAAAGTTTTTGCCTCCCTTTTTGAGCTACCTTCATGAAACTTTGTATACATGTTTCTTATTGCTGCCCGCTGTAAATAAGTCGGAACGAGCTGGTACGGACCGATACATCGTATAGATGCCATTGAACCTATCGGTCGTTTTTTTAATAAAATTTATTAAAAGTTAGAGTGCTCTAGAACACTTTCCATTCAAGTACATAAAGAGGTATTAAAAGTGCACATATCGTTTTTTACATGCACGTATTCGGTTTATAGTCTTCAACAGGTAGAATTATTATTTTTACTGTTTAAATGATAAATCTTGGATTTTTTTGGAACCTGAATAAAAGTTATACGTTTTCAATACTTTTTACTGCTTTTGCCGGCAGCTCTGCTTGTAGCATTGTGCCGAATAGTGTGTGCGTGTACGGTGGTGAAATGGGTTAAGTTGTGGTCTGCAAAACGAACAGTACTATTATGCATTTACGGGTTCGAGTCTCACCCGCATCAAAAATTAAATGTGTGCAAAAATATTTTTTTTTTATACCCGCTACTCATAGAGTAAAAGGGTATTATAACTTTGTTCAAACCGAAAATGTATGTAACAGGCAGAAGGATACACCTCCGACCCCATAAAGTATATATATTCTGGCTCAGGATCAACAGCCGAGTCGATAGAGCCATGTCCGTCTGTCTGTCTGTCTGTCCGTGTGAAAATCTAGATCTCAGCTATTATAAGAGCTAGAACTACCAAATTTGGTGACAGTGTATGCTATTATTGCATGCGGATCAAGTTTATTTTGGATTTAGGCCACACCCCTTTCCGCCCCTGTAAATCGAAAAAAATTGATTACAAGCGCAATTTTGATGCCATATTGTTCATTTTCGGTTTGTATAATAACTATAGCTAGCCAGCTGATCTCTGAATTTGGTAACAATCGAATAATAAACACAAAAGTTATTCAGCTTAACGTTTTCCATAGCTGTAAGCAGCGCTGCCGGCAGTGCAAATCCTTTATTTATACAGGAAATAATAATGCCTTACAATGCAAATTTTTGCAGTTGTTGGATAACAGCGTCAGCTGAGTGGAAAAGGGGTGAACTTCTGAACCGACAGGCCCGTGGTTTGATTCCCAGTTCATGCCGCTTAAGCTTTTTCTTTTTTTTTAAGAACTTATACTTTAATTTTTAAATATGCATTAATTGGTGGTGGTGCATTTTAATTAAAATTTTTTTAATGGCTCACAATGAACATATTTAGTGACAGTCTCTTAAATCAGCTGTGTGCGATTGTTAGAGCGAAGCTTTTTCTTATAGATTTTTATTTTTTATTCAATTGTATGTTTAAGTTATGAGAATACACAGCAACAACAACACGCATCATGCATTCAGACTTTGACAAAATTTGCGTAACGGCTTAATGACCGAATGGAGAAGTGGTGGATCTCTTAGGTAATGGGTCCAAGGTTCGATTGCGCATGCATGCGTGTCATGGTGGGGGAGATCGAGCTTTTCTTATTTTTTGCAAAGAAAAGTTTTTGCCTTCCTTTTTGAGCTACCTTCATGAAACTTTGTATACATGTTTATTATTGCTGCCCGCTGTAAATAAGTCGTAACGAGCCGGTACGGACCGATACATCGTATAGATGCCATAGAACCTATCGGTCGTTTTTTTAACAAAATTTATTAAAAGTTAGAGTGCTCTAGAACACTCCTTTTGCCGACAGCACTGCTTGCAGCATTGTGCCGAATAGTGTGTGCGTATACGGTGGTGAAATGGGTTAAGTTGTGGACTGCAAAACGAACAGTACTATTATGCATTTACGGGTTCGAGTCCCACCCGCATCAAAAATTAAATGTGTGCAGAAAATAATTTTTTTTATTTTAGATTTTGACTTTGCATAAATATTGTAAGTCCATAGCCTTTTACGGTCAAAATATGATTGTAGCTGTTTTTTTTGTTCCGCAAATAAATGATGTACGAGCAGCTGGGTAGCGGGTATATTACAGTCGAGCACACTCGACTGTAGCCTTTTTACTTGTTTTAAATATAAAGTGGCGCGCACCAACTAAATGGGGCAATAAATAGCTTTGAATGTATCAAAAAAAGTACGAGGATGGCAACGCCAAAATTACTTTGCAACTTGCAATTGGCGTGTGCAGTGCTCTTTTTATCAATCGTCATCGATTTCCGATTACCGAACGATTTCTAATTTAACGTACAACAATTTAATTATATTATTGTATCGAAATATTTTGATAGTGTTTTTGGTCTTGCATAAACAAATTCATGCAATTGCATTAACCAGTTAATGCAACTTAGTTAATTACAATTTATTAACTGTTCTTAATTTTAACTGCGTGTGTATGTAAGTGTTAGTTTTTTGTAGGAACATTGTGCATATGTGTATGAATGTTTGATTGCTCCCAGCCGGTAGCGCTCAATTTGGTGAAACATTGAGTTACACTGAGTGGGACGTGTTTTTCACACGCAGGCACATGTACAGTGCTTGTTGTAAATCAATTAGATTTTTTAGTGTGTTAGCGATTTTGTTTTAATCCGTATCGGCTTGTTAGCGACGTGGAGTCTAACAGTAGGAGTCAGAGACAACGAGCTAGAAACCAATTAAATAGATCCGACACAAATAATGCTGATCAAGAAAGACAGATCAATCTTGAGTCTCAGAGAGAACGTAGGATTAATATGGAATATAGAGAAATTGCCAGATCTCAAAATAGTCAACAGCATCGGATTCGTAGGAGTAATAGAATATATAAGGTAACTGAACAAGCGCCGGACACATTAGGACATAGCATTTTTAGAGCTAGTTCCCCAATTAGTTTAGAAAAGCAAGCAGAAAACTCTTTGCGTCGATCGGAGCGCAGACAGAGCCCAAGTTATCGGGTAGACGAAAGAGAGCAGGATAGAGTTCGACGCAGTACACGTCGAACTGATCCTTCGGTTAGATTAGGTGAGCGAATAGGTAATTCTTTGCGTCGATAGGAGCAGACAGAGCGCAAGCTTTCGGGCAGAGGAAAGAGGGCGGGATAGAGCTCGACGCAGCACTCGTCGAGCTGATCCTTTGGTTAGAATAGATGAACACGTCGAGCTAATCCTTTGGTTAGAATAGAGGAACAAATAGGAAACACTTTGCGTCGATCGAGACGCAGGCAGAGCCCAAGTTATCGGGCAGAGGAACGAGGGCAGGATAGAGTTCACTCGTCGAGCTGATCCTTTGGTTAGAATAGATGGAGAAATACAAAATACTTCGCGTCGATCGAGGCGCAGGCAGAGCCCAAGTTATCGGGCACAGGAACAAGGGCAGGATAGAGCTCGACGCAGCACTCGTCGAGCTGATCCTTTGGTTAGATTAGATGAACAAATAGGAAACACTTCGCGTCGGTCGAGGCGCAGGCAGAGCCCAAGTTATCGGGCAGAGGAACGAGGGCAGGATAGAGTTCTACGCAGCACTCGTAGAGCTGATTCTTTGGTTAGAATAGATAATCAAATAGAAAATGCTTCGCGTCGATCGAGGCGCAGACAAGACCCAACTTGTCGGGCACACGAACGAAGCGAGATATTGATAGGCGGGCACGTCAATGACAAAATGTAGGGAGAAGACGTTTAGAAAGGGTAGTAGATAGAAATCAAAGATCTCAAGTTAGAATTCTATTCTATTCGTAGGAGTATTAAGCAGGCGCGCAACACAATTGCACGCCGCAGTCCTCGAATAAGAGCTCGACTTAAGGCCTTTGATGCCAATAGGAATTTGTTGCAAAGGGTTAGCCAATATACGAATGATCCCAATAATAGAGTAGAAGAGCATAGGAGAAATGCGTTCCGCAACAGAGAAGAATGTGCGAATACCCTGCCAAAAGATAGGCAATCTCAGGTTAGAACAAGTTTAGAAAGCATAATAGCCAATTTAAATAAAACAGTCAAACAGGGCCCCGATCAGGTTTGCTTGTATTACAAAGGTTTGTGGTTTCCACATCAAGTGGACAGAATCTCCCGTCAGGTTATAGACGAAAAATATAGCGAGGCAGACAGTGTAGATATTTTGTATCTTTCCTCTATGTTTCCCTCTGACAACAATAGGTTTTGTCTCTGCAAAACATGCAGCCGCAGCATCTAGTCAGGAAAAAAACCAAAGGCTTCCATTACAAATGGCTTAGATTTTCCGGAGCTTCCGAAATGTTGCCATTTGAAGAAAGGTTGATTTCTCCACGTCTTCCTTTCATGATCATTAAGTCCCTTGGGTATGGACGACAAAGTGCCATTAAAGGAGCAGTGATCAATGTGCCAATTCCAGTTGCAAATGTTGTAACTTTCCTTCCAAGGGCATTTAATGAAGCCGAGGTTGTTCAGATTTACCTTAAGCGTAGGATGGCCTATAACCATGATTACACGGCTGAAACCATTAGGCCTTTAAAAATTGCTGATAAAATTCGGTTTCTGATCAACACAGAGTTTATAGGAAGCATCAAGTAACTGTTAATGAGCAGTGGTTGTCTTCCTACTCCTCTGAGACAGTGCCATTTGTTGCATCAGCAGACGATAGGGACATGATGTCACAGATAATAGAAAGATCTGCTCAAGCTAATGAGCAAAATAAATCAGAAGAAGAGCTAGAGGTAAATCCAGGAGGTCAGGAAACCTTCATGGAAAATGTCCCTATCGAGAATATCGATATACCCAGAAAAGCGATAGCCCCTGGAGAGGGTAAGCGTCCTTTGGATATGATTGAGGATTGTAATTCAGAGGAGCTGGCCACTCCCACAATTTTTGCAGGCATTAGGAGAAAATGCAAGGAAAGTTTTACAACCATAGTTAGATCTGAGCTTAGTAATTTTGATAGAAGAGGTTGTAGACTTGACAAATTATTTCATAACTTTAAGAAGTTGGAAATGATAAGTATTAGAAATAGCACATCCATTTGCTTGCGTAAGCACTCTGCCATTCAAGGCATTTCGGCTGCTGATGTGCAAAATGAGGAAACTTTAAATAGGTTAATACTTCACGACGATGGCTATTGGCTTTTAATGAAGAAGGAAGGCGGTGTCTTTGGTAGTCATAGGGTCATCAAATTTTATTGACGGGTGAAGTTTCAGCACATATTCATGGCATGGTTTGGCGGAAAGATGCCCCCAAGCTCGACTTAAAGGATGAGTCAACTTTCGAGCCTGTCAAGTCCTTTATTGATCAGTTTATCACAACTGATACTAGTTGCCCTGATGTTGTTCCATTTTCGGAGTATCAAGTCCATAATCACGGGCACTCTTGCAGGCGAGAAATTAGGTCAAAGCAAATATGTAGATTTGGTATTCCATACCCCACCCCATGCCAGAAACAAAAATTCTTTTCCCGCTTGACGAAAACGCTCCAAATTTGCTTGAGCATCGTAGAAATTTAGATAAAGTTCAGAGTCTTCTCGACTATCTATTTGATCGTGAGTCCGTAAATAATCTTAACAATTTTGAAATGTTTTTTTCCCACAATCAACTTAACATTAGTTATGAGTGCTATATTTATGCTCTTAGATCAAGTATAAAGAAACCAAAAGTTTTTTTTGAAGCGATCTTTTTCGGCGATTAAGCTTAACGCTTACAATAAGCCCCTACTCTTGCTGCAGCGAGCAAACACAGACATTCAGTATATTTTGGAACCTTATGCTTGCTGCGCATATGTCGTTAATTACATTAACAAGGCTCACAGAGGAACTTCAATGCTTATGCAGGAAGCAATAAATGAGTGGACTTTTAGATATTGAGTTCAGCGCCCAGACGCTTTAGAGAGCTTATGCCTTGCCGATTTTGCTGCATTTTATAGCTATAGCAAATTGGAACGTGGATCTTCCTGGCGAGATCTTGATGACATTGACGACGAAGGAAGAGGCTCACACCATTGTAGTATGCATTATATTGGGTACACACTGTACTCAGTGCCTTTCATATAAAACATATTGTAGCACTTTGCTGCAATGTTTACGTTAAGTTCAAAGACATAAGCATATTTCAAGTGCAACTTAATATGATCGCACTAATTTGTAATGGGGAGTTGAAGTGCCGACTCCGCATGTCTGACATGCGCGACCGTCACTTCAACCTACATACATACATGTACTCTCTCGCGCTCTCGCTGCAAACGGCGCTGAGCATATAACATATAAGCTATACATAGGACAGCCGCCTCGCTGCCGGCGTTTCCGACAGCGAAGCTACGCGGCTTAGCTTAATAAAACTGTACGTAGCAAACTAAGAACACATTCATTAAAGAAACATGGAGAAGAACAGAAGTTCTTCTCCCAAATAAAATAAAAACTGTTATCACACCACATGGAGACCGTGGCAGTGTTATTTGTTCATTTGATAAAAGAGAAGACTTTGCATATTTAATACAAAATTAACATTATTAATAAAGTTACGTATCCGAAAAGCAAATGAGAAGGCCCTAATGCGAAATCGAATATAAAATTTGTTAAATTTGATCAAAACACACAGACACGAACCTGCAATCTTCTAATTGTGTGAGAAGTGTGAAAGAAGAAAAATGTTTGGTCGTGGTAGAAGCTATAAAACCAGAACAAACTAATTGTCACCATAAGCGGACGGCTTATGGGCAGCAAAGAAGAGCCAACCGGCTAAAACTAAGTGAAAGACGCCTGTGCCCCAGCACCGGCCTCCCAACATTAATAAAGACGCTTGTGCTCCAGCACCGGCCCCCAACATTAATAAAGACGCCTGTGCTCCAGCACCGGCCCCCGCCTGAGCCCATAGGCCCAGGACATCAACTTACAGTGCGAATGGCATAGGACCGCCTTTTGCACCAACGCTGGACTCCAGTGCGAAAAGCAACGGACCGCTACAGTCGAGTGTGCTCGACTGTAATATACCCGCTACCCAGCTGCTCGTACATCAAAATTATTTGCGGACCAATAAAGAACGGCTACAATCATATTTTGACCATAAAAGGCCATGGACTTACAATATTTATGCAAAGTCAAAATCTAAAATCAAAAAAAAAAAAAAATTTTTGCACACATTTAATTTTTGATGCGGGCGGGACTCGAACCCGTAAATGCATAATAGTACTGTTCGTTTTGCAGTCCACAACTTAACCCATTTCACCACCGTACACGCACACACGATTCGGTACAATGCTGCAAGCAGCGCTGCCGGCAGCGCTGCTTACAGCTATGGAAAACGTTGGGCAGAATAACTTCTGTGTTTATTATCCGATTGTTACCAAATTTTCAGAGATCGTCTGGCTAGCTATAGATATCATGCATACTGAAAATGAACAATATGGCATCAAAATTGCACTTGTAATCAATGTTTTTTCGATTTACGGGGGCGGAAGGGGGCGTGGTCAAAATCCAAAATAAACTTGATAAGCGTGCAATAATAACACATTTTGCCACCAAATTTGGTTGTTCTAACTCTTATAATAACTGAGATCTAGATTTTTACACGGACAGACAGACGAACAGACGGACATAGCTATATCGACTCGGCTGTTGATCCTGAGCCAGAGTATATACTTTATGGGGTCGGAGGTGTCTCCTTCTGCCTGTTACATACATTTTCGGTTTGAACAATATAATACCCTTCTACTCTATGAGTAGCGGGTATAAAAAGAACAAGTAATAAAGCTACATTCGAGTGTGACCGACTGTAATATACTCGCTACCCAGGTGCTCGTACATCAAAATTATTTGCGGAACAATAAAGAACGGACACAATCATATTTTGACCGTAAAAGGCCATGGACTTACAATATTTATGCAAAGTCAAAATCTAAAATAAAAAAAATTATTTTTTGCACACATTTAATTTTTGATGCGGGTGGGACTCGAACCCATAAATGCATAATAGTTCTTTTCGTTATGCAGTCCACAACTTAACCCATTTTACCACCGTACACGCACACACTATTCGGCACAATGCTGCAAGCAGCGCTGCCGGCAAAAGGAGTAAAAAGTATTGAAAACGTATAACTTTTATTCAGGTACCAAAATAATAATAATTCTACCTGTTGAGGACTATAAGTCGAATACGTGCATATAAAAAACGATATGTGCCCTTTTAGTACCTCTTTATATACTTGAACGGAAAGTGTTCTAGAGCACACTAACTTTTAATAAATTTTGATAAAAAAACGACCGATAGGTTCTATGGCATCTATACGATGTATCGGTCCGTACCGGCTCGTTCCGACTTATTTACAGCGGGCAGCAATAAGAAACATGTATACAAAGTTTCATGAAGGTAGCTCAAAAAGGGAGGCAAAAACTTTTCTTTGCAAAAGATAAGAAAAGTTCGATCTCCCCCACCATGACACGCATGCATGCGGAATCAAACCTTGGACCCATTACCTAAGAGGTCTACCACTTCTCCATTCGGTCATTAAGCCATTACGCAAATTTTGCCAAAGTTACATTATGAGACCATTCGGAAATTGTTGCACAACAAAAACAAAGTCTGAATGCATAATGCGTGTTGTTGTTGCTATTTATTCTCATAACTTAAACAATTAAATAAAAAATAAAAATAAAAAAATATAAGAAAAAGCTGCGCTCTAACAATCGCACACAGCTGATTTAAGAGACTGTCAATTCTCCACTTGTTAACTAAGTTCATTGTGAGCCATTAAAAAAATTTTATATAAAATGCACGACCACCGATTAATGCATATTCAAAAATTAAAGTATAAGTTCTTAAAAAAAAGAAAAAGCTTAAGCGGCATGAAGTGGGAATCGAACCACGGGCCTGTCGGTTCAGGAGTTCATCGCTTTTCCACTAAGCTACTGACGCTGTTATCCAAAAACTGCAAAAATTTGCATTTTAAGACATTCTTATTATTTCCTGTACAAATAAAGAATTTGCGCTGCCGGCAGCGCTGCTTACAGCTATGAAAAACGTTAAGCTGAATAACTTCTGTGTTTATTATCCGATTGCTACCAAATTGCCAAAATTACCAAATTGGGCATTTAATGAAGCCGAGGTTGTTCAGATTCTCCTTAAGCGTAGGATGGCCTATAACTATGATTACACGGCTGAAACCAGCTGGCCACTCCCACAATTTTTGCAGGCATTAGGAGAAAATGCAAGGAAAGTTTTACAACCATAGTTAGATCTGAGCTTAGTAATTTTGATAGAAGAGGTTGTAGACTTGACAAATTATTTCATAACTTTAAGAAGTTGGAAATGATAGGTATTAGAAATAGCACATCCATTTGCTTGCGTAAGCACTCTGCCATTCAAGGCATTTCGGCTGCTGATGTGCAAAATGAGGAAACTTTAAATAGGTTAATACTTCACGACGATGGCTATTGGCTTTTAAAGGGTATTTGCACTTCTCCTGCTCATTGGGGGGACTAGAAGAAGAACGTGATTGCTATGATTAGGCAGGTTGGTCTTCTGACGTTTTTTATAACATTTTCCGCAGCAGAAACTAGGTGGCCATTTTCGATATAGGCAGGTCCTGAAACTAATGAAGAAGGAAGGCGGTGTCTTTGGTAGTCATAGGGTCATCAAATTTTATTGACGGGTGAAGTTTCAGCACATATTCATGGCATGGTTTGGCGGAAAGATGCCCCCAAGCTCGACTTAAAGGATGAGTCAACTTTCGAGCCTGTCAAGTCCTTTATTGATCAGTTTATCACAACTGATACTAGTTGCCCTGATGTTGTTCCATTTTCGGAGTATCAAGTCCATAATCACGGGCACTCTTGCAGGCGAGAAATTAGGTCAAAGCAAATATGTAGATTTGGTATTCCATACCCCACCCCATGCCAGAAACAAAAATTCTTTTCCCGCTTGACGAAAACGCTCCAAATTTGCTTGAGCATCGTAGAAATTTAGATAAAATTCAGAGTCTTCTCGACTATCTATTTGATCGTGAGTCCGTAAATAATCTTAACAATTTTGAAATGTTTTTTTCCCACAATCAACTTAACATTAGTTATGAGTGCTATATTTATGCTCTTAGATCAAGTATAAAGAAACCAAAAGTTTTTTTGAAGCGATCTTTTTCGGCGATTAAGCTTAACGCTTACAATAAGCCCCTACTCTTGCTGCAGCGAGCAAACACAGACATTCAGTATATTTTGGAACCTTATGCTTGCTGCGCATATGTCGTTAATTACATTAACAAGGCTCACAGAGGAACTTCAATGCTTATGCAGGAAGCAATAAATGAGTGGACTTTTAGATATTGAGTTCAGCGCCCAGACGCTTTAGAGAGCTTATGCCTTACCGATTTTGCTGCATTTTATAGCTATAGCAAATTGGAACGTGGATCTTCCTGGCGAGATCTGGATGACATTGACGACGAAGGAAGAGGCTCACACCATTGTAGTATGCATTATATTGGGTACACACTGTACTCAGTGCCTTTCATATAAAACACATTGTAGCACTTTGCTGCAATGTTTACGTTAAGTTCAAAGACATAAGCATATTTCAAGTGCAACTTAATATGATCGCATTAATTTGTAATGGGGAGTTGAAGTGCCGACTCCGCATGTCTGACATGCGCGACCGTCACTTCAACTCCTCATGTCTGACTCCGCATGTCTCTCTCGCTATTCGGCCACTGACTTGCTGCCTTGCAGCGTCAGCGCTATGCCCTGCGAGGGCTGGGCACTCTGAGTGCGTGGGTTACTTGATAACTGCTCCCCCTTTAAAGTTGCGACGTCCTGGGGCACTCCATATAAGTCCATCAGTTTTTTTATCTCCCTCGACGCTCGTCTTCTTCTCAGAACCAGGCAGAGAAGGATGGAACCGCTGGAGACCAGACTGACTCCTACCCCGGCCGAAAACCAGACTTTGGGCGACCACTGGGCTTCTGCATGATCCTTAACTTCTTGGATCACTCGGAGGTTATGCTCGTTTATCTGGTTCAGTAGTGGTAGACTTAGTACTGGGTCGTGGCCGATGACGTTCAGCAATGGGGACGTAGCTACTCCTGGCGCCTTACTTAATGCCATCTTGCGGTTTACGTATTTGGTCCCGTTTATGATAGCTAGACGCTGGAACGTTATTAAATTCGTGCCTCGTACCAATCTCTCTGGTCCGTCATCTGTACTGACTTGTGCCGGATGGTCGTTAATAATTATTGTTCCCTCATCCACCAATGTAATCGGCTTAAGGTGGCTGGCCTGAGTATGGCAAAGAGCTGAACCTCCCGAGTGCAAGCCGCTGGCGCAGGTTCAGCTAATTTGCAGAAGGAGGTGTAGCTGGTGGTCGCGCAGTCTGTGACAGCCATGATTCCGCCACTGTGTCGTCTGTCAGCTGGAGCATGATGTTTTTGTGTGCCACGGGAAACATTGTTACTTTCCTACAAATGAACCTAATTTGGGGGTAGTCAATTAATATACGGACTATGCTATCGGACTGGAAGATCTTTATATTAGATACTTCCATTAGGTTGACTATGGGCACCTCTGTGGGATGTTCAATTAGAATGGACTTTAAGTCGACATGGTCAAAAATACTAGGATTTATAATATAAGATTTAGCTAACGTGATAGACAATATTAAATTCAGAATTTCCGAAATTAGCATTCTATTTCTTGCGAATAATGACTCGTAAAGGTGGGGTGTGTCTGTAAGGTCTCCCTTTCTTTCTTTAAGTAATTTATTTACGGTCTCCGTAAGCTCATTTATGCGTTTTTGTCACTCTAATTCTTTCGAAATCTGCGGCGTCTGGTGTTCCAGCTACTACCTTTAATACGGTACTCAAAAAGTCTATACTTCTGGCTATACGGTGCTGAACTTTTAAAGCGGAAAACAAGTTTCTGGCATGGTCAATATCTATATCTAAAAGTTTTCGCATATGCGATTGGGGGAATAAATTCGTCAATCTGTCAGTCTCGTCTAACATCGCAGCGAACTCTGTAAGGTTAGTCAAATGTCGTAAATAGCTGCGTTGCTCCCATACCATTACTTCTCCGTCCATAACGGGAATGTAATTGGAATGCGAGTAGTCTGTGATTCGCGCATTTACAACTGCGGAAAGAGTAAGAACGATGCCCACGAACCAAGAGACAATTTAATCCTATGAGTTTTCCTCATTTTCTTAAATACTATTCCTAACTTGGTTATTATGATTTATGAAAGAAAAAGAAAATATGAGCAGCTACCTTAGGTTGTCCTTGTGGACCACCCTCCCATTAATAAGAACAGACGTTCCTAGGTCTGCTTGAATGGTCTCCTCAGAGCACAAGGGGGTCAGCTTGTTGCCCAATCTTTTATTACTGTTTACAAATACTTTTTCCCCTACTTCAAAAACCCTATTTTGCCTTGATGCATTATTTCGATCTAGCTGAGCCTGCTGAGCGTTAGTTATGTTGCTCCTAATGTTCTCCCTAATTCTTCGGTTGACGCGTGAATTACCTCTATCGGCTTCTTCCCGGTAACCGAATGAATCGTACGGTTGTACCTAACGGTCGCTTGCATTATAAGCTCAATTGTGTCTACAAATTTTTTTTCTTTTCTAGCTTAAGACATCTCGCTATTTCTGATAATGTACTGTGGAAGCGTTCCACCTGCCCGTTTGATGAGCTATGCATCGGGGGCGCATTGACCACATAAATCCCGAATTGGTTTTTTAATAGAGACGTGATAGTCTGCTTCATTGTCACAGTATATTGTCTTGGTTTTCGGAAAGGAATTTACCAGCTGGATAATTGGGATCTTTAGATCTGTTATTGTCCGGGATACTATCGGCTGCGTGATGGCAAACTTAGAAAATTTATCGATACATGTTAAGAACTGTTTTTTTATCAGTAGAAAATATATCGATGTGCAGCATCTCGCCGGCATATGTTGGTACCGGTGTCACACCAAGCTGTTGTCTCTTTGGATGCCTATCATACTTAGCTTTAGTGCATATCTTACAGTTGGCTATTACCTCCAATACCAGCTTTGACATTTTTGGGAAATAATAGTCGTACAGAATTTGTTTAACATTTTCTTGTGCGGCCCTATGGGCGCGACTATGCTCAGCTATAACGATTTCCCTTTGTTCGTTCTGGTCAGTAATGTCAGTTACAAGATTTTTGCAATGCCAAAATTTAGTTGCCGGAAAAACCCTTACCAATTCGTCTTGTATATAAGCCAAGGTGTGGAGATTGCAATGAATTGCATTTACCACGCCTGGTTGCACCACTTGTTTCAGCTCGCGGAGAGCTTCGTCATCCCGAGTGAAATATATGGTGTGCCTAATTTCTCGCGGAAAAGCACAAATGTGCGTTACAAACTGTGCTTCTTCCAGAATTATCTGGTTCTTGAAGCAATTAAGCGGCTTATATGTGGCATCAATAGTGTAGGTCAACGATAGCTCACTGTGTATACTGGCAACATCGGACTCTATCTCGTTTTACATAGCATTAATATTTTGGCGCGAAAGCGCGTCTGCCACAAAGTTTTCTTTACCGGGCTTGTAAAAAATTTTGGCATTATGTTCGTCAATAAAGGCCTTCCATCTTTTAATTTTGGCATTTGGATTCCTATCTGAGACCGTGAACGTTAGGGGCTGATGATCTGTATAGACATTGATGTCACGTGTTCCATACAAATACTGCTGTAACTTTCCCAGTGCCCATACTATTGCGAGTAGCTCCCTCTCGTTGGTAGCATAATTCGTCTCGCATTCCTTTAGGGTTCTAGAAATCAGGGTAATTGGCTTGCCTGCCTGCGAAAGCACAGGCCCGATTCCATGCGCGGAAGCATCTGTCGTTAAGTCAAAGGGCTTCTTAATGTCCGGATATCTTAACATGACGAATGCCTCTCTTTCTGTGTCATTGAAAGTGATAGGAATTTTCCTCGACATATGCTTACTAACGGAGCCATTCTCGCCCCTAAGTAAGTTTGTCAAAGGTCTTGCAATCGCTGCAAAGTCCTTAATAAATCTTTTATAGTAACTGGCAAGACCCAAAAAAGACCTGAGTGCGTACAAATTTTTGGGTTCTTCGAACTCTCGAATAGCACGCACTTTTTCAGGGTCCGTTTTAGCTCCGCCCTTTGTTACAATAAAGCCTAAGTATTCTACGTTTTCTTTAAAAAAATGGGTATTTTCTCTTGAGACTTTCATGTTGGCGTCACAGAGGCATTTCAGGACCCAGTCAATATGCTTAACATGATCGGACTCATTTTTAGAGAAGATTATGACGTCATCTATGTATACATAGCACGTCTTACCTATCTGCTCCCGCAAAACGTCATCTATTGTTCTTTGAAAAATGCTTCCAGCATTTTTTAATCCGAAAGGCAGTCGACAGAACTCGTACTTGCCCCCGTTGACAGAAAATGACGTTTTTTCGCGGTCTTGCTTTGCAAGATAGATCTGATGGTAGCCAGACTTAAGGTCTAACGTGGTGAAGTATTTAATTTTACCTAAATTGGCTAAGATCATGGCAATATTGGGCATAGGGTACCTTTCTGGTATAGTCTGTTCATTTAGTTTTCTAAAATCGAGTCTCCAGTCTCCAGTCTCTTATTTCTATTCCTGTGTTCATCAAAACCCTTTTTGTCAACCACCCAAGTAGGATTGTTGTTTGGCGACTTATAGGGGCGAATGATCCCATTATGCAACAAGTTCCTTACTTTCTTGTTCACAAACTTGGTTACTCCCATTGGATGTGGGTAGAGCTTGAAGTAAATGGGGTTGTTGTCGGTTGTGCGAATTGTCGCAACGACTGATGTGTTGAAAGGCAGCGCCTCGATAGGGGTCGAAAATGCCTTAATTCTGCTCAACATCATCTTCTTAAATTCGCTTTTGATTGTTGACGGGACTACTTTGTCGTCAACACGGGTGAAATTTACATTATCGCACTTATGGTCTTGCAACATTTCTGTTGTGGTACCGTAATTGATCGTGCTAGACTTTAAGTCCAATGTAGCCCCTACTTGTGTTAACAAATCTAGACCTATGATGTCATCGAACGTATTTGCCCAAAAATGTACATGTAACATTTTTTATTTATTTTGTTAGAGCCGTGTATGGAACTAACAACAAATGGGGAGTCGACCGATACTACTCCTTTGAGCTCCTTTATGGGCTTAATGTAGTTTTTGGCCGCTCCAGTGTCGATTAGTATCTTTAGTTTTCTCCCAGCCAGCTGCTTTTCGACAAATGGCAACCGGGAGCATCCTCTAAAAAATTGAGCAGTCCGGCCTCATTGCCAGAGTCACTATCATCTTCTATGCTAGCTACGGCTGCCGCAGCTGCCTCCTGAACCTTTGGCGAGTCCTCAGGTTGAGTCTGTTGACTTATGTTGTTCACCCTCTGCCGTCTCTGTCCAGTCATACGTTCGGAGTTACTACTTCTTTTTTGATTTCTATTGTTATCTGAATTGGGGTCGCTCTTTTGGGGGTTCCAATTAGTCTGCTGGCTGAACTTAGAAGATGAGTCCACTTCCATGGGCTCTTGTGGTGGCCTGTCGTTATTCTTTTGGGTGTTTTCTGCCTGCTGAGGCCTACTCTGACCCTATCTCTTCGTATAGTACGGATTCCTTTCGGGGGCCCGCTCATTACCACCACTCCTACCCTGCCTATCATACTGGCGGTTTGGGTGCCTACTGCCTTCAGAAGCATGATTTCTCTCTTCCATTGCCTTCGCATAGGAATTAGCGAACATACTTAGCTCAATGCTTGCCTCGGCTTCAACGGCTAAGGCTAGTGCGGCCGGCAAATCTTTGGGTTGCGCGGGGAATACTATTGCTTTCAAAGATCTCTTCAGACCTGAGATGAAGGCGTGAAGTGCATCATTTCTCACTTCAGCATTAAGTAACGCGGCACCGTTCGCATCGTGTGACATAACGATTTTATTAGTCACAAGTGTCAAAGTTCTTTGCACTTCGTCATAGTACTGCATCAAGCTTAGTTCCCCTTGCTTAACCCTTTCCAATTTTTGGCGCAAGACTTGAAGTGAAGTCTTATCTGCGTAAGTTACATCTAACCTAGCAATTATGGCGTCGAAATTCAATACCGTACTATGTGACACTAATAGCGCTCTTGCCGGGCCACGAATTTTATTTCTTAAAATCGTGACGGCTTGATAGTGCGCCTCACTCTTCTGGTATGGCCTAAAAATTTCATACGCGTCAACGGCTGACTGCCGCCAAGCCACGTAATCACTTTGTTCGCCGTCGAACTCTGGGATAGATTGTACGATATCAAGTTTTACCTCGCACACAGTGCGGTCTATACTTATGCGGCTATAGACTTCTACCTGTGGTGTATCTATCTTAAAACTGTTCGGAACTCTATCTTTAAGCGGTTCTCCTGTTCGGCTAACGCGCTTCTAACGGCACCGTCTATAATGGCATTTAACTGATTTGCGTCGATATTCATAGCGAGTTCTTCTTGCTCAGCAATTTCACTTATATTTAGTACGTTCAAGCTGTCGTCACTATCGTATTCTTGCTTAATTTCCATACGTACCCAACTCATCAGCTTTAGCAGACAAGATTGACACGCACAGTGTAGCAGCGAAAACAACAAATATTTCACAACAGGGGGAATAAATTGCGCGCAGATATTTTATATTTTGTAATCAGAGTTTCGTGTTGTCTCACTGTTTCGTTTACGATTTTATATTACTTTATATATATTAACACTTAACACGACTTAAAGTTTTCGAACTAAACATTCCACTTACATTTTGTGAGGTGGCCTTCTAACGGGTGTGGCTTCTTAAAAAAACGTTGGGCGTCAGTAAATTTGATCTTCCTTCTTTCAACGAGGCGTGGCACTATTTAGGAGGATTAGGCTGGACGGCTTGACTTCACCTTCAAATACTATTGGCCTTGTGGCTCAGCAGTAATATCAATTAATTACAATAAATTGCTTATGTGCGGCTAGCTGCCGGAGTGAGGTGAGTTTATTCTATTAAATCATACACAGAACTGAATCAAGAATACAAAAATGCTTAACCACTAACCTACAGAATTCGAGCTCGAGCAGCTAAGTCATAGCCGGCAAGCCGACACAGCATAATCATAAGTATGCTCTTGCGACACTTGCAAGAATCATGTTACCATAGCTGACTTTGTTGCTCGGGCATTGGCTTAGCATATTGCATCAGCGCAGCGCTCGCTACTCGGCCACTGACTTGCTGCCTTGCAGCGTCAGCGCTATGCCCTGCGAGGGCTGGGCACTCTGAGTGCGCGGGTTACTTGATAACTTACATGTACTCTCTCGCGCCCTCGCTGCAAACGGCGTTGAGCATATAACATATAAGCTATACATAGGACAGCCGCCTCGCTGCCGGCGTTTCCGACAGCGCAGCTACGCGGCTTAGCTTAATAAAACTGTACGTAGCAAACTAAGAACACATTCATTAAAGAAACATGGAGAAGAACAGAAGTTCTTCTCCCAAATAAAATAAAAACTATTATCACACCACATGGCGACCGTCGCAGTGTTCTCTGTTCATTTGATAAAAGAGAAGACTTTCCATATTTAATACAAAATTAACATTATTAATAAAGTTACTTATCCGAAAAGCAAATGAGAAGGCCCTAATGCGAAATCGAATATAAAATTTGTTAAATTTTATCAAACCACACAGATACGAACCTGCAATCTTCTAATTGTGTGAGAAGTGGGAAAGAAGAAAATTGTCTGGTCGTGGTAAAAGCTATAAAACCAGAACAAACTAATTGTCACCATAAGCGGACGGCTTATGGGCAGCAAAGAAGAGCCAACCGGCTAAAACTAAGTGAAAGACGCCTGTGCCCCAGCACCGGCCTCCCAACATTAATAAAGACGCCTGTGCTCCAGCACCGGCCCCCAACATTAATAAAGACGCCTGTGCTCCAGCACCGGCCCCCGCCTGAGCCCATAGGCCCAGGACATCAACTTACAGTGCGAATGGCATAGGACCGCCTTTTGCACCAACGCTGGACTCCAGTGCGAAAAGCAACGGACCGCTACAGTCGAGTGTGCTCGACTGTAATATACCCGCTACCCAGCTACTCGTACATCGAAATTATTTGCGGACCAATAAAGAACGGCTACTTCATATTTTGACCATAAAAGGCCATGGACTTACAATATTTATGCAAAGTCAAAATCTAAAATCAAAAAAAAAAACATTTTTGCACACATTTAATTTTTGATGCGGGCGGGACTCGAACCCGTAAATGCATAATAGTACTGTTCGTTTTGCAGTCCACAACTTAACCCATTTTAGCACCGTACACGCACACACGATTCGGTACATTCGGCTGCCGGCAGCGCTGCTTACAGCTATGGAAAACGTTAGGCTGAATAACTTCTGTGTTTATTATCCGATTGTTACCAAATTTTCAGACATCATCTGGCTAGCTGTAGATACGAGGGTCGTTTGATAAGTCCGTGACTTTTTGAATAAAATATATTTTTTTCGTCAAAGAAGCGTTTTATTTCTCAACATAATCTCCTTTTAGCTCTATACATTTAGTCCAGCGTTTTTCCAATTTTTTTATTCCTTCCAAATAATAGGTTTTCTCAAGGCCCTTAAAATAGTCGTTTGTTTCTGTGATGACCTCTTCATTTGACCCGAATCTCTTACCGCCGAGCCATTTCTTCATGTTTGGAAACAAAAAATAGTCACAGGGGGCTAAATCTGGAGAATATGCTGGATGGGGTAGCAGTTCGTAGCCCAATTTATGAAATTTTGCCATGCTGACTACACACGTGTGCACCCGTGCATTGTCCTGATGGAACAGCACTTTTTTCGCCAAATGCGGTCGTTTCTGCTTCAAATCAATATCGAATCTGTCCAAAAGCTCTGAATAATATTCGCCGGTGATCGTTTTACCCTTTTCAAGGTAATCGATGTGAATGATACCTTGTGCATCCCAAAAAACTGTGGCCATGACCTTGTTGGCCGACAGACCCACCTTGGCCTTCTTTGGTGCACGTTCACCCGGAGAAACCCACTGTCTTGATTGTTCTTTGGTCTCTGGTGTGGTGTGGTGGATCCATGTTTCGTCTACGGTAACGAAACGGCGCAAAAATTCGTTTGGATTGCGGTTGAACATCGCCAAACACTCCTTTGAAATGGTCACACGGTTGCGCTTATGGTCGTGTGTGAGCAATCGCGGCACCCATCGCGCGGAAAGCTTTTTCATGTCCAAATATTCATGTAAAATGTGATGTACCCGTTCAGTTGAGATGCCTACAGCCTCAGCTACCTCACGCACTTTCATTCTCCGATCATCCAATATCATTCCATGGATTTTGTCGACGATTTCTGGCATGACGACCTCTTTTGGGCGACCTGAACGTTCGGCATCACTTGTACTGGTACGACCACAACGGAACTCAGTAAACCATTTCTTAACCATTGAAATTGATGGTGCAGAGTCCCCATAATATTTATCAAGTCTTTCCTTGGTTTCGGTGATGGATTTTTTACGCAAAAAATAATGCTTAATTAGCACACGAAATTCACTTTTTTCCATTTTCGTTAAAATTCACGAGATCGTCTGCTTTCAATGCCTATAAAACGCAAACCAAAAAACGCAGCTTTCTCAAAATTTTACAGTCAGCTGTTAATCGATAACTGCTGACAGGAGCAGTGTTGTATTTAGAGCAGGTGCGCGGCAAATACAAAAAGTCACGGTCTTATCAAACGACCCTCGTATCATGCAAAACGGAAATGAACAATATGGCATAAAAATAGCACCTGTAATCAATGTTTTTTCGATTTACAGGGGCGGAAGGGGGCGTGGCCAAAATCCAAAATAAACTAGATCAGCGTGCGATTATAACACATATTGTCACCAAATTTGGTAGTCCTAGCTCTTATAATAGCTGAGATCTAGATTTTCACACGGACAGACTGACGGACAGACGGACATGGCTATATCGACTCGGCTGTTGATCCTGAGCCAGAATATATATTTATGGGGTCGGAGGTGTCTCCTTCTGCCTGTTACATACATTTTCGGTTTGAACAAAGTTATAATACCCTTCTACTCTATAAGTAGCGGGTATAAAAAAAACATTTTTGCAAACATTTAATTTTTGTTGCGGGCGGGACCCGAAGCCGTAAATGCATAATAGTACTGTTCGCTTTGCAGTCCACAACTTAACCCATTTCACCACCGTACACGCACACACGATTCGGCACAATGCTGGAAGCAGCGCTGCCGGCAGCGCTGCTTCCAGCTATGGAAAACGTTAGGCTGAATAACTTCTGAGATTATTATCCGATTGTTACCAAATTTTCAGAGATCTGGTTAGCTATAGTTATCATGTAAGCCAAAAATGAGCAATATCGCATCAAAATTGCGCTTGTAATCAATGTTTTTTCGATTTACGGGGCGGAAGGGGGCGTGGCCAAAATTCAAAATAAACTTGATCAGCGTGCAATAATAACACATATTGTCACCAAATTTGGTAGTTCTAGCTCTTATAATAGCTGAGATCTTGATTTTCACACGGACAGACAGACGGACAGACAGACAGACGGACAGACGGACATGGCTATATCGACTCGGCTGTTGATCCTGAGCCAGAATATATATATACTTTATGGGGTCGGAGGTGTCTCCTTCTGCCTGTTACATACATTTTCGGCTTGAACAAAGTTATAATACCCTTCTACTCTATGAGTAGCGGGTATAAAAAGCTGTGCTCTAACAATCGCACACAGCTGATTTAAGAGACTGTCACTTCTCCGCTTGTTAACTAAGTTCATTGTGAGCCATTAAACAAATTTTAAATAAAATGCACGACCAAATGCACGACCATGCATATTCAAAAATTAAACTATAAGTTCTTAAAAAAAATAAAAAGAAAAAGCCTAAAAAACTAAATGGAACAAGAACGGACCCAATACCGTTAACAGCAGAAGACATAGTATTAAGAAAAGAGAGCCGAAGAAATAAGATAACGCAAAGATTTTCAAAACACATAGTTAGAGCAGTTCACGGAATAACTTTTGAATCAAAGGAAGAACAAAAAGTCCATAAAGAAATAATAAAAAGAAAAATTAGAGATCGGCAAACAGTTTAGTAAGTCGAAACAAAAAGATAATAATAAGTACAAACAAATGAACATGAACAAATAGCTATAAGTCACACACTATATAAGGACTAGTATACAAGGACTACTTTACTAATGTTAATAATAATAATTATTCTTAGTACGAACACCTAATTATAAGTACACTAGCTACACCGCAATTCGTTCCGCCATGCGTTTCATCTCGCTGGCTGTCACTTCATTTTAGGAGGGGAGGAGTTACCACTTTGGTTGTACCCCATTGCACTCTGGACAGCAGCAACACTGATTACAATGGGACCGACATTCAACGTCACAGAAAAGGCTTCCTTCGCGGAAACACGGAGCAGAACAGCAACGTTACACATACACACACATACGCACATACATACACAGATACATATACATATATACTTACTTATTTACACGTTTTACACGTTTCGAGTCGAATTAATGATCTGTCTTGCGACTAAGATCAACGCTGGAATTATTAATAAAAAACTAAACGCAACGAATCCGTTTCACGTCTTTATTTTTTGAATGCCAACTTAAGACTGACTGTACAGAGTTTACTTGGTTTCTAAGCGGGCGCAAGAAATGTAATGTCAGCATTTAGTGCTCACAGAGTTCATTGAATTATTGTACGAGGGTCGTTTGATAAGACCGTGACTTTTTGTATTTGCCGCGCACCTGCTCTAAATACAACACTGCTCCTGTCAGCAGTTATCGATTAACAGCTGACTGTAAAATTTTGAGAAAGCTGCGTTTTTCGTATAACAATCTTGCGCCTACGTTTTGCCTACGCAAGCTTATTTGTATGGTCTGGGGGTCTGTTGATGCGAGCATAATATGTGAAGCATAATATGCTACTTCCCTCTCCTTAAAAAAGAAGCTTATGCCTCTACTGAATTTGTTGAATACAATTTTGGTAATGGAGTTGGATTTGGCTCTTGTAGCTCTGGTTTAGATTTGAATTTTAAGTAGGTGAGTACAATACAAATTATAAGGCTTATGATTAATACAATTACACAGACTGTGATATTATTTTTTGATATTAATTTTACAATGTCTTTATGTTCTATTGGTTTTATTTTTATTAGTTCTAAGGGTGTATACAATTTATTTCAGGATTCAAATTATTTTCACTTAACGTTATTTTTCCAATTTTTATTTTACATTGTTTTATCGTTATAATTTTGTTGCCGTTAATTGTTATATTTTTGTTTATTTCTTGACAATTTTGTTCTATAATAGTATCGTTTACATTCCAAGTGAAGATATTGTTCGGTTCTATGTATTTAATTATTTGGTTGACCGTAGTAGGGACAAAATTACATATTGGGCTGGTTCTTTTTATAATATTCTTAATACATTCGTTATTTATTTCTTTATAATTTTGATTGTAAATTTCATCTTGTTCTTCAAAATAAGTGTCTTTTTCTAAGTGATCAAGTAGAAAACCATTACTGTCTGGGTAGGGTATTATATTAATAGTATGAACAGTTTTTTGTTTAATAGGGATGTGTGCGATAATAAGTATTTGGTTAGTGTTAATCCAGGTTGACGTTTTTGTTTGTAATATATTTTTACTGTCTACGTTGTCTAGTTTGTCGTAATTAAGTAATTTTGGATTGAATAGGCCTAGTCGGGAAAGTTGCATTGCCATTGCAATGTCTTCTATGTATTCGGTGAATTGCATCATCTCATATAATAGCTGTTCTCTAGTATTGTATTCGTCTTCAAAGTTTTTAATCTTTTGCATGTTACTATTGATCAACTCAATTACTTCGCTCATTTCATGGATACTAATTGAACTCGTTGTTACTGACTCTAGTTGATTTTGAATATTTGTTCGATCGTTATTATCTAATGTTCCAAATAAGTATTTAAAAGCGGATCCTACTATGTTAATTAGTCCTCTTTTCTGTCTATTTGTTTGGTGTAAGGTTATACCATTAAGTTCTCTTAACATTTTATTATGTAAAAGTTTTATTTGTGGGATATTGGTATAGTTAGTCATTTTAGTATTAAAATAATTAGTTAGGCTGTCTATATCAGAAAGATTTATTTGAAGACAATGATGTTCGTATTGGGATGGAATTTGTATCGGTTTATCAGAGAATAGGAGGTATCCGTGATCCGTATCTATATTGTTGATTTGGATTTGTTGAGTTTGACATAGTTTTGCGCAAGTAAAGAGGATAATTAAGATGAACCAGGGGCCTGTAGAGTAGGAATTTGATTAATTTTTTTCTTTTTTTTGAATTCGGATTTGTAATAACGTGTTTCTCTGTTTCTGGTAGTAATTTTGTAATGATCGTCATCTGTTTGTTCCACATTGTTTGTTAGTTTATATGGATTTTCTAATTTACCCTTTTGTAATGGCCCTTTTCTGTATCTAGTGTCCACTTCGTATTCGGTTCTGTTTTTGTTTATTTCATTAATTACTTGTTCCTTATTTTGTTGTGTATTTAGGGTCGGTTGTCCAGCGTAAAGGAATATGTGAGCAGGAGTTTGTCCAGTAGTATCATGTTTGGTTTTGTGGTTGTAAATAAAAAGTATTGTCTCTATTTTGCTTAATTTGGCTTCATTGTCGTCTGAGGTTTTTATTATACGGATTTTTTCATTTATTGTTTTGTGAAATCTTTCTATGTCTGCAACACCTATTTTTGTAGTATTCAGTTGTAATTCTATATCTTCGGTCTCTAGCCATCTTTTAAGAGCTAAACTGGAGAATGCGCCATCTCTATCTGCTTTTAGGATTCTGGGTTTTCCCAATTGATTAAATATGCGCATAAGAGCATTTTTACACTCTATCCAATCTTTTGCTTTAATCTGTTCAAGGGTGGCGAACTTAGAATAGATGTCTATGCAGCTCAAATAATGATTGCCTTCAGAAGAATAGATGTCTACTACAAATTTATCGCGGCAATGTTCGGGTTTGGGCGTGATTTTCATTGGCATTTTTGTATCGCGATGTTCTGTTTTTGCCAGGTTACAAATTTGACATTCGTTAATTATATTCTGAATAAGGAGTTGGCTATTGGGATAGTAATAGGTTTCGCCGAAAAGTTTGGTAGTTTTCTGAATTCCTGGGTGCAAGAGCTTTTCGTGTGTAGTTAAAACCAATTCTTTAAACTGTGCATAAGTGGGAATGTTTTTTAGTAAAATAAGACTTCGGAAGATTTTAGTGTATTTTGGATTCATACTTTCTTGATAAGCGTTTTAAATTATTTCGAAATCAGCGTCACTATCTATGTATAGGACACTAGTTTTAGAGCAAAAATGGTCGTGTAAGTATTGTTTGGCTATTTCTGGAGTCATATCTTTGTAAGAGATGTGTATAATTTGTTTTTTGAAATAAGTTTCACATTCTATTTTGTTTGGACCCTTGAAAAATATAACTTGTCGTATGTGATAATTGATGGGTCTCTCTGACAGTCCTATTAAGTTGCTATTGTCTTGTTCTGCGCTATGTTGTGTAGATTCATTGGAAAATGTTTCTTCTATTGTTACTCTAGACAGTGCGTCCGCGACATGATTTTCCAATTTTTTATCAAAATCATATTCCGAAAGTCGAATTTTCCATCTTGTTAATTTAGCATGTTCGTTTAAAGTTCTACTGATGTAACTAACAGGGTGCCCATCTTGTGAAAGAACAGCTCCTAAAGCTACGTTACTTGCGTCGGTCGTTAGTGTAAATTTTCTTTCAAAGTTTGGTATTTTTAAAATTGGGTCTTCGGAAATTAGTACTTTTAACTTTTGGAATGCTTCTATGTAATCGTTTTGGTTAGTATCTATTTTGGCTCCTTTTTTTAGACATTTTGTTAGGGGTTTAGCGATATCAGAGAAGTTGGGAATGAATTTTCTATAGTAGCCTGTTAGTCCTAAGAATGCTTTGATCTCTTTGGGTTTTTTTGGTAGTGGGTATTTTCGTATAGCTTCGATCTTTTCGGGATTTGGTTTAATTCCGTCCTTAGTAATGACATGTCCTAAAAAGGTCGTTTCTTGTTTTAAAAATTCGCATTTATCCAACTGTAGTTTTAGGTTTGCTTGTGATAATTTTTCGAAAACTGCTTGTAGGGACTGTAAATGTTCCTCTAAAGAGGTTGAAAAGACTATAATATCGTCCAGGTATACTAAACAATTTTTATTTAGGAGTGGACGAAGCAGGTTATTCATACATCGTTGAAATGTAGCGGGGGCATTTTTAAGCCCAAAAGGCATTCGCGTATATTCGTAATGACCATGTTTGGTTGAAAAAGCGGTTTTTGGTATAGATTCTGTATCCATTTCTATTTGGTGGAAGCCTTTTGCGAGATGTATTGTTGTGAAGTAGTTGCATTTACCTAATTTCCCTAATATTTCATCCATATTAGGTATAGGATATCGGTCATTTATAGTTATTTCATTTAATTTTCTGTAGTCGATTACAATGCGAAATTTTTTTCTGTCCGGAAGCGTCTAATTTTTTTGGTACAACCCAGATGGGGCTAGAATATGGAGAATTGCTTTCTTTTATGATCCCTTGTTTTAGCATGTCTTGGATTTGATATTCTACTTCTTTTTATAAGTTTGGGGATAGCTGTATAATTTTGAGTAAATTGGAATATTGTGTGTGGTGTTGATAGTATGTTTTTCTTGGTTGGTAAATGTAAGTTTGTCACCTTCGTGGTATTGGATATCTTGGAATTTTGTTAATAAATCAGTTAATTTATTCTTTTCTTCTGTGTTCAAATGGTCTAGTCGAAATAAGTTATCTTGGAGTGTGGAAGATTCCAGAAATATAGGGTCTTGTTGAAATGAAGGCTCTATTTGAATGTGATTTTGTTCTATGGTGTATTCAGTATTAGTCAATTTATATTCTTTATCAAATAAGTTAGCTGTTCCTTTTTTGTAATTAATTACTGCTTTAGCTTTAGTCAATAATTTGCGTCCGATAAGCATATCATAATGATCTGAGAATTTGTGAATTAGGAATTCTTGAGCAATAGGAAAGTAGTTGTTTGGTGGTAAGTTAGTAATTTTGTTTATAATTAATGGGCCGTTGCTGGTATGGATCAGGTGATTGGTTTTTTGGACAGGTGTTTCGAATATATTTCTGGTTAACATGTTTATTGTGGAACCAGTGTCTATTAGGCATTTTAAATTTTTATCGTTGTGTTTAATTACAATGTATTGGCTTGATCCGGGGCTGCTAGACGAAAATTTTCGGCTTGTTCAATGTCATTTGATTCGTTGTCATTCAATTCGGTTTCCTTTTCTTCTATCTGGATTAGATTATATTGTTCTTGTTCAAGAGGATACTGAACTGATTCAGGAGTGTCGCATAATTGATAAGGATAAGTTTGATATTGTGAGTAGTCTGGGTAGTAAGGGAAATAGTAGTTGTAGGGGTACGGGGACTCAGATTGACCGGGTACTTCTTCTTGATATCTCATTTCTTCAATGCTCATTTTTGATTGTCCACTGTCAGATGGTCTTTGTCTTTTAACAGGGTTGCTAGTTGTCAAACTTCCTCCTGGAGGATAATTGTTTAGTAAGCCTGCATAGTTAGGTCCGAAACGGTTCTGGTCAAATACGTTTTGTCGGTGGAATGGTGGTCTTGATCTGGGTGGTTGCATGGCAATTGTGTTAGGTAGTATAGGAGGATGAACTGGTTGATACATGGGGTATGAATTAGGGTTAATCCTGGGCATAGGAGGTGGTATGTAAGTAGGTGGTCGGTAATAGGGTTGGTAAGTAGTGTTGAAAGATGGTTGAAAAGGTGTAATAGGTTTGGTTTGATTATTTATTGGTCTATTTTGCAAATGGTTTTGTGTTTTATTTAGATTTGGTGTTGATTTAGCTTTATCATTAATTAGAATTGGTGTTTCGTAAAGACCTTTTTCTTGCAATATGTTTATGAGTGATCTTAAATTTGTAATATTACAATTAATTATCCTGAGATAAATATGATTTGGCAACTTTTGTATTAGATTTTGAATGCTGTCTTCAATTAGTCGATTGAATAATGTAGTTTCTGAACCATTGTTTTCAAGTTCCAACTTACTTGTTAATGTTTGTCGTCGTCTTTCAGCTTCTTCTAAAAATTGACGAATGTTCCCGCGAAATTGTGTATTTCTGAATTCCTCCAGTAGTTGGTGGTTGGGCACTTGTGGCTTGTAGTTGAATATCAATTGAGTCCTTAAATCCGTCCAGTGAGTGAGGTTAGTCATCCCAAGGGTGCGTATGACATCACCGCTGATGTTCCGTTCGATGTGCCCGAAGATGATAAGCTTTTGCCTCTCATCCGTAGTTTGGTACAAGGCAAGGATAAAGTCGATGCGGCTATACCCGCTACCCAGCTGCTTGTACATAATTTATTTGCGGAACTATAAAGAACGGCTGCAATCATATTTTGACCGTAAAAGGCCATGGTCTTACAATATTTAGGCAAAGTCAAAATCTAAAGTAAAAAAAAAAAAAACATTTTTACACACATTTAATTTTTGATGCAGTCGGGACTCGAACCCGTAAATGCATAATAGTACTGTTCGTTTTGCAGTCCACAACTTAACCCATTTCACCACCGTACACGCACACACTATTCGGCACAATTCTGCAAGCAGAGCTGCCGCAAAAAAAATCCAAGATTTATCACTTAAACAGTAAAAATAATAATGCTACCTGTTAAGGACTATAAATCGAATAAATTAATAAATTTTGTTAAAAAAAACGACCGATAGGTTCTATGGCATCTATACGATGTATCGGTCCGTACCGGCTCGTTCCGACTTATTTACAGCGGGCAGTAATAAGAAACATGTATACAAAGTTTCATGAAGGTAGCTCAAAAAGGGAGGCAAAAACTTTTTTTGCAAAAAATAAGAAAAGTTCGGTCTCCCCCCCACCATGACACGCATGCATGGGAGTCGAACCTTGGACCCATTACCTAAGAGGTCCACCACTTCTCCAGTCGGTCATTAAACCATTACGCAAATTTTGCCAAAGTTACATTATGAGACCATTCGAAAATTCTTGCACGACAAAAACAAAGTCTGAATGCATGATGCGTGTTGTTGTTGTTTATTCTCATAACTTAAACATACAATTAAATACAAAAAAAATAAAAAAATATAAAAAAAAAGCTGTGCTCTAACAATCGCACACAGCTGATTTAAGAGACTGTCACTTCTCTACTTGTTAACTAAGTTCATTGTGAGCCATTAAAAAAATTTTAAATAAAATGCACGACCACCAAATAATGCATATTCAAAAATTAAAGTATAAGTTCTTAAAAAAAAAAGAAAAAGCTTCAGCGGCATGAACTGGAAATCCAACCACGGGCCTGTCGCTTCAGGAGTTCATCGCTTTTCCACTAAGCTACTGAAGTTGTTATCAAACAACTGCAAAAATTTCCATTGTAAGGCATTCTCATTATTTCCTGTACAAATAAAGAATTTGCGCTGCCGGCAGCGCTACTTACAGCTATGGAAAACGTTAAGCTGAATAACTTTTGTGATTATTATCCGATTGTTACCAAATTTTCAGAGATCTGGTTAGCTATAGTTATCATGTAAACCGAAAATGAACAATATGGCATCAAAATTGCACTTGTTATCAATGTTTTTTCGAATTACGGGGGCGGAAGGGGGCGTGGCCAAAATCCAAAATAAACTTGATCAGCGTGCAATAATAACACATATTGTCACCAAATTTGGTAGTCCTAGCTCTTATAATAGCTGAGATCTAGATTTTCACACGGACAGACAGACGGACAGACGGACATGGCTATATCGACTCGGCTGTTGATCCTGAGCCAGAATATATATACTTTATGGGGTCGGAGGTGTCTCCTTCTGCCTGTTACATACATTTTCGGTTTGAACAAAGTTATAATACCCTTCTACTCTATGAGTAGCGGGTATAAAAAGCTTAAAAAACTAAGTGGAACAAGAACAGACCAAATACCGTTAACAGCAGAAGACATAGTATTTAGAAAAGAGAACCGAAGAAATAAGATAACGCAAAGATTTTCAAAACACATAGTTAGAGCAGATCACGGAATAACTTTTGAATCAAAGGAAGAACAAAAAGTCCATAAAGAAAAAATAAAAAGAAAAATTAGAGATAGGCAAAGAGTTTAGTAAGTCGAAACAAAAAGATAATAATAAGTACAAACAAATGAACATGAACAAATAGCTATAAGTCACACACTTATTGTACTCAATTTCCATAAATTACTCGAAAACAGAACACACAACACGAGTATATTACATTTATATATATAAGGACTAGTATGCAAGGACTACTATACTAATGTTAATAATAATAATTATTCTTAGTACGAACACCTAATTATAAGTACACTAGCTACACCGCAATTCGTTCCGCCATGCGTTTCATCTCGCTGGCTGTCACTTCATTTTAGGAGGGGAGGAGTTACCACATTGGGTGTACCCCATTGCCCTCTGGACAGCAGCAACACTGATTACAATGGGACCGACATTCAACGTCACAGAAAAGGCTTCCTTCGCGGAAACACGGAGCAGAACAGCAACGTTACACATACACACACATACGCACATACATACACACATACATATACATATATATATATAAGAGCTGTCTGCGAACAGCATACATACATAGAATAAAGCATATACTAATAAAAATTCATAGTACTATTGTGATGTTCATCGAGAGTAGACGTGTTTTCTTTAAATAGTTTCGCAGACAAGATATGTTTCTAATTAAAATATTGTTACCCTCCAAGCTACGGTTGGTAACTAGCGCGCCCGAAAGTAAGATACAATTCGCCCAGTTTCGAAACAAATTATCACACATTTAATTCCATAAAAAAACGCTGCACAAGTTTATCCGCCACCTATTGTTTAAATTATATATATTTGAATAGCGCCATCTACATGTAAAAACGGCACAGCTTTACACACGCTACGGCTGAAACGAAGCATCGTGACGATGACGTTACGACGCGCAGCACAGGCGCAAGCAGTGGAAGAACGGAAAACGGAAACATTGATAACTTCTGTGTTTACCGTCCGATTGGATTGTAATTAGGGGAATAGATTTATAATGCAATTATTTATGTTCATATCAAAGCAGAAAGCTGTAAACTCAATACTTCTCCTGATAATCGAAAATGATCGATTTGCGTGTGCGATGAGCGTGGCATCAAAAATTGAAAATAAACTCGATCTACCTATGGTATGCAGTTAGTTGACGTTAAATAAATAAATAAATAAATAAAAATCGGCATAAACTGGGAATCGAACCACGGGCCTGTCGGTTCAGGAGTTCATCGCTTTTCTAATAAGCTACTTATCCAACAACTGCAAAAATTTGCATTGTAAGGCATTCTTATTATTTCCTGTACAAATAAAGAATTTGCGCTGCCGGCAGCGCTCCTTACAGCTATGGAAAACGTTAAGCTGAATAACTTCTGTGTTTATTATCCGATTGTTACCAAATTTTCAGAGATCATCTGGCTAGCTATAGTTATCATATAAACTGAAAATGAACAATATGGCATTTTGGCAATTTTGTTCGATTTACAGGGGCGGAAGGGGGCGTGGCCAAAATCCAAAATAAACTTGATCAGCGTGCAATAACAACACATACTGTCACCAAATTTGGTAGTTCTAGCTCTTATAATAGCTGAGATCTAGATTTTCACACGGACAGACAGACGGACAGACAGACAGACGGACAGACGGACATGGCTATATCGACTCGGCTGTTGATCCTGAGCCAGAATATATATACTTTATGAGGTCGGAGGTGTCTGCGTCTGCCTGTTACATACATTTTCGGTTTGAACAAAGTTATAATACCCTTCTACTCTATGAGTAGCGGGTATAAAAACCACCGTACACGCACACACTATTCGGAACAATGCTGCAAGCAGCGCTGCCGGCAAAAGGAGTAAAAAGTTTTGAAAACGTATAACTTTAATTCAGGTACCAAAAAAATCCGGGATTTATCTCTTATACAGTAAAAATATTAATTCTACCAGTTATTTATTTATTTAACTAATGGCAGTCGACACAAAATTTTAAAAGATTTAAAATTAAATAAAAAAAAATTTTTTTTTCATATAATTAAGTTAAAATTATCTTTAAGATTAAACAAATTAAAATTAAAAGTGAAGTAAATAATTACAATTTAAAACAAAAATTTAACGACTAGTCTGGGTGAACAAAAGAATAATTAAAAATTTTATTTATTTAAAATGATCCAACATTTGTTGCAAAAGGATTGGGGAAAACCCAGAAAAACCCAATCAGATCAGAGAAGATTGTTAGGTGTTAGTTGTTAGTGTTAGGTGTTAGTTGTTAGTACGCTACATCGACCGGAGGAAGCGTAAAAGAAAATCCAACATTAGATAGCAAGTAAAGATATATAGATTCATGGATAGAAAAAAGATAAACGAGGAAAAAAAGAAAAATACACTAGTGAGGACTAAATTCTACACAGATGAGAAAGAATTAAAGATTTTAAGTCTACATAATTTGAATTAGCTATGATAAAATATAAGTTGTTATAGTTCGAACATAATGCCCTAAAGGGTTCATGCAAGGCATAGTTCGACCTAAAGTGAGAAAGTGTTAGAGGTAGGAAGTTACGAGAGTTTCTAACGGGGACAGAGAAGTATAACTGGCTAACCAAGTCTTCACTATCAATATCACCTTGAATAAGGTTATTTATAAACAGTACACCAAGTAGGTTCTACGATTTGCTAAAGATGGAAGATTTAATAAGAGAAGTCTACTAGAGTAAGAAGGTAATCTTAAGTTTGCATCCCAATTAAGGCGTCGTAAAGGCAAAAATTAAAAAATTCTTTTGCACAGATTCAATGCGGTTCTTGTAAAATGAATACTGAGGACACCAAACACATGAACCATACTCAAGAATAGGACGCACAAGAGAGATACAAAGCGTTTTTGTGACATAAGGGTCGTTGAATTCCTTAGACCACCGCTTTATAAAGCCCAGAACACCCATGGCCTTATTGACCATAGAAATAATGTGTTCAGTAAATATAAGTTTGCGATTCAAACGGACTCCCAGATCATCAGCCAAGGTAATTCAATCCAGGGGGCAACCACAGAGAGTGTATGAGGCGTACTTGGGACTGGCCCGAGAGAAAGTCATTAGTTTGCATTTACATATGTTCAAGTTTAATTGGTTTGCACTGCACCAACTATAAAAACGGTCAAGGTCGTCTTGAAGAGAAGAGTGATAAGATACATCTTTAAATTGATAGCATAGCTTAACATCGTCTGCATACATAAGAGTACGCGAGTAACGTATGACCAAAGGTAGATCATTAATAAAAAGAGTGAAAAGAAGGGGACCCAGATGGCTTCCTTGTGGAACACCAGAGGTGACATAAAGTGGGTTAGAAAGATCATTTTTGAATGAGACTCTTTGAGTTCGGTCGGGTAGATAACTAACGATCCAACTAAGGAATTTGGGTGTAAAGCCCAGAAGGTTAAGTTTGTGTGCGAGAAGGGAGTGGTTTACTGAGTCAAAAGCTTTACTGAAATCAGTATAAATGACATCAGTCTGTAGATTTTTCCAAAAACCGGTAATTATAAAAGATGTCAGCTCAAGCTAATTTGTCGAAGTTGAACGACTTTTCACGAATCCATGCTGACTAGGAGACATGAGAGATCTGCAATAATGTTGCAAGTACGGAGTCAAAACATACTCAAAGAGTTTAGGTATAGCCGACAATTTAGAGATACCTCTATAATTGCTTGCATCAGACTTACTGCCTTTTTTGTGAAGAGGAATTATAAATGATTCCTTCCAAATCAAGGGAAAAGAGGAAGTGTTTAAGGACAGTGAAAATAGTCTGTGCAACGGCTTAGTTAATGAATTGGCACAGTAACGAAGTACGCAACCGCCTTTATGTCGGCTTGAGTTTTGGCTTGAACAAAAGCCATGACATCATCTGATGTGAGATCAGGGGCAAGCCTTGAAACCAATATTTGTTTCTTTGGTGGGATTCTTGTCACAGCCTTACGACCCACTGAATGATATTAGTGGGTACGTTTGAAAGCGGTAATCCGGATGACGCTGCTGCCTGGGGAACTATTTCCTGAGTTCTTAAATTTAACGATCTCACAGGTGATGGGATCGCACCGGACAAATCGGAGAGAGGCGTAATGGGCGTCACAGACTCCACAGTGACAATTTCGGGTGCCGAAACTTTTTGAGCCGCCGACCTCGTTACTACAGGTGTAGTTAACATAGGCAGAGGCAGTGTCACAGGAGTCACTGGTTCGTCAGCATTTTGACGCGGGAGGGCAATAATAGGCGGCTGCTCTTTAGGAGCTGCCTTTTTTCGCTTCGGGGACTCATCCAATAGCTTAGGGCTATTGCCAACCGATTCCAGCGCAGAGAACTGATCGGACAGTTTTCGAAAACTAATGTTCAGCTCCCTGAATCCCGTCCTAATCTGCCGCATAAACAATACAAATTCGTTTTCGACTTCACGACATGCCTCGCAGCAGTAATGCAACCCATTACGCCTAGCTATGGCATCAGCTGTAGTGCCGCTAAGGCCAGTACATTTAGCATGAGAAATATTATTGCATATCCAACATGCAATACTTGTCTGAGCAGAAGTAATCTGCTTTTGGCAAGATTTTTTATAGCAGACAATGCCGCCTTCCATTGTAAGGGATGACCACTGTAAATTTACAACAACCGCAAGTAAAAACAAAAAGAGAGAATAGATTGTGAGAGTCAGGCACACGCAACAACAAAGTTTAAAAGAACAAGAATAGGGGGTGAGCGTTGCAGCGCACAACAACAAAAACTACAGTAAATTAAAGTATGGGAGAGTAAATGAGAGTTAAGTGCTCTCACGGTGAAAGAGAAAAAGTAAATTAGGTCAGGAGCAACAACAATAGTTCTAAAAATAGAAGTTGAAGCAGTAAACAAGTTCAAAGTACAAACCAAAATCAAAATTTAGTAAAACACAATTTGTTAGTTTTAATTAGGCATGCACATGCGAGTGAACGAATTCCTGATTATAAAAGTGTTAAAAGTGATTAGTATTGTTATTAAATTTAAGTAAGCGCCGGGTTTGAAAAAAAAAAAAATTTAAATTTAAAGATAAAACGCGTCCGTTCACTTGGAAGTATACAGGAAGTAGTAGAAGTCATGCTGTAAGTATATGGCCGATTTTTTAGCCGTTCTTTATTGTTTCGCAAATAATTTTGATGTACGATTAAGAAAACTGTTATTGGTAAACGTGTTTTTCAAAGAAAAATAATAAACAACACACATTATTTTCAGTTAGACGCCAAGTAGTTGAAAAAAACACTGCTTGGAAAAAACACTGCTTGCTTGCTTGCAGTGGGCGCAGTGCAAATCTATATGAAACGTTGAATAAGTTTTATGTTCATTATCCGATCGGAACCAAATAGTTATCATTCACACCAAAAATGAACACTCTAGCTTTATTATTACGCTCGCTATATGGTTTATCGATTTGCGTGGGCGGAAGTAGGCGTGTCCCAAATTTTAATAAAAATTTTAGAGCGTATGATTCACATAAGTGTTGTCACCAAATTTGGTGGCTCTAGCTTTTTTAGATTCTAAGATATAGGCGCTTGCAATACGGTTTTTCGATTTGCGGGGGCGGAAGTAGGCGTGACCCAAATTTTAATAAAAATGTTACAGCGTATTATTCACGGTTTATATGATAAGTATAGCTAGCCAGATGATCTCTGAAAATTTGGTAACAATCGGATAATAAACACAGAAGTTATTCAGCTTAACGTTTTCCATAAGTGTAAGCAGCGCTGCCGGCAGCGCAAATTTTTTATTTGTACAGGAAATAATAAGAATGCCTTTCAATGCAAATTTTTGCAGTTGTTGGATAAGTAGCTCAGTGGAAAAGCGATGAACTCCTGAACCGACAGGCCCGTGGTTCGATTCCCAGTTGATGTTGATTTTTATACCCGCTACTCATAGAGTAGAAGGGTATTATAACTTTGTTCAAACCGAAAACGTATGTAACAGGCAGAAGGAGACACCTCCGACCCCATAAAGTATATATATTCCGGCTCAGGATCAACAGCCGAGTCGATATAGCCATGTCCGTCGCTGCTGTCGGCAGCGCTGCTTGCAGCATTGTGCCGAATCGTGTGTGAGTGTACGGTGGTGAAATGGGTTAAGTTGTTGGCTGCCAACGAACAGTACTATTATGCAATGTGCTGATAGACGCATTTTCTAAATTTGTTTATCTCTCTTATACTACAAAGTTAGACACTGATTAAAGCAGTGAGGTCTGTTTTATCATTATTCGGTGCCCCCTCCCGGCTTATTGCTGGTTAAGGTCATAGTTTTGCTAGTACAGCATTCCGCGATTTCTGCTCAGCACAGAAAAGGGATTTACATTTAATTGTCCCAGGCTAGTCGTGCCAACGGCCAAGTGGAGCGAGTCATGAGTACTCTAAAGTCAATGCTGACTGCGGTTGAAACTGGCGCAGGATCTTGGCAGGATTCTTTATAGAAGATTCAGTTTGCCCTTAATAGCACACCCAATAGAGTTACTAAAGTTATTCCCTAAGAGATACTTATTGGCAAAGAAGCAAGCCCATTTAGTCTTACACCTGTTGTAAATGAAGAAAATATTGTGGATGTTGGATTAGTTAGAGAAATAGCAAAACGTAACATGGAAAAGAATCGCCTATTTTAGATTTTGACTTTGCATAAATATTGTAAGTCCATAGCCTTTTACGGTCAAAATATGATTGTAGCCGTTTTTTTGTTCCGCAAATAAATGATGTACGAGCAGCTGGGTAGCGGATATATATTACAGTCGAGCACAGTCGACTGCAGCTTTCTTACTTGTTAATATTTTAGATTTTGACTTTACATCATGCTGTAAGTATATGGCCTATTTCAGTCAAAACATGATTGTAGCCGTTCTTTATTGTTTCGCAAATAATTTTGATGTACGATTTAGAAAACTGTTATTGGTAAACGTGTTTTTCAAAGAAAAATAATAAACAACACACATTATTTTCAGTTAGACGCCAAGCAGTTGAAAAAAAACACTGCTAGGAAAAAACACTGCTTGCTTGCTTGCAGTGGGCGCAGTGCAAATCTATATGAAACGTTGAATAAGTTTTATGTTCATTATCCGATCGGAACCAAATAGTTATCATTCACACCAAAAATGAACACTCTAGCTTTATTATTACGCTTGCTATACGGTTTATCGATTTGCGGGGGCGGAAGTAGGCGTGTCCCAAATTTTAATAAAAATTTTAGAGCGTTTGATTCACATAAGTGTTGTCACCAAATTTGGTGGCTCTAGCTTTTTTAGATTCTAAGATGCATGTGCGTACCAGGTAGAAGGAGGCACCTGCGACCCCATAAAGTATATATATTCTTGCTCAGAATTACAAGATGAGTTGATTAAGCCATGTCTTTCTGTCCGTCTGTCCGTCCGTCCGTCTGTTCGTCTGTATGAACGCCTATATCTCAGAAACTAAAAAAGCTAAAGTTACCAAATTTGGTGACAATACTTATGTGAATCATACGCTGTAAAATTTTTATTAAAATTTGAGCCACGCCTACTTCCGCCCCCGCAAATCAAAAAACCGTATTGCAAGCGCCTATAATCAATAAACCGTATAGCAAGTTTTGGTGTGAAGGATAACTATTTGGTTCCGATCGGATAATGAACATAAAAGTTATTCAACGTTTCATATAGATTTGCACTGCGCCCACTGCAAGCAAGCAAGCAGTGTTTTTTCCAAGCAGTATTTTTTTCAACTGCTTGGCGTCTAGCTGAAAATAATGTGTGTTGTTTATTATTTTTCTTTGAAAAACACGTTTACCAAGAACAGTTTTCTAAATAGTACATCAAAATTATTTGCGAAACAATAAAGAACGGCTACAATCATGTTTTGACTGAAATAGGCCATATACTTACAGCATGATGTAAAGTCAAAATCTAAAATATTAACAAGTAAGAAAGCTACAGTCGAGTGTGCTCGACTGTAATATACCCAGCTGCTCGTACATCATTTATTTGCGGAACAAAAAAACGGCTACAATCATGTTTTGACCGTAAAAGGCTATGGACTTACAATTTTTATGCAAAGTCAAAATCTAAAATAGGCGATTCTATTCCATGTTACGTTTTGCTATTTCTCTAACTAAGCCAATATCCACAATATTTTCTTCATTTACAACAGGTGTAAGACCAAATGGGCTTGCTTCTTTGCCAATAAGTATCTCTTAGGGAGTAACTTTAGTAACTCTATTGGGTGTGCTATTAATTGTTGTGCGACGCCTACTTCCGCCCCCGCAAATCGAAAAAACATTGATTACAAGCAAGAGCTAGGACTACCAAATTTGGTGACAATATGTGTTATTATTGCACGCTGATCAAGATTATTTTGGATTTTGGCCACGCCCCCTTCCGCCCCTGTAAATAAAAAAAAATTGAGTACAAGCGCAATTTTGATGCCATATTATTCATTTTCGGATTATATGATAACTTTAGCTAGACAGATAATCTCTGAAAATTTGGTAACAATCGGATAATAAACACAGAAGTTATTCAGCTTAACGTTTTTCATAGCTGTAAGCAGCGCTGCCGGCAGCGCCGCTTGCAGCATTGTGCTGAATTGTGTGTGCGTGTACGGTGGTGAAATGGGTTAAGTTGTTGACTGCAAAACGAACAGTACTATTATGCATTTACGGGTTCGAGTCCCGCCCGCATCAAAAATGAAATGTGTGCAAAAATGCTTTTTTTTTATTTTAGATTTTGACTTTGCATAAATATTGTAAATCCATGGCCTTTTACGGTCAAAATATGATTGTAGCCGTTCTTTATTATTCCGCAAATAATTTTGATGTACGAGCAGCTGGGTAGCGGGTATATTACAGTCGAGCACACTCGAATGTAGCTTTCTTACTTGTTTTTTTATTTATTTATTTATTTATATATAATTTATTTATGAATTTGGTATTCAGTATAGACCAGATGAGCGCATGGCTCATGTTGACTTTTTGTCTCGGAATCCGGTTCCAAAAATTGTCAAGAATTCCAGGCATATCAATCTGACAGACATATCTGACAACTGGTTGTTGGCTGAACAGCAAAGAGACGATGAAACTTCTTTTATTATTTCTAAATTGCGTAATAATAAATTGTCCAAGGATTTGGCTAAAACTTACGAATTGGATAATACAGTTGAACTTAGCGGAAAAAGCGACCAGAAGGAGTATATAATTGTGCTGATAGACGCATTTTCTAAATTTGTTTATCTCTCTTATACTACAAAGTTAGACACTGATTAAAGCAGTGAGGTCTGTTATATCATTATTCGGTGCCCTCTCCCGACTTATTGCTGGTTAAGGTCGTAGTTTTGCTAGTACAGCATTCCGCGATTTCTGCTCAGCACAGAAAAGGGATTTACATTTAATTGCCCCAGGCTAGTCGTGCCAACCGCCAAGTGGAGCGAGTCATGAGTACTCTAAAGTCAATGCTGACTGCGGTTGAAACTGGCCCAGGATCCTGTCAGGATTCTTTATAGAAGATTCAGCTTGCTCTTAATTGCACACCCAATAGAGTTACTAAAGTTACTCCCTGAGAGATACTTATTGGCAAAGAAGCAAGCCCATTTGGTCTTACAGCTGTTGTAAATGAAGAAAATATTGTGGATGTTGGCTTAGTTAGAGATATAGCAAAACGTAACATGAAAAAAAATCGCCTATTTTAGATTTTGACTTTGCATAAATATTATAAATCCATAGCCTTTTACGGTCAAAATATGATTGTAGCCGTTTTTTTTGTTCCGCAAATAAATGATGTACGAGCAGCTGGGTAGCGGGTATATTACAGTCAAGCACACTCGAATGTAGCTTTCTTACTTGTAATTTGTTTATTTATTTATTTATATATAATTTATTTATGAATTTGGTATTCAGTATAGACCAGGTGAGCGTATGGCTCATGTTGACTTTTTGTCTCGGAATCCGGTTCCAAAAATTGTCAAGAATTCCAGGCATATCAATCTGACAGACATATCTGACAACTGGTTGTTGGCTGAACAGCAAAGAGACGATGAAACTTTTATTTTTTCTAAATTGCGTAATAATAAATTGTCCAAGGATTTGGCTAAAACTTACGAATTGGATATTACAGTTAAACTTAGCGGAAAAAGCGACCAGAAGGAGTATATAATTGTGCTGATAGACGCATTAAAGCAGTGAGGTCTATTATATCATTATTCGGTGCCCCCTCCCGACTTATTGCTGGTCAAGGTCTTAGTTTTGCTAGTACAGCATTCCGCGATTTCTGCTCAGCACAGAAAAGGGATTTACATTTAATTGCCCCAGGCTAATCGTGCCAACGGCCAAGTGGAGCGAGTCATGAGTACTCTAAAGTCAATGTTGACTGCGGTTGAAACTGGCCCAGGATCCTGTCAGGATTCTTTATAGGAGATTCAGCTTGCTCTTAATAGCACACCCAATAGAGTTACTAAAGTTACTCCCTAAGAGATACTTATTGGCAAAGAAGCAAGCCCATTTGGTCTTACACCTGTTGTAAATGAAGAAAATATTGTGGATGTTGGCTTAGTTAGAGAAATAGCAAAACGTAACATGGAAAAGCATCGCCTATTTCAGATTTTGACTTTGCATAAAAATTGTAATTCCATAGCCTTTTACGGTCAAAATATGATTGTAGCTGTTTTTTGTTCCGCAAATAAATGATGTATATAGCAGGGTAGCGGGTATATTACAGTCGAGCACCCTCGACTGTAGCTTTCTTACATGTTTTTTTTTATTTAAGATTTTCACTTTACATAAATATTGTAAATCCATAGCCTTTTACAGTCAAAATATGATTGTAGCCGTTTTTTTTTTGTTCCGCAAATAAATGATGTACGAGCAGCTGGGTAGCGGGTATATTACAGTCGAGCACACTCGAATGTAGCTTTCTTACTTGTTTTTTATTTATTTATTTATTTATATTTAATTTATTTATGAATTTGGTATTCAGTATAGACCAGGTGAGCGCATGGCTCATGTCGACTTTTTGTCTCGGAATCCGGTTCCAAAAATTGTCAAGAATTCCAGGCATATCAATCTGACAGACATATCTGACAACTGGTTGTTGGCTGCACAGCAAAGAGACGATGAAACTTCTTTTATTATTTCTAAATTGCGTAATAATAAACTGTCCAAGGATTTGGCTAAAACTTACGAATTGGATATTACAGTTAAACTTAGCGGAAAAAGCGACCAGAAGGAGTATATAATTGTGCTGATAGACGCATTTTCTAAATTTGTTTATCTCTCTTACACTACAAAGTTAGACAATGATTAAAGCAGTGAGGTCTGTTATATCATTATTCGGTGCCCTCTCCCGACTTATTGCTGGTTAAGGTCGTAGTTTTGCTAGTACAGCATTCCGCGATTTCTGCTCAGCACAGAAAAGGGATTTACATTTAATTGCCCCAGGCTAGTCGTGCCAACGGCCAAGTGGAGCGAGTCATGAGTACTCTAAAGTCAATGCTGACTGCGGTTGAAACTGGCCCAGGATCCTGTCAGGATTCTTTATAGAAGATTCAGCTTGCTCTTAATAGCACACCCAATAGAGTTACTAAAGTTACTCCCTAAAAGATAGTTATTGGCAAAGAAGCAAGCCCATTTGGTCTTACACCTGTTGTAAATGAAGAAAATATTGTGGATGTTGGCTTAGTTAGAGAAATAGCAAAACGTAACATGGAAAAGAATCGCCTATTTTAGATTTTGACTTTGCATAAATATTGTAAGTCCATAGCCTTTTACGGTCAAAATATGATTGTAGCCGTTTTTTTGTTCCGCAAATAAATGATGTATGAGCAGCTGGGTAGCGGGTATATTACAGTCGAGCACTCTCGACTGTAGCTTTCTTACTTGTTAATATTTTAGATTTTGACTTTACATCATGCTGTAAGAATATGGCCTATTTCAGTCAAAACATGATTGTAGCCGTTCTTTATTGTTTCGCAAATAATTTTGATGTACTATTTAGAAAACTGTTATTGGTAAACGTGTTTTTCATAGAAAAATAATAAACAACACACATTATTTTCAGTTAGACGCCAAGCAGTTGAAAAAAAACACTGCTTGGAAAAAACACTGCTTGCTTGCTTGCAGTGGGCGCAGTGCAAATCTATATGAAACGTTGAAAAAATTTTATGTTCATTATCCGATCGGAACCAAATAGTTATCCTTCACACCAAAACTTGCTATACGGTTTATCGATTTGCGTGGGCGGAAGTAGGCGTGTCCCAAATTTTAATAAAAAATTTAGTGCGTATGATTCACATAAGTGTTGTCACCAAATTTGGTGGCTCTAGCTTTTTTAGATTCTAAGATATAGGCGCTTGCAATACGGTTTTTCGATTTGCGGGGGCGGAAGTAGGCGTGGCCGAAATTTTAATAAAAATTTTACAGCGTATGATTCACATAAGTATTGTCACCAAATTTGGTAGCTCTAGTTTTTTTAGTTTCTGAGATATAGGCGTTCATACAGACGGACAGACGGACGGACGGACAGACGGACAGAAAGACATTAATCGACTCATCTAGTAATTCTGAGCAAGAATATATATACTTTATGAGGTCGCAAATGCCTCCTTCTACCTGTTACGCACATTTCGACAAACACAATAGACCATATATTTATACCCGCTACTCATAGAGTAGAAGGGTATTATAACTTTGTTCAAACCTAAATTGTATGTAACATGCAGAAGGAGACACTTCCGACCCCATAAAGTATATATATTCTGGCTCAGGATCAACACCCGAGTCGATATAGCTATGTCCGTCTGTCCGTCTGTCTGTCCGTGTGAAAATCTAGATCTCAGCTATTGTAAGAGCTAGGACTACCAAATTTGGTGACAATATGTGTTATTATTGCACGCTGATCAAGTTTATTTTGGATTTTGGCCACGCACCCTTCCGCCCCCGTTAATCGAAAAAAGATTGATTACAAGCGCAATTTTGATGCCATTTTGTTCATTTTCGGTTTGCATTATAACTATAGCTAGACAGATGATCTCTGAAAGTTTGGTAACAATCAGATAATAAACACAGAAGTTATTCAGCTTAACGTTTTCCATAGCTGTAAGCAGCGCTGCCGGCAGCCGAATGTACCGAATCGTGTGTGCGTGTACGGTGGTGAAATGGGTTAAGTTGTGGACTGCAAAACTAACAGTACTATTATGCATTTACGGGTTCGAGTCCCGCCCGCATTAAAAATTAAATGTGTACAAAAATGTTTTTTTTTTATACCCGCTACTCATAGAGTGGAAGGGTATTATGACTTTGTTCAAACCGAAAATGTATGTAACAGGCAGAAGGAGACACCTCCGACCCAATAAAGTACATATATTCTGGCTCAGGATCAACAGCCGAGGCGATATAGCCATATCCGTCTGTCCGTCTGTCTGCCCGTGTGAAAATCTAGATCTCAGCTATTATAAGAGCTAGGACTACCAAATTTGGTGACAATATGTTTAATTATTGCACTCTAATCAAGTTTATTTTGGATTTTGTCCACGCCCCCTTCCTCCCCCGTAAATCCAAAAAAACATTGATTACAACTACAATTTTGATGCCATATAGTTCATTTCCGGTTTGCATGATATCTGTGCCTAGCCAGATGATCTCTGAAAATTTGGTAACAATCGAATAATAAACACTGAAGTTATTCAGTTTAACGTTTTCCATAGCTGTAAACAGCGGTGCCGGCCGCGCAAATTCTTTATTTGTACAGGAATTAATAAGAATGCCATACAATGCAAATTTTTACAGTTGTTGGATAACAGCGTCAGTAGCTTAGTGGAAAAGCGATTACTCCTGAACCGACAGGCCCGTGATTCGATTCCCAGTTCATGCTGCATAAGCTTTTTCTTTTTATTCCCGCTACTCATAGAGTAGAAGGGTATTATAACTTTGTTCAAACCGAAAATGTATGTAACAGGCAGAAGGAGACACCTCCGACCCCATAAATAATATATATTCTGGCTCAGGATCAACAGACGAGTCGATATAGCCATGTCCGTCTGTCCGTTTGTCTGTCTGTCCGTCTGTCTGTCCGTGTGAAAATCTAGATCTCAGCTATTATAAGAGCTAGGACTACCAAATTTGGTGACAGTATGTGTTGTTATTGCTCGCTGATCAAGTTTATTTTGGATTTTGACCACGCCCCCTTCCGCCCCCGTAAATCCAAAAAAATTGAATACAAGCGCAATTTTGATGCTATACGGTTCATTTTCGGTTCGTATGATAACTATAGCTAGTCAGATGACCTGTAAAAATTTCGTAACAATCGGATAATAAACACAGAAGTTATTCAGCTTAACATTTTCCATAGCTGAAGGCAGCGCTGCCGGCAGCGCAAATTCTTTATTTGTACAGGAAATAATAAGAACGCCTTACAATGCAAATTTTTGCAGTTGTTGGATAACAGCGTCAGTAGCTTAGTGGAAAAGCGATGAACTCCTGAACCGACAGGCCCGTAGTTCGATTACCAGTTCATGCCGCTTTAGCTTTTTATACCCGTTACTCATAGAGTAGAAGACTATTATAACTTTGTTCAAACCGAAAATGTATGTAACAGGCAGAAGGAGACACCTCCGACCCCATAAAGTATATATATTCTGGCTCAGGATCAACAGCCGAGTCGATATAGCCATGTCCGTCTGTCTGTCCGTGTGAAAATCTAGATCTCAGCTATTATAAGAGCTAGGACTACCAAATTTGGTGACAATATGTGTTATTATTGCACGCTGATCAAGTTTATTTTGAATTTTAGCCACGCCATCTTCCGCCCCTCGAATTCGAAAAAAATTGATTACAAGCGCAATTTTGATGCCAAATTGTTCATTTTCGGTTTATGTGCTAACTATAGCTAGCCAGATGATCTCTGAAAATTTGGTAACAATCGGATAATAAACACAGAAGTTATTCAGCCTAACGTTTTCCATAGCTGTAAGCAGCGCTGCCGGCAGCGCTGCTTGCAGCATTGTACCGAATCGTGTGTGCGTGTACGGTGGTGAAATGGGTTAAGTTGTGGACTGCAAAACAAACAGTACTAATATGCATTTACAGGTTCGAGTCCTGCCCGCATCAAAAATTAAATGTGTGCAAAAATGTTTTTTTTTTATACCCGCTACTCATAGAGTAGAAGGGTATTCTAACTTTGTTCAAACCGAAAATGTATGTAACAGGCAGAAGGAGACACCTCCGACCCCATAAAGTATATATATTCTGGCTCTGGATCAACAGCCGAGTCGATATAGCCATGTCCGTCTGTCCGTCTGCCACGGCCCCTTCCTCCCCCGTAAATCGAAAAAACATTGATTACAAGTGCAATTTTGATGCCATATAGTTCATTTCCGGTTTGCATGATATCTATAGCTAGCCAGATGATATCTAAAAATTTGGTAACAATCGGATAATAAACACAGAAGCTATTAAGTTTAACATTTTCCATATCTGTAAACAGCGCTTCCGGTAGCGAAAATTCTTTATTTGTACAGGAAATAATAAGAATGCCATACAATGCAAATTTTTGCAGTTGTTGGATAACAGCGTCAGCAGCTTAGTGAAAAAGCGATGAACTCTTGAACCGACAGGCCCGTGATTCGATTTCCAGTTCATGCCGCTTAAGCTTCTTATATACCCGCTACTCATAGAGTAGAAGGGTATTATAACTTTGTTCAAACCGAAAATGTATGTAACAGGCAGAAGGAGACACCTCCGACCCCATAAAGTATATATATTCTGGCTCAGGATCAACACCCGAGTCGATATAGCCATGTCCCTCTGTCTCTCCGTGTGAAAATCTAGATCTCAGTTATTATAAGAGCTAGGACTACCAAATTTGGTGACGATATGTGTTATTATTGCACGCTGATCAAGTTTATTTTGGATTTTAGCCACGCCATCTTCCGCCCCAGTAAATCGAAAAAACATTTTGATGCCATATTGTTCATTTTCGGTTTACATGATAACTATAGCTAGCGAGATGATCTCTGAAAATTTGGTAACAATCGGATAATAAACACAGAAGTTATTCAGCCTAACATTTTCCATAGCTGTAAGCAGCGCTGCCGGCAGCATTTGGTAACAATCGGATAATAAACACAGAAGTTATTCAGCCTAACGTTTTCCATAGCTGTAAGCAGCGCTGCCGGCAGCGCTGCTTGCAGATTGTACCGAATCGTGTGTGCGTGTACGGTGGTGAAATGGGTTAAGTTGTGGACTGCAAAACGAACAGTACTATTAAGCATTTACGGGTTCGAGTCCCGCCCGCATCAAAAATTTAATGTGTGCAAAATTGTATTTTTTTTTTTTATTTTAGATTTCGACTTTGCATAAATATTGTAAGTCCTCAGCCTTTTACGGTCAAAATATGATTGTAGCCATTTTTTTTTGTTCCGCAAATAAATGATGTACGAGCAGCTGGGTAGCGGGTATATTACAGTCGAGCACTCTCGACTGTAGCTTTCTTACTTGTTTTTTTTTATTTTAGATTTTGACTTTGCATTAATATCGTTAGTTCATGGCCTTTTACGGTCAAAATATGAATGAAGCCGTTCTTTTTGGTTCCGCAAATAATTTTGAGGTACGAGCAGCAGGGTAGCGGGTATATTAGAGTCGAGAACACTCGACTGTAGCTTTCTTGTTATACCCTCTACTCATAGAGTAGAAGGGTATTATAACTTTGTTCAAACCGAAAATGTATGTAACAGGGAGAAGGAGACACCTCCGACCCCATAAAGTATATATATTCTGGCTCAGGATCAACAGCCGAGTCGATATAGCCATGTCCGTCTGTCTGCCCGTGTGAAAATCTAGATCTCAGCTATTATAAGAGCTAGAACTACCACATTTGGTGACAGTATGTGTTATTATTGCACGCTGATCAAGTTTATTTTGGATTTTGGGCACGCCCCCTTCCACCCCCGTAAATCGAAAAAACATTGATTACAAGCGCAATTTTGATGCCATATTGCTCAACTTTGGCTTACATGATAACTATAGCTAACCAGATCTCTGAAAATTTGGTAACAATCGGATAATAATCACAGAAGTTATTCAGCTTAACGTTTTCCATAGCTGTAAGCAGCGCTGCCAGCAGCGCTGCTTCCAGCATTGTGCCGAATCGTGTGTGCGTGTACGGTGGTGAAATGGGTTAAGTTGTGAACTCCAAAACGAACAGTACTATTATGCATTTACGACTTCAAATCCCGCCCGCATCAAAAATTAAATGTTTGCAAAAATGTTCTTTTTTTAATTTTAGATTTTGACTTTGCATAAATATTATAAGTCCATAGCCTTTTACGGTCAAAATATGATTGTAGCCGTTTTTTTTTTTGTTCCGCAAATAAATAATGTACGAGCAGGTGGGTAGCGAGTATATTACAGTCGAGCACACTCGACTGTAGCTTTCCTACTTGTTTTTATTTCAGTTTTTGACTTTGGATAAATATTGTAAGTCCATGGCCTTTTACGGTCAAAATATGATTGTAGCCGTTCTTTATTGTTCCGCAAATAATTTTGATGTACGAGCAGCTGGGCGCGGGTATATTACAGTCGAGCACACTCGAATGTAGCTTTTTTACTTGTTTTTATTTTAGTTTTTGACTTTGGATAATTATTGTAAGTCTATGGCATTTTACGGGCAAAATATGATTGTAGCTGTTCTTTATTGTTCCGCAAATATTTTTGATGTACGAGCAGCTGGGTAGCGGGTATATTACAGTCGGTCACATTCCACTGTAGCTTTCTTACTTGTTTTTTAAAATCCATGGTCTAAAAATGGTAACTTAGTTTGTGTAAATGTATTTAACATGCAGAATGAGGCGTGGCAGACCCTACAAAGTATATATATACATGCTCAGGATCATTAGCCTAATAGATTGAGCCATATCTGTCTGTCTGTCTGTCCGTTTGAACGTCTAGATCTCAGCTATTATAAAAGCTAGAGACACCAAATTTCGCTTGAAGTTTCCTGTATAGCATAAGTAAATCGAGTTTATTTTTAATTTTTGATGCCACGCCCACTGCCCACGCAAATCGTGGCTGCTACGACGTTTTCATATGTAGATGGTGCTAGTCAAAGATACATAGATCTGATTTAAACAATAGGTGGCAGATGAACTTGTGCAGTGTTTTTTGATGAAAATAAAATAGTGATAATTTTTTTAAAAACTGGGCAAATGGTATCTTAGCTTTATTATTGCGCTTGCTATACGGTTTATCGATTTGCGAGGGATGAAGTTTGCGTGGCCCAAATTTTTATAAAAATTTTACAGCGTATGATTCACATAAGCGTTGTCACCAAATTTGGTTACTCTAGCTTTATTAGTTTCTGAGATATAAGCTCTTGGTATGCGGTTTATCGATTTGCGGGGGAGGAAGTAGGCGTGGCCGAAATTTTTATAAAAATTTTACAGCGTATGATTCACGTAAGTGTTGTCAACAAATTTGGTGGCTCTAGCTTTTTTAGTTTTCCTTCATACAGACGGACAGACGGATAGACAGACATGGCTTAATCGACTTATAAACTCGAATAAACTCGTTCTACCTATGGTATACAGAAACCTTCATGTGAAATATGGTGTCTCTAGCTTTTGTAATAGCTGAGATCTAGACGTTCAAACGGACAGACGGACATGGCTCAATCGACTTAGCTAGTGATCCTGAGTCAGAATATATATACTTTGTGGGGTCTACCATGCCTCCTTCTGACTATTACATACATTTGCACAAACTTAGTATACCATTTTTGACCATTTTCAATGGTCGAATGGTATATAAAACCATTTTTGCACCCATTTAATTTTTGATATTATTATAGTACTGTTCGTTTTGCAGTTTATTAACAATTTAACTCATTTCATCACCGTACACGCACACACTATTCGGCACAATGCTGCAGGCTGCTCTGCCACAGCTATGAAAAACGTAAAGCTTAATAACTTCTGTGTTTATTATGCGATTGTTACAAAATTTTCAGAGATCATATGGCTATAGTTATCATATAAATCGAAAACGAATAATCAATTTTTTTCGTTTTACCGCAGCGGACGGGGGCGTGGCCAAAATCAAAAATTAACTTGATCAGCGTGCAATAATAACACATTTTGTCACTAAATTTGGTAGTTCTAGCTCTTAAAATAGGTGAGACAGACAGACGGACATGGCTGTATCGACTGGCTGTTGATTCTGAGCCGGAATATATATATACTTTATGAGGTCGGAGATGTCTCCTTCTGCCTGTTATATACATTTTCGGTTTGAACAAAGTTGGAATACCCTTCTACTCTAGTAGCGGGTATAGAAACATAAGATACATATATCTAAAACTAAACAAAAATAAAAAGTAGACCAATCATGATTTAAAATCAAATTATTAAGCTTAATGGAATTGGTCTTGCGAAAGCAGCGGTATTTTAATTTGGAAAAAGCATTTTCAGTTTGCACAAGAGTAGGCAATTTTAATGACAAGTCTAATGTAGGATGGAAGGATCTTAAGGTAAAACTAAAGTATCAGTTCTGGAAATAGTGTTTTGCAACATTACATCAGATGAAAAGATAAAATCAAGGATTCTACCATTTAGGTTAGAAATATTATTAATTTTAAAGGCCCGTAGTTCGATTACCAGTTCATGCCGCTTTAGCTTTTTATACCCGTTACTCATAGAGTAGAAGACTATTATAACTTTGTTCAAACCGAAAATGTATGTAACAGGCAGAAGGAGACACCTCCGACCCCATAAAGTATATATATTCTGGCTCAGGATCAACAGCCGAGTCGATATAGCCATGTCCGTCTGTCTGTCCGTGTGAAAATCTAGATCTCAGCTATTATAAGAGCTAGGACTACCAAATTTGGTGACAATATGTGTTATTATTGCACGCTGATCAAGTTTATTTTGGATTTTAGCCACGCCATCTTCCGCCCCTCGAATTCGAAAAAAATTGATTACAAGCGCAATTTTGATGCCAAATTGTTCATTTTCGGTTTATGTGCTAACTATAGCTAGCCAGATGATCTCTGAAAATTTGGTAATAATCGGATAATAAACACAGAAGTTATTCAGCCTAACGTTTTCCATAGCTGTAAGCAGCGCTGCCGGCAGCGCTGCTTCCAGCATTGTGCCGAATCGTGTGTGCGTGTACGGTGGTGAAATGGGTTAAGTTGTGAACTCCAAAACGAACAGTACTATTATGCATTTACGACTTCAAATCCCGCCCGCATCAAAAATTAAATGTTTGCAAAAATGTTCTTTTTTTAATTTTAGATTTTGACTTTGCATAAATATTATAAGTCCATAGCCTTTTACGGTCAAAATATGATTGTAGCCGTTTTTTTTTTGTTCCGCAAATAAATAATGTACGAGCAGGTGGGTAGCGAGTATATTACAGTCGAGCACACTCGACTGTAGCTTTCCTACTTGTTTTTATTTCAGTTTTTGACTTTGGATAAATATTGTAAGTCCATGGCCTTTTACGGTCAAAATATGATTGTAGCCGTTCTTTATTGTTCCGCAAATAATTTTGATGTACGAGCAGCTGGGCGCGGGTATATTACAGTCGAGCACACTCGAATGTAGCTTTTTTACTTGTTTTTATTTTAGTTTTTGACTTTGGATAATTATTGTAAGTCTATGGCATTTTACGGGCAAAATATGATTGTAGCTGTTCTTTATTGTTCCGCAAATATTTTTGATGTACGAGCAGCTGGGTAGCGGGTATATTACAGTCGGGCACATTCCACTGTAGCTTTCTTACTTGTTTTTTAAAATCCATGGTCTAAAAATGGTAACTTAGTTTGTGTAAATGTATTTAACATGCAGAATGAGGCGTGGCAGACCCTACAAAGTATATATATACATGCTCAGGATCATTAGCCTAATAGATTGAGCCATATCTGTCTGTCCGTCTGTCCGTTTGAACGTCTAGATCTCAGCTATTATAAAAGCTAGAGACACCAAATTTCGCTTGAAGTTTCCTGTATAGCATAAGTAAATCGAGTTTATTTTTAATTTTTGATGCCACGCCCACTGCCCACGCAAATCGTGGCTGCTACGACGTTTTCATATGTAGATGGTGCTAGTCAAAGATACATAGATCTGATTTAAACAATAGGTGGCAGATGAACTTGTGCAGTGTTTTTTGATGAAAATAAAATAGTGATAATTTTTTTAAAAACTGGGCAAATGGTATCTTAGCTTTATTATTACGCTTGCTATACGGTTTATCGATTTGCGAGGGATGAAGTTTGCGTGGCCCAAATTTTTATAAAAATTTTACAGCGTATGATTCACATAAGCGTTGTCACCAAATTTGGTTACTCTAGCTTTATTAGTTTCTGAGATATAAGCTCTTGGTATGCGGTTTATCGATTTGCGGGGGAGGAAGTAGGCGTGGCCGAAATTTTTATAAAAATTTTACAGCGTATGATTCACGTAAGTGTTGTCAACAAATTTGGTGGCTCTAGCTTTTTTAGTTTTCCTTCATACAGACGGACAGACGGATAGACAGACATGGCTTAATCGACTTATAAACTCGAATAAACTCGTTCTACCTATGGTATACAGAAACCTTCATGTGAAATATGGTGTCTCTAGCTTTTGTAATAGCTGAGATCTAGACGTTCAAACGGACAGACGGACATGGCTCAATCGACTTAGCTAGTGATCCTGAGTCAGAATATATATACTTTGTGGGGTCTACCATGCCTCCTTCTGACTATTACATACATTTGCACAAACTTAGTATACCATTTTTGACCATTTTCAATGGTCGAATGGTATATAAAACCATTTTTGCACCCATTTAATTTTTGATATTATTATAGTACTGTTCGTTTTGCAGTTTATTAACAATTTAACTCATTTCATCACCGTACACGCACACACTATTCGGCACAATGCTGCAGGCTGCTCTGCCACAGCTATGAAAAACGTAAAGCTTAATAACTTCTGTGTTTATTATGCGATTGTTACAAAATTTTCAGAGATTATCTGGCTATAGTTATCATATAAACCGAAAATGAATAATCAATTTTTTTCGTTTTACCGCAGCGGACGGGGGCGTGGCCAAAATCAAAAATTAACTTGATCAGCGTGCAATAATAACACATTTTGTCACTAAATTTGGTAGTTCTAGCTCTTAAAATAGGTGAGACAGACAGACGGACATGGCTGTATCGACTGGCTGTTGATTCTGAGCCGGAATATATATATACTTTATGAGGTCGGAGATGTCTCCTTCTGCCTGTTATATACATTTTCGGTTTGAACAAAGTTGGAATACCCTTCTACTCTAGTAGCGGGTATAGAAACATAAGATACATATATCTAAAACTAAACAAAAATAAAAAGTAGACCAATCATGATTTAAAATCAAATTATTAAGCTTAATGGAATTGGTCTTGCGAAAGCAGCGGTATTTTAATTTGGAAAAAGCATTTTCAGTTTGCACAAGAGTAGGCAATTTTAATGACAAGTCTAATGTAGGATGGAAGGATCTTAAGGTAAAACTAAAGTATCAGTTCTGGAAATAGTGTTTTGCAACATTACATCAGATGAAAAGATAAAATCAAGGATTCTACCATTTAGGTTAGAAATATTATTAATTTTAAAGGCCCGTAGTTCGATTACCAGTTCATGCCGCTTTAGCTTTTTATACCCGTTACTCATAGAGTAGAAGACTATTATAACTTTGTTCAAACCGAAAATGTATGTAACAGGCAGAAGGAGACACCTCCGACCCCATAAAGTATATATATTCTGGCTCAGGATCAACAGCCGAGTCGATATAGCCATGTCCGTCTGTCTGTCCGTGTGAAAATCTAGATCTCAGCTATTATAAGAGCTAGGACTACCAAATTTGGTGACAATATGTGTTATTATTGCACGCTGATCAAGTTTATTTTGGATTTTAGCCACGCCATCTTCCGCCCCTCGAATTCGAAAAAAATTGATTACAAGCGCAATTTTGATGCCAAATTGTTCATTTTCGGTTTATGTGCTAACTATAGCTAGCCAGATGATCTCTGAAAATTTGGTAATAATCGGATAATAAACACAGAAGTTATTCAGCCTAACGTTTTCCATAGCTGTAAGCAGCGCTGCCGGCAGCGCTGCTTGCAGCATTGTACCGAATCGTGTGTGCGTGTACGGTGGTGAAATGGGTTAAGTTGTGGACTGCAAAACAAACAGTACTAATATGCATTTACAGGTTCGAGTCCTGCCCGCATCAAAAATTAAATGTGTGCAAAAATGTTTTTTTTTATACCCGCTACTCATAGAGTAGAAGGGTATTCTAACTTTGTTCAAACCGAAAATGTGTGTAACAGGCAGAAGGAGACACCTCCGACCCCATAAAGTATATATATTCTGGCTCTGGATCAACAGCCGAGTCGATATAGCCATGTCCGTCTGTCCGTCTGCCACGGCCCCTTCCTCCCCCGTAAATCGAAAAAACATTGATTACAAGTGCAATTTTGATGCCATATAGTTCATTTCCGGTTTGCATGATATCTATAGCTAGCCAGATGATATCTGAAAATTTGGTAACAATCGGATAATAAACACAGAAGCTATTAAGTTTAACATTTTCCATATCTGTAAACAGCGCTTCCGGCAGCGAAAATTCTTTATTTGTACAGGAAATAATAAGAATGCCATACAATGCAAATTTTTGCAGTTGTTGGATAACAGCGTCAGTAGCTTAGTGAAAAAGCGATGAACTCTTGAACCGACAGGCCCGTGATTCGATTCCCAGTTCATGCCGCTTAAGCTTCCTATATACCCGCTACTCATAGAGTAGAAGGGTATTATAACTTTGTTCAAACCGAAAATGTATGTAACAGGCAGAAGGAGACACCTCCGACCCCATAAAGTATATATATTCTGGCTCAGGATCAACACCCGAGTCGATATAGCCATGTCCGTCTGTCTCTCCGTGTGAAAATCTAGATCTCAGTTATTATAAGAGCTAGGACTACCAAATTTGGTGACGATATGTGTTATTATTGCACGCTGATCAAGTTTATTTTGGATTTTAGCCACGCCATCTTCCGCCCCAGTAAATCGAAAAAACATTTTGATGCCATATTGTTCATTTTCGGTTTACATGATAACTATAGCTAGCCAGATGATCTCTGAAAATTTGGTAACAATCGGATAATAAACACAGAAGTTATTCAGCCAAACATTTTCCATAGCTGTAAGCAGCGCTGCCGGCAGCATTTGGTAACAATCGGATAATAAACACAGAAGTTATTCAGCCTAACGTTTTCCATAGCTGTAAGCAGCGCTGCCGGCAGCGCTGCTTGCAGATTGTACCGAATCGTGTGTGCGTGTACGGTGGTGAAATGGGTTAAGTTGTGGACTGCAAAACGAACAGTACTATTATGCATTTACGGGTTCGACTCCCTCCCGCATCAAAAATTTAATGTGTGCAAAATTGTATTTTTTTTTTTTATTTTAGATTTCGACTTTGCATAAATATTGTAAGTCCTCAGCCTTTTACGGTCAAAATATGATTGTAGCCATTTTTTTTTTGTTCCGCAAATAAATGATGTACGAGCAGCTGGGTAGCGGGTATATTACAGTCGAGCACTCTCGACTGTAGCTTTCTTACTTGTTTTTTTTTATTTTAGATTTTGACTTTGCATTAATATTGTTAGTTCATGGGCTTTTACGGTCAAAATATGAATGAAGCCGTTCTTTTTGGTTCCGCAAATAATTTTGAGGTACGAGCAGCAGGGTAGCGGGTATATTAGAGTCGAGAACACTCGACTGTAGCTTTCTTGTTATACCCTCTACTCATAGAGTAGAAGGGTATTATAACTTTGTTCAAACCGAAAATGTATGTAACAGGCAGAAGGAGACACCTCCGACCCCATAAAGTATATATATTCTGGCTCAGGATCAACAGCCGAGTCGATATAGCCATGTCCGTCTGTCCGTCTGTCTGTCCGTGTGAAAATCTAGATCTCAGCTATTATTAGAGCTAGGACTACCAAATTTGGTGACAATATGTGTTATTATTGCACGCTGATCAAGTTTATTTTGGATTTTGGGAACGCCCCCTTCCGCCCCTGTAAATAAAAAGAAGTTGATTACAAACGCAATTTTGATGCCATATTGTTCATTTTCGGTTTATATGATAGCTAGCTGAACTCCTGAACCGATAGGCCCGTGGTTCGATTCCCACTTCATGCCGCTTAAGCTTTTTCTTTTTTGTTTAAAAACTTATAGTTTATTTTTTGAATATGCATTAATTGGTGGTCGTGCATTTGATTTAAAATTTGTTTAATGGCTCACAATGAACTTAGTTAACAAGCGAAGAAGTGACAGTCTCTTAAATCAGCTGTGTGCGATTGTTACAGCGCAGCTTTTTATACCCGCTACTCATAGAGTAGAATGGTATTATAACTTTCTTCAATCCGAAAATGTATGTAACAGGCAGAAGGAGACAGCTCCGACCCCATAAAGTATATATATATTCTGGCTCAGGATCAACAGCCGAGTCGATATAGCCATGTCCTTCTGTCTGTCTGTCTGTCTGTCCGTCTGTCTGCCCGTGTGAAAATCTAGATCTCAGCTATTATAAGAGCTAGAACTACCACATTTGGTGACAGTATGTGTTATTATTGCACGCTGATCAAGTTTATTTTGTGCGTGTACGGTGGTGAAATGGGTTAAGTTGTGAACTCCAAAACGAACAGTACTTTTATGCATTTACGACTTCAAATCCCGCCCGCATCAAAAATTAAATGTTTGCAAAAATGTTCTTTTTTTAATTTTAGATTTTGACTTTGCATAAATATTATAAGTCCATAGCCTTTTACGGTCAAAATATGATTGTAGCCGTTTTTTTTTTGTTCCGCAAATAAATAATGTACGAGCAGGTGGGTAGCGAGTATATTACAGTCGAGCACACTCGACTGTAGCTTTCCTACTTGTTTTTATTTCAGTTTTTGACTTTGGATAAATATTGTAAGTCCATGGCCTTTTACGGTCAAAATATGATTGTAGCCGTTCTTTATTGTTCCGCAAATAATTTTGATGTACGAGCAGCTGGGCGCGGGTATATTACAGTCGAGCACACTCGAATGTAGCTTTTTTACTTGTTTTTATTTTAGTTTTTGACTTTGGATAATTATTGTAAGTCTATGGCATTTTACGGGCAAAATATGATTGTAGCTCTTCTTTATTGTTCCGCAAATATTTTTGATGTACGAGCAGCTGGGTAGCGGGTATATTACAGTCGGGCACATTCGACTGTAGCTTTCTTACTTGTTTTTTAAAATCCATGGTCTAAAAATGGTAACTTAGTTTGTGTAAATGTTTTTAAGATGCAGAATGAGGCGTGGCAGACCCCACAAAGTATATATATACATGCTCAGGATCATTAGCCTAATAGATTGAGCCATATCTGTATGTCCGTCTGTCCGTTTGAACGTCTAGATCTCAGCTATTATAAAAGCTAGAGACACCAAATTTCGCTTGAAGTTTCCTGTATAACTTCTGTGTTTATTATGCGATTGTTACAAAATTTTCAGAGATCATATGGCTATAGTTATCATATAAATCGAAAACGAATAATCAATTTTTTTCGTTTTACCGCAGCGGACGGGGGCGTGGCCAAAATCAAAAATTAACTTGATCAGCGTGCAATAATAACACATTTTGTCACTAAATTTGGTAGTTCTAGCTCTTAAAATAGGTGAGACAGACAGACGGACATGGCTGTATCGACTGGCTGTTGATTCTGAGCCGGAATATATATATACTTTATGAGGTCGGAGATGTCTCCTTCTGCCTGTTATATACATTTTCGGTTTGAACAAAGTTGGAATACCCTTCTACTCTAGTAGCGGGTATAGAAACATAAGATACATATATCTAAAACTAAACAAAAATAAAAAGTAGACCAATCATGATTTAAAATCAAATTATTAAGCTTAATGGAATTGGTCTTGCGAAAGCAGCGGTATTTTAATTTGGAAAAAGGATATTCAGTTTGCACAAGAGTAGGCAATTTAAATGACAAGTCTAATGTAGGATGGAAGGATCTTAAGGTAAAACTAAAGTATCAGTTCTGGAAATAGTGTTTTGCAACATTACATCAGATGAAAAGATAAAATCAAGGATTCTACCATTTAGGTTAGAAATATTATTAATTTTAAATAATAAAAGTTCGGAAAGTCCGATAAGAAATTTATTAAAACTAGAAGGAACTAAGAAATCTGATTTAGATATCCATGCAACTTCTGGTAAATTAAAATCACCAAAAACTAAAAGAAAATCTCTATCAGATACCTTGGATGCAACAGACTGGATATAGGAAAGATGTTCAAGGTAGATGGAAACAATATAAGAGCAAGTAATGTATATTGAAATTTGACACACTGATACTTTAACACAGATAAATTCAGGGCAAACAATTAACAGTTGTTCAACAGATAAATCAGACCTAGCAGCTATAAGCACGCCTCCACCAGTTCGACTAAACTGTTGCATCTGAAGGAAGTATACTTATCTGTAAAGATTGAGCTACTGAGTACATCTGGTTTCAACCAAGTTTCAGTAAATATTAAAATGTGGTAATGAAAAGAGACACAATCAATAAACAATTTAGAGAGCTTAGTATTAAGTCCTCTAACATTTTTATAAGCAAAAAAAAGTGAAGATAGATTTAGTTTTTTTATGTTTCACTCGAAGACGGGGCACTGGAAACTACTGGCAAAGAAACTGAGTGACGAATTTTTTGTTTAGCAGTGTACTCCTTAACAATTAAGTCAGGCGGCCAATAATTTACACTACAGACTTTTGTTAAGCTGTCTGCAGGAATATTAATTTTAAAAGGTGCAATATCTCGTGCATTGTTAAATTTAAATTTCTTAACAACAAGGTTCGTTATTGAGATCTTAAATTGAATGAATGCTTTCACATCTTCAACCAAAGTATCAGGGGCCAAACGAGAAACAAAAATACATTTCTTTGGCTTAACGACGACAAGAGACGTAACATTTGTAGTTATGCTTGGAGGCATAGCTACAAAAGAGCTGCAACCCGTGTTATTTACTAAACTCATAGACACAGGCGAAGTAGAGGAAATGACGACCACAATAGGTGGATCGATCAAATTAACCGTGGAGGCTTGAGCCATTAAACGAGACAGCGGAAATTCCGAGAGGAGTGTTCACATGAGATAAAGGAGTTAAAGGAGTTGACGGAGCAACGGTCTCAAGCGGACGGCCCTCTAGAGAGTTAAGGGTATTAAGTTGGGATTCGAGATCAATGAACTCCGAATGCAACTTAGAAAACGAAGCCTACAAACGAGCAACGTTCTAACCTACGCGACAACCTTCACCCGACCCCTTAAGGCAAATTTTGCTATTAATAGCATCTTTTATACGGCCGGTAAGGCCAATGCACTTAACATGAAAAACGTTATCGCAATTTCTATTCTTTTATTGCGCGGCAGACAGATACTGAAAAATTCAGTGTGCATTGGTGTGAAGAATAACTTTCCAAAACAATAACAATAACAATAAGAGTAGTGAAGAGAAAGAAGATCATCCTCAGAACTCTTTGACATCAGAAGTAGGATCGCCTATGCCTACTTTGCCTATACCTACAATGAAAATAGTTTGCTGAGAGCCAAAAGAATCGTTTGCTATGGTTTTGTCCAATTTTAATCCTGAACGTGCAGGATAAAATGCGCAATCCTGGTTTTCAACGGTGGACTACATCTTGTCTGAAAACCAATTGGAAGGCAGCGCTTTTATGATGACTCTCAACTGGCTGTCACAGACTTGCTTTCACACTAACATTAACACTCGGAACAAGCTGCATCAGGCACTAAACGCCTATTCATTTGACGCTAGACCGAGCCACATCATAGCCGCTAGGAAAACGAGCTAAGCACTACTACAAGGGTCACAACTGCGGAAAGCCTGGTCATAAACAGGCGGATTGTCGATCAAAAACGGTGGCAGTACATGCCTAGCAACCCGGCAAGCAACCATCAGAGAAAGACCGATCTACTTTAAATTGTTTCAAGTGCGGAAAAGCTGGACACATTTGTACAGTATGTCCTGATCGTGAGGAGCGTTCGTCGTCTAGCAAAAATAACATTGTTAAAGATGTCAACATCTGTTTTTGAGCCTGTAGGAAAGTTTTCGCAATCTGGTGAGTCGTTCCAATTTTAATTTGATTCTGGAGTCAGGGAGCCGATGTGACAATAACATAGAGGTCTCTTACTAAGTTTAGCGGTTGAGACAATTTATTGGGCAAATCTCGTATTTTCGACAATTTGTATCCAAGTTTTCACAACTGATGAAACCTCTTTACGCCCTTACTTCAAAGCGCAAGTCACTTTTGTCGGAATTGGAGCATAAGCAAATACGGCAAAAAGTACTATCTATTTACACTAATAAACCCGCGCTAGAGTTCATAAGTAGGTGGTGGTCGTACATGCAATCTTTTGAATTTGGTATTCAGTATAGACCAGGTGAGCGTATGGCTCATGTTGACTTTTTCTCTCGGAATCCGGTTCCAAAAATTGTCAAGAATTCCAGGCATATCAATCTGACAGACATATCTGACAACAGGTTGTTGGCTGAACAGCAAAGAGACAATGAAACTTCTTTTATTATTTCTAATTGTGCTGATAGACGCATTTTCTAAATTTGTTTATCTCTCTTATACTACAAAGTTAGACACTGATTAAAGCAGTGAGGTCTGTTATACCATTATTCGGTGCCCCCTCCCGACTTATTGCTGGTTAAGGTAGTAGTTTTGCTAGTACAGCTCAGCACAGAAAAGGGATTTACATTTAATTGCCCCAGGCTAGTCGTGCTAACGGTCAAGTGGAGCGAGTCATGAGTACTCTAAAGTCAATGTTGACTGCGGTTGAAACTGGCCCAGGATCTTGGCAGGATTCTTTATAGGAGATTCAGCTTGCTCTTAATAGCACACCCAATAGAGTTACTAAAGTTACTCCCTAAGAGATACTTATTGGCAAAGAAGCAAGCCCATTTGGTCTTACACCTGTTGTAAATGAATGAAATGAAAATATTGTGGATGTTGGATTAGTTAGAGAAATAGCAAAACGTAACATGGAAAAGAATCGCCTATTTTAGATTTTGACTTTGCATAAATATTGTAAGTCCATAGCCTTTTACAGTCAAAATATGATTGTAGCCGTTTTTTTTTTTGTTCCGCAAATAAATAATGTACGAGCAGCTGGGTAGCGAGTATATTACAGTCGAGCACACTCGACTGTAGTTTTCTTACTTGTTTTTATTTCAGTTTTTGACTTTGGATAAATATTGTAAGTCCATGGCCTTTTACGGTCAAAATATGATTGTAGCCATTCTTTATTGTTCCGCAAATAATTTTGATGTACGAGCAGCTGGGCGCGGGTATATTACAGTCGAGCACACTCGAATGTAGATTTCTTACTTGTTTTTATTTTAGTTTTTGACTTTGGATAAATATTGTAAGTCTATGGCATTTTACGGGCAAAATATGATTGTAGCCGTTCTTTATTGTTCCGCAAATAATTTTGATGTACGAGCAGCTGGGTAGCGGGTATATTACAGTCGGGCACATTCCACTGTAGCTTTTTTACTTGTTTTTTAAAATCCATGGTCTAAAAATGGTAACTTAGTTTGTGTAAATGTATTTAACATGCAGAATGAGGCGTGGCAGACCCTACAAAGTATATATATACATGCTCAGGATCATTAGCCTAATAGATTGAGCCATATCTGTCTGTCCGTCTGTCCGTTTGAACGTCTAGATCTCAGCTATTATAAAAGCTAGAGACACCAAATTTCGCTTGAAGTTTCCTGTATAGCATAAGTAAATCGAGTTTATTTTTAATTTTTGATGCCACGCCCACTGCCCACGCAAATCGTGGCTGCTACGACGTTTTCATATGTAGATGGTGCTAGTCAAAGTTACATAGATCTGATTTAAACAATAGGTGGCAGATGAACTTGTGCAGTGATTTTTGATGAAAATAAAATAGTGATAATTTTTTTAAAAACTGGGCAAATGGTATCTTAGCTTTATTATTGCGCTTGCTATACGGTTTATCGATTTGCGAGGGATGAAGTTTGCGTGGCCCAAATTTTTATAAAAATTTTACAGCGTATGATTCACATAAGTGTTGTCACCAAATTCGGTTACTCTAGCTTTATTAGTTTCTGAGATATAGGCTCTTGCTATACGGTATACCGATTTGCGGGGGAGGAAGTAGGCGTGGCCCAAATTTTTATAAAAATTTTACAGCGTATGATTCACGTAAGTGTTGTCAACAAATTTGGTGGCTCTAGCTTTTTTAGTTTCTGAGATATAAGCGTTCATACAGACGGACAGACGGATAGACAGACATGGCTTAATCGACTTAGCTAGTGATCCTGAGCAAGACTATATATACTCTATGGGCCCGTAGATGCTTCCTTCTGCCTGTTACGCACATTTCGAAAAACACAATAGACCATGTATTTTTTTAAAATCCATGATCTAACAAGTAAAGAAAGCTACAGTCGAGCGCGCCCGACAGTAAGATACCATTCGCCCAGTTTCGAAACAAATTATCACACATTTAATTCCATTAAAAACCTCTGCACAGGATTATCCGCCACCTATTGTTTAAATTAGATCTATTTTTGAATAATAATCAGCTGTACGATGACATCACGACGCGCAACACAGGGGCAAGCCGTGGAGCACGGAAAACGGAAACATGGATAACTTCTGTGTTTATCGTCCGATTGGAATGTAATTTGGGAATAGTTTTATATTGCAATTATTTATGTTCATACCAAAGCAGTGATTTGAGTGGGCGGTGGGCGTGGCATCAAAAATTGAAAATAAACTCGTTCTACCTATGGTATACAGAAACCTTCATGTGAAATATGGTGTCTCTAGCTTTTGTAATAGCTGAGATCTAGACGTTCAAACGGACAGACGGACATGGCTTAATCGACTCAGCTAGTGATCCTGAGTCAGAATATATATACTTTGTGGGGTCTGCCATGCCTCCTTCTGACTATTACATACATTTGCACAAACTTAGTATACCATTTTTGACCATTTTCAATGGTCGAATGGTATATAAAACCATTTTTGCACCCATTTAATTTTTGATATTATTATAGTACTGTTCGTTTTGCAGTTTATTAACAATTTAACTCATTTCATCACCGTACACGCAAACACTATTCGGCACAATGCTGCAGGCTGCTCTGCCACAGCTATGAACAAGTAAGAAAGCTACAGTCGAGTGTGCTCGACTGTAATATACCCGCTACCCAGCTGCTTGTACATAATTTATTTGCGGAACAAAAAAACGGCTACAATCATATTTTGACCGTAAAAGGCTATGGACTTATAATATTTATGCAAAGTCAAAATATAAAATAAAAAAAAAACATTTTTGCACACATTTAATTTTTGATGCGGGCGGGACTCGAACCCGTAAATGCATTATAGTACTGTTCGTTTTGCAGTCCACAACTTAACCCATTTTAGCACCGTACACGCACGCACGATTCGGCACAATGCTGCAAGCAGCGCTGCCGGCAGCGCTGCTTACAGCTATGGAAAACGTTAAGCTGAATAACTTCTGTGTTTATTATCCGATTGTTACCAACTTTTCAGAGATCATTTGGCTAGCTATAGTTATCATGTGAACTGAAAATGAACAATATGGCATCAAAACTACAGTTGTTATCAATGTTTTTTCGATTTGCGGAGCAGGAAGGGGGCGTGGCCAAAATCCAAAATAAACTTGATCAGCGTGCAATAATAACACATATTGTCACCAAATTTGGTAGTCCTAGCTCCTAGACAGACAGACGGACAGACGGACATGGCTATATCGACTCGGCTGTTGATCCTGAGCCAGAATATATATACTTTATGGGGTCGGAGGTGTCTCCTTCTGCCTGTTACATACATTTTCGGTTTGAACAAATTTATAATACCCTTCTACTGTATGAGTAGCGGGTATAAAAACGTTAAGCTTAATAACTTCTGTGTTTATTATGCGATTGTTACAAAATTTTCAGAGATCATATGGCTATGGTTATCATATAAATCGAAAATGAATAATCAATTTTTTTCGTTTTACCGCAGCGGACGGGGGCGTGGCCAAAATCAAAAATTAACTTGATCAGCGTGCAATAATAACACATTTTGTAACTAAATTTGGTAGTTCTAGCTCTTAAAATAGGTGAGACAGACAGACGGACATGGCTGTATCGACTGGCTGTTGATTCTGAGCCGGAATATATATATACTTTATGAGGTCGGAGATGTCTCCTTCTGCCTGTTATATACATTTTCGGTTTGAACAAAGTTGGAATACCCTTCTACTCTAGTAGCGGGTATAGAAACATAAGATACATATATCTAAAACTAAACAAAAATAAAAAGTAGACCAATCATGATTTAAAATCAAATTATTAAGCTTAATGGAATTGGTCTTGCGAAAGCAGCGGTATTTTAATTTGGAAAAAGCATTTTCAGTTTGCACAAGAGTAGGCAATTTTAATGACAAGTCTAATGTAGGATGGAAGGATCTTAAGTTAAAACTAAAGTATCAGTTCTGGAAATAGTGTTTTGCAACATTACATCAGATGAAAAGATAAAATCAAGGATTCTACCATTTAGGTTAGAAATATTATTAATTTTAAATAATAAAAGTTCGGAAAGTCCCATAAGAAATTTATTAAAACTAGAAGGAACTAAGAAATCTGATTAAGATGTCCATGCAACTTCAGGTAAATTAAAATCACCAAAACTAAAAGAAAATCTCTATCAGATACCTTGGATGCAACAGACTGGATAGAGGAAAGATGTTCAAGGTAGATGGAAGCAATATAAGAGCAAGTAATGTATATTGAAATTTGACACACTGATACTTTAACACAGATAAATTCAGGGCAAACAATTAACAGTTGTTGAACAGATAAATCAGACCTAGCAGCTATAAGCACGCCTCCACCAGTTCGACTAAACTGTTGCATCTGAAGGAAGTATACTTATCTGTAAAGATTGAGCTACTGAGTACATCTGGTTTCAACCAAGTTTCAGTAAATATTAAAATGTGGTAATTAAAAGAGACACAATCAATAAACAATTTAGAGAGCTTAGTATTAAGTCCTCTAACATTTTTATAAGCAAAAAAAGTGAAGATAGATTTAGTTTTTTGATGTTTCACTCGAAGACGGGGCACTGGAAACTACTGGCAAAGAAACTGAGTGACGAATTTTTTGTTTAGGAGTGTACTCCTTAACAATTAAGTCAGGCGGCCAATAATTTACACTACAGACTTTTCTTAAGCTGTCTGCAGGAATATTAATTTTAAAGGGTGCAATGTCTCGTGCATTGTTAAATTTAAATTTCTTAACAATAAGGTTCGTTATAGAGATCTTAAATTGAATGAATGCTTTCACATCTTCAACCAAAGTATCAGGGGCCAAACGAGAAACAAAAATAAATTTCTTTGGCTTAACGACGACAAGAGACGTAACATTTGTAGTTATGCTTGGAGGCATAGCTACAAAAGAGCTGCAACCCGTGTTATTTACTAAACTCATAGACACAGGCGAAGTAGAGGAAATGACGACCACAATAGGTGGATCGATCAAATTAACCGTGGAGGCTTGAGCCATTAAACGAGACAGCGGAAATTCCGAGAGGAGCGTTCACATGAGATAAAGGAGTTAAAGGAGTTGACGGAGCAACGGTCTCAAGCGGACGGCCCTCTAGAGAGTTAAGGGTATTAAGTTGGGATTCGAGATCAATGAACTCCGAATGCAACTTAGAAAACGAAGCCTACAAACGAGCAACGTTCTAACCTACGCGACAACCTTCACCCGACCCCTTAAGGTAAATTTTGCTATTAATAGCATCTTTTATACGGCCGGTAAGGCTAATGCACTTAACATGAAAAACGTTATCGCAATTTCTATTCTTTTATTGCGCGGCAGACAGATACTGAAAAATTCAGTGTGCATTAGTATTGGTGTGAAGAATAACTTTCCAAAACAATAACGAGAGTAGTGAAGAGAAAGAAGATCATCCTCAGAACTCTTTGACATCAGAAGTAGGATCGCCTATACCTACTTTGCCTACTTTGCCTATACCTACAATGAAAATAGTTTGCTGAGAGCCAAAAGAATCGTTTGCTGTGGTATTGTCCAATTTTAATCCTGAACGTGCAGGATAAAATGCGCAATCCTGGTGTTCAACGGTGGACTACATCTTGTCTGAAAACCAATTGGAAGGCAGCGCTTTTATGATGACTCTCAACTGGCTGTCACAGACTTGCTTTCACACTAACATTAACACTCGGAACAAGCTGCATCAGGCACTAAACGCCTATTCATTTGACGCTAGACCGAGCCACATCATAGCCGCTAGGAAAACGAGCTAAGCATTACTTCAAGGGTCACAACTGCGGAAAGCCTGGTCATAAAAAGGCGGATTGTCGATCAAAAACGGTGGCAGTGCATGCCTAGCAACCCGGCAAGCAACCATCAGAGAAAGACCGATATACTTTAAATTGTTTCAAGTGCGGAAAAGCTGGACACATTTGTACAGTATGTCCTGATCGTGAGGAGCGTTCGTCGTCTAGCAAAAATAACATTGTTAAAGATGTCAACATCTGTTTTTCAGCCTGTAGGAAAGTTTTCGCAATCTGGTGAGTCGTTCCCATTTTAATTTGATTCTGGAGTCAGGGAGCCGATGTGACAATAACATAGAGGTCTCTTACTAAGTTTAGCGGTTGAGACAATTTATTGGGCAAATCTCGTATTTTCGACAATTTGTATCCAAGTTTTCACAACTGATGAAACCTCTTTACGCCCTTACTTCAAAGCGCAAGTCACTTTTGTCGGAATTGGAGCATAAGCAAATACGGCAAAAAGTACTATCTATTTACACTAATAAACCCGCGCTAGAGTTCATAAGTAGGTGGTGGTCGTACATGCAATCTTTTGAATTTGGTATTCAGTATAGACCAGGTGAGCGTATGGCTCATGTTGACTTTTTGTCTCGGAATCCGGTTCCAAAAATTGTCAAGAATTCCAGGCATATCAATCTGACAGACATATCTGACAACAGGTTGTTGGCTGAACAGCAAAGAGACAATGAAACTTCTTTTATTATTTCTAATTGTGCTGATAGACGCATTTTCTAAATTTGTTTATCTCTCTTATACTACAAAGTTAGACACTGATTAAAGCAGTGAGGTCTGTTATACCATTATTCGGTGCCCCCTCCCGACTTATTGCTGGTTAAGGTCGTAGTTTTGCTAGTACAGCATTCCGCGATTTCTGCTCAGCACAGAAAAGGGATTTACATTTAATTGCCCCAGGCTAGTCGTGCTAACGGTCAAGTGGAGCGAGTCATGAGTACTCTAAAGTCAATGTTGACTGCGGTTGAAACTGGCCCAGGATCTTGGCAGGATTCTTTATAGGAGATTCAGCTTGCTCTTAATAGCACACCCAATAGAGTTACTAAAGTTACTCCCTAAGAGATACTTATTGGCAAAGAAGCAAGCCCATTTGGTCTTACACCTGTTGTAAATGAAGAAAATATTGTGGATGTTGGATTAGTTAGAGAAATAGCAAAACGTAACATGGAAAAGAATCCCAAATTGAGCGTCACCAGATCAAATTAGATCCCAAGTTTAAAGGTCCATTTGTATTGGCCTAAGCATTATCAGGAGATCGATATAAATTAATAATCAATATTAAATAATAATAATAATAATAATAAATCTATGCGATTAATGGCTGAGAAAGGGATTAACACAGTGTTTGAAGATGAAGGTGCAGAAGACGCTAGTGATCAATCCAGTGAGGGCTGTGATCTTGAGAATAACTAAGAATTTGTATTTTTTTAATTAAATGTTTCTGCCAGCAGTGCTGCTTGCAGCATTGTGCCGAATAGTGTGTGCGTGTACGGTGGTGAAATGGGTTAAGTTGTTGACTGCAAAACGAACAGTACTATTATGCATTTACGGGTTCGAGTCCCGCCCGCATTAAAAATTAAATGTGTGCTAAAATTTTTTTTTTTTATTTTAGATTTTGACTTTGCATAAATATTGTAAGTCCATAGCCTCTTACGGTCAAAATATGATTGTAGCCGTTTTTTTGTTCCGCAATTAAATGATGTACGAGCAGCTGGGTAGCGGGTATATTACAGTCGAGCACATTCGACTGTAGCTTTCTTACTTGTTAATATTTTAGATTTTGACTTTACATCATGCTGTAAGTATATGGCCTACTTCAGTCAAAACATGATTGTAGCCGTTCTTTATTGTTTCGCAAATAATTTTGATGTACGATTTAGAAAACTGTTATTGGTAAACGTGTTTTTCAAAGAAAAATAATAAACAACACATATTATTTTCAGTTAGACGCCAAGCAGTTGAAAAAAACACTGCTTGGAAAAAACACTGCTTGCTTGCCTGCAGTGGGCGCAGTGCAAATCTATATGAAACGTTGAATAACTTTTATGTTCATTATCCGATCGGAACCAAATAGTTATCCTTCACATCAAAACTGAACACTCTAGCTTTATTATTGCGCTTGCTACACGGTTTATCGATTTGCGGGGGCGGATGTAGGCGTGTCCCAAATTTTAATAAAAATTTTAGAGCGTATGATTCACATAAGTGTTGTCACCAAATTTGGTGGCTCTAGCTTTTTTAGATTCTAAGATATAGGCGCTTGCAATACGGTTTTTGGATTTGCGGGGGCGGAAGTAGGCGTGGCCTTAATTTTAATAAAAATTTTACAGCGTATGATTCACATCAGTATTGTCACCAAATTTGGTGGCTCTAGCTTTTTTAGTTTCTGAGATATAGGAGTTCATACAGACGGACAGACGGACGGACGGACAGACGGACAGAAAGACATGACTTAATCAACTCATCTAGTAATTTTGAGCAAGAATATATATACTTTATGGGGTCGCAGATGCCTCCTTCTACCTGTTACGGACATTTCCACAAACACAATAGACCATGTATTTATACCCGATACTCATAGAGTAGAAGGGTATTATAACTTTGTTCAAACCTTAACTGTATGTAACAGCCAGAAGGAGACATCTCCCACCGCATAAAGTATATATATTCTGGCTCAGGATCAACAGCCGAGTCGATATAGCCATGTCCGTCTGTCCTTCTGTCCGTCCGTGTGAAAATCAAGATCTCACCTATTATAAGAGCTTGAACTACCAAATTTGGTGACAAAATGTGTTATTATTGCACGCTGATCAAGTTTATTTTGGATTTGGCCACGCCTCCGTAAATCGAAAAAAATGTATTGCACGCGCAATTTTGATGCCATATTGTTCATTTTCAGTTTATATGATAGCTAGCCAGATGATCTCTAAAAATTTTGTAACAATCGGATAAAAAACACAGAAGTTATTCAGCTTAACGTTTGCAATAGCTGCCGGCAGCGCTGCTTGCAGCATTGTGCCGAATCGTGTGTGCGTGTACGGTGGTGAAATGGGTTAAGTTGTGGACTGCAAAACGAACAGTACTATTATGCATTTACGGGTTCGAGTCCCGCCCGCATCAAAAATTAAATGTGTGCAAATATGTTTTTTTTTTTTATTTTATATTTTGACTTTGCATAAATATTATAAGTCCATAGCTTTTTACGGTCAAAATATTATTGTAGCCGTTTTTTTGTTCCGCAAATAAATTATGTACAAGCAGCTGGGTAGCGGGTATATTACAGTCGAGCACACTCGACTGTAGCTTTCTTACTTGTTTTATTTTAGATTTTGACTTTGCATAAATATTGTCCATGGGCTTTTACGGTCAAAATATGATTGTAGCCGCTTTTTTTTGTTCCGCAAACAATTTTGAGGTACGAGCAGATGGGTAGCGGGTATATTACAGTGGAGCACACTGGACTGTAGCTTTCTTGTTTTTATACCCGCTACTCATAGAGTAGAAGGGTATTATAATTTTGTTCAAACCGAAAATATATGTAAGAGGCAGAAGGAGACAACTCCGACCCCATAAAGTATATATATTCTGGCTCAGGATCAACAGCCGAGTCGACATAGCCATGTCCGTCTGTCCGTCTGGCTGTCTGCCCGTCTGTTTGTCCGTGTGAAAATCTAGATCTCAGCTATTATAAGAGCTAGAACTACCAAATTTGGTGACAGTATGTGTTATTATTGCACGCTGATCAAGTTTATTTTGGATTTTGGCCACGCCCCCTTCCGCCCCTGTAAATAAAAAAAAAATTGATTACAACTACAGCTAGCCAGATGATCTCTGCAAATTTGGTAACAATCGGATAATAAACACAGAAGTTATTCAGCTTAACGTTTTCCATAGCTGTAAGCAGCGCTGCCGGCAGCGCAAATTCTTTATTTGTACAGGAAATAATAAGAATGCCTTACAATGCAAATTTTTGCGGTTGTTGGATAACAGCGTCAGTAGCTTAGTGGAAAAGCGATGAGCTCCTGAACCGACAGCTTAAGCTTTTTCTTTTTTTTTAAGAACTTATACTTTAATTTTTGAATATGCATTAATTGGTGGTGCATTTTATTTAAAAATTTTTTAATGGCTCACAATGAACTTAGTTAACATGTGGAGAAGTGACAGTCTCTTAAATCAGCTGTGTGCGATTGTTAGAGCGCAGCTTTTTCTTATATTTTTTTATTTCTATTTTTTATTTAATTGTATGTTTAAGTTATGAGGATAAATAGCAACAATAACACGCATCATGTATTCAAACTTTGTTTTTGTCGTGCAAGAATTTCCGAATGGTCTCATAATGTAACTTTGGCAAAATTTGCGTAATGGCCTAATTACCGAATGGAGTAGTGGTGGGCCTCTTAGGTAATGGGTCCAAGTTTCGATTCCGCATGCATGCGTGTCATGGTGGGAAGATCGAGCTTTTCTTACTTTTTGCAAAGAAAAGTTTTTGCCTTCCTTTTTGAGCTACCTTCATGAAACTTTGTATACATGTTTCTTATTGCTGCCCGCTGTAAATAAGTCGGAACGAGCCGGTACGGACCGATACATCGTATAGATGCCATAAAACATATCGGTAATTTTCTTAACAAAATTCGATTTATAGTCTTTAACAGGTAGAATTATTATTTTTACTGTTTAAGTGATAAATCTTGGATAGTTTTGGTACCTGAATAAAAGTTATACGTTTTTAATACTTTTTACTTCTTTTGCTGGCAGCGCTGCTTGCAGCATTGTGCCGAATAGTGTGTGCGTGTCCCGTGGTGAAATGGGTTAAGTTGTGGACTGCATAACGAACATAACTATTATGCATTTATGGGTTCGAGTCCCACCCGCATCAAAAATTAAATGTGTGCAAAAAATTATTTTTTTTATTTTAGATTTTGACTTAGCCTTTTACAGTCAAAATATGATTGTAGCCGTTTTTTTTTTTGTTCCGCAAATAAATAATGTACGAGCAGCTGGGTAGCGAGTATATTACAGTCGATCACACTCGACTGTAGCTTTCCTACTTGTTTTTATTTCAGTTTTTGACTTTGGATAATTATTGTAAGTTCATGGCCTTTTACGGTCAAAATATGATTGTAGCCATTCTTTATTGTTCCGCAAATAATTTTGATGTACGAGCAGCTGGGCGCGGGTATATTACAGTCGAGCACACTCGAATGTAGCTTTCTTACTTGTTTTTATTTTAGTTTTTGACTTTGGATAAATATTGTAAGTCTATGGCATTTTACGGGCAAAATATGATTGTAGCCGTTCTTTATTGTTCCGCAAATAATTTTGATGTACGAGCAGCTGGGTAGCGGGTATATTACAGTCGAGCACATTCGACTGTAGCTTTTTTACTTGTTTTTTAAAATCCATGGTCTAAAAATGGTAACTTAGTTTGTGTAAATGTATTTAACATGCAGAATGAGGCGTGGCAGACCCCACAAAGTATATATATTCATGCTCAGGATCATTAGCCTAATAGATTGAGCCATATCTGTCTGTCCGTCTGTACGTTTGAACGTCTAGATCTCAGCTATTATAAAATCTAGAGACACCAAATTTCGCTTGAAGTTTCCTGTATAGCATAAGTAAATCGAGTTTATTTTTAATTTTTGATGCCACGCCCACTGCCCACGCAAATCGTGGCTGCTACGACGTTTTCATATGTAGATGGTGCTAGTCAAAGATACATAGATCTGATTTAAACAATAGGTGGCAGATGAACTTGTGCAGTGTTTTTTGATGAAAATAAAATAGTGATAATTTTTTTAAAAACTGGGCAAATGGTATCTTAGCTTTATTATTGCGCTTGCTATACGGTTTATCGATTTGCGGGGGATGAAGTTTGCGTGGCCCAAATTTTTATAAAAATTTTGCAGCGTATGATTCACATAAGTGTTGTCACCAAATTCGGTTACTCTAGCTTTATTAGTTTCTGAGATATAGGCTCTTGCTATACGGTATACCGATTTGCGGGGGAAGAAGTAGGCGTGGCCCAAATTTTTATAAAAATTTTACAGCGTATGATTCACGTAAGTGTTGTCAACAAATTTGGTGGCTCTAGCTTTTTTAGTTTCTGAGATATAAGCGTTCATACAGACGGACAGACGGATAGACAGACATGGCTTAATCGACTTAGCTAGTGATCCTGAGCAAGACTATATATACTCTATGGGCCCGTAGATGCTTCCTTCTGCCTGTTACGCACATTTCGAAAAACACAATAGACCATGTATTTTTTTAAAATCCATGATCTAACAAGTAAAGAAAGAAAGTTTCGAAACAAATTATCACACATTTAATTCCATTAAAAACCTCTGCACAGGATTATCCGCCACCTATTGTTTAAATTAGATCTATTTTTGAATAATAATCAGCTGTACGATGACATCACGACGCGCAACACAGGGGCAAGCCGTGGAGCACGGAAAACGGAAACATGGATAACTTCTGTGTTTATCGTCCGATTGGATTGTAATTTGGGGATAGATTTATATTGCAATTATTTATGTTCACACCAAAGAAGAAAGCTGTAACTTCAATACTTATTCTGATAATCGAAAATTATCGATTTGAGTGGGCGGTGGGCGTGGCATCAAAAATTGAAAATAAACTCGTTCTACCTATGGTATACAGAAACCTTCATGTGAAATATGGTGTCTCTAGCTTTTGTAATAGCTGAGATCTAGACGTTCAAACGGACAGACGGACATGGCTCAATCGACTTAGCTAGTGATCCTGAGTCAGAATATATATACTTTGTGGGGTCTGCCATGCCTCCTTCTGCCTGTTACATACATTTGCACAAACTTAGTATACAATTTTTGACCATTTTCAATGGTCGAATGGTATATAAAACCATTTTTGCACCCATTTAATTTTTGATATTATTATAGTACTGTTCGTTTTGCAGTTTATTAACAATTTAACTCATTTCATCACCGTACACGCGCACACTATTCGGCACAATGCTCCAGGCTGCACTGCCAGAGCTATGAAAAACGTTAAGCTTAATAACTTCTGTGTTTATTATGCGATTGTTACAAAATTTTCAGAGGTCATCTAGCTATAGTTATCATATAAACCGAAAATGAATAATCAATTTTTTTCGATTTACCGCAGCGGAAGGGGGCGTGGTCAAAATCAAAAATAAACTTGATCAGCGTGCAATAATAACACATTTTGTCACCAAATTTGGTAGTTCTAGCTCTTAAAATAGGTGAGACAGACAGACGGACATGGCTGTATCGACTGGCTGTTGATTCTGAGCCGGAATATATATATACTTTATGAGGTCGGAGATGTCTCCTTCTGCCTGTTATATACATTTTCGGTTTGAACAAAGTTATAATACCCTTCTACTCTAGTTGCGGGTATAAAAACATAAGATACATATATCCAAAACTGAACAAAAATAAAAAGTAGACCAATCATGACTTAAAATCAAATTATTAAGCCTAATTGAATTGGTCTTGTGAAAGCAGCGGTATTTTAATTTGGAAAAAGCATTTTCAGTTTGCACAAGAGTAGGCAATTTTAATGACAAGTCTAATGTAGGATGGAAGGATCTTAAGGTAAAACTAAAGTATCAGTTCTGGAAATAGTGTTTTGCAACATTACATCAGATGAAAAGATAAAATCAAGGATTCTACCATTTAGGTTAGAAATATTATTAATTTTAAATAATAAAAGTTCGGAAAGTCCGATAAGAAATTTATTAAAACTAGAAGGAACTAAGAAATCTGATTAAGATATCCATGCAACTTCTGGTAAATTAAAATCACCAAAAACTAAAAGAAAATCTCTATCAGATACCTTGGATGCAACAGACTGGATATAGGAAAGATGTTCAAGGTAGATGGAAACAATATAAGAGCAAGTAATGTATATTGAAATTTGACACACTGATACTTTAACACAGATAAATTCAGGGCAAACAATTAACAGTTGTTCAACAGATAAATCAGACCTAGCAGCTATAAGCACGCCTCCACCAGTTCGACTAAACTGTTGCATCTGAAGGAAGTATACTTATCTGTAAAGATTGAGCTACTGAGTACATCTGGTTTCAACCAAGTTTCAGTAAATATTAAAATGTGGTAATGAAAAGAGACACAATCAATAAACAATTTAGAGAGCTTAGTATTAAGTCCTCTAACATTTTTATAAGCAAAAAAAAGTGAAGATAGATTTAGTTTTTTTATGTTTCACTCGAAGACGGGGCACTGGAAACTACTGGCAAATAAACTGAGTGACGAATTTTTTGTTTAGGAGTGTACTCCTTAACAATTAAGTCAGGCGGCCAATAATTTACACTACAGACTTTTCTTAAGCTGTCTGCAGGAATATTAATTTTAAAGGGTGCAATGTCTCGTGCATTGTTAAATTTAAATTTCTTAACAACAAGGTTCGTTATTGAGATCTTAAATTGAATGAATGCTTTCACATCTTCAACCAAAGTATCAGGGGCCAAACGAGAAACAAAAATACATTTCTTTGGCTTAACGACGACAAGAGACGTAACATTTGTAGTTATGCTTGGAGGCATAGCTACAAAAGAGCTGCAACCCGTGTTATTTACTAAACTCATAGACACAGGCGAAGTAGAGGAAATGACGACCACAATAGGTGGATCGATCAAATTAACCGTGGAGGCTTGAGCCATTAGACGAGACAGCAGAAATTCCGAGAGGAGTGTTCACATGAGATGAAGGAGTTAAAGGAGTTGACGGAGCAACGGTCTCAAGCGGACGGCCCTCTAGAGAGTTAAGGGTATTAAGTTGGGATTCGAGATCAATGAACTCCGAATGCAATTTACGAAACGAAGCCTACAAACGAGCAACGTTCACCCGACCCCTTAAGGTAAATTTTGCTATTAATAGCATCTTTTATACGGCCGGTAAGGCTAATGCACTTAACATGAAAAACGTTATCGCAATTTCTATTCTTTTATTGCGCGGCAGACAGATACTGAAAAGTTCAGTGTGCATTAGTATTGGTGTGAAGAATAACTTTCCAAAACAATAACGAGAGTAGTGAAGAGAAAGGAGATCATCCTCAGAACTCTTCGACATCAGAAGTAAGATCGCCTATACCTACTTTGCCTACTTCGCCTATACCTACAATAAAAATAGTTTGCTGAGAGCCAAAAGAATCGTTTGCTGTGGTATTGTCCAATTTTAATCCTGAACGTGCAGGATAAAATGCGCAATCCTGGTGTTCAACGGTGGACTACATCTTGTCTGAAAACCAATTGGAAGGCAGCGCTCTTATGATGACACTCAACTGGCTGCCACAGACTTGCTTTCCTTGGAGCAAATCGCCTTCAATCCATTACACTGGCGCATGCAGCTGGAATTGACAGGCGTTTGTTGGGTTTTGTTTTCACTTCCAACATTAACACTCGGAACAAGCTGCATCAGGCACTAAACGCCTATTCATTTGACGCTAGACCGAGCCACATCATAGCCGCTAGGAAAACGAGCTAAGCCCTACTTCAAGGGTCACAACTGCGGAAAGCCTGGTCATAAAAAGGCGGATTGTCGATCAAAAACGGTGGCAGTGCATGCCTAGCAACCCGGCAAGCAACCATCACGGAAAGACCGATCTACTTTAAATTGTTTCAAGTGCGAAAAGCTGGACACATTTGTACAGTATGTCCTGATCGTGAGGAGCGTTCGTCGTCTAGCAAAAATAACATTGTTAAAGATGTCAACATCTGTTTTTGAGCCTGTAGGAAAGTTTTCGCAATCTGGTGAGTCGTTCCAATTTTAATTTGATTCTGGAGTCAGGGAGCCGATGTGACAATAACATAGAGGTCTCTTACTAAGTTTAGCGGTTGAGACAATTTATTGGGCAAGTCTCGTATATTCTCGTGTTTTCACAAATGATGAAACCTCTTTATGCGTTTACTTCAAAGCGCAAGTCACTTTTGTCGGAATTGGAGCATGAGCAAATACGGCAAAAAGTACTATCTATTTACACTAATAAACCCGTCCTTACTATATTCGGCCCACAATTTTCTATCGAGCTCCACACAGACGCGAGTTTTGAGCAGAAGCCTCGAGTTATCGAATATTTTAGCAAGATGACATCGTCAGCAGAATCGCGTTACCATCCACATGAACTGGAGACACTTGCTGTGTACAATTCTATAAAACACTTTCGCCATTACTTGCATGACAGTCATTTTGTTGTGTTTATTGACTGCAATTCGCTTAAAGCGTCTCTGACAAAGGTAAAACTGACCCCTAGAGTTCATAAGTAGGTGGTGGTCGTACATGCAATCTTTTGAATTTGGTATTCAGTATAGACCAAGTGAGCGTATGGCTCATGTTGACTTTCTGTCTCGGAATCCGGTTCCAAAAATTGTCAAGAATTCCAAGCATATCAATCTGACAGACATATCTGACAACTGGTTGTTGGCTGAACAGCAAAGAGACGATGAAACTTCTTTTATTATTTCTAAATTGATAAATATAAATAAATTGTCCAAGAATTTGGCTAAAACTTACGAATTGGATATTCAAGTTAAACTTAGCGGAAAAAGCGACCAGAAGGAGTATATAATTGTGCTGATAGACGCATTAAAGCAGTGAGGTCTGTTATATCATTATTCGGTGCCCCCTCCCGACTTATTGCTGGTTAAGGTCGTAGTTTTGCTAGTACAGCATTCCGTGATTTCTGCTCAGCACAGAAAAGGGATTTACATTTAATTGCCCCAGGCTAGTCGTGCCAACGGCCAAGTGGAGCGAGTTATGAGTACTCTAAAGTCAATTCTGACTGCGGTTGAAACTGGCCCAGGATCTTGGCAGGATTCTTTATAGGAGATTCAGCTTGCTCTTAATAGCACAACCAATAGAGTTACTAAAGTACTCCCTAAGAGATACTTATTGGCAAAGAAGCAAGCTCATTTGGTCTTACACCTGTTGTAAATAAAGAAAATATTGTGGATGTTGGATTAGTTAGCGAAATAGCAAAACGTAGCACGGAAAGAATTCCAAATTGAGCGTCACCAGACCAAATTAGATCCCAAGTTTAACGGTCCATTTATAGTGGCCGAAGTATTATCAGGAGATCGATATAAATTAATAATCGATATTAAAGAATAATAATAATAATAATAAATCTTTGCGATTAATGGCTGAGAAGTGGATTACCGCAGTGTTTGAAGATGAAGGTGCAGAATACGCTAGTGATCAATCCAGTGAGAGCTGTGATCTTGAGAATGACTAAGAATTTGTAAACCTCAGTTCACAATAGTTATTTAATTAAATGTTTCCCGTCGTTCCGCTGCTTACGCCTTTGCAGTATATCGTGACGTCATCGTCGCGACCGAAATGTAGCGTGTGTAAAGCTGACTGTTACGACGTTTTCATATGTAGATGGCGCTATTTAAAGATACATAGATCTGATTTGAACAATAGGTGGCAGATAATCTAGTGCACTGCTTTTTGATAGAAATAAAAGTGTGATCATTATACCCGCTACTCATAGAGTAGAAGGGTATTATAGCTTTGTTCAAGCCGAAAATGTATGTAACAGCCAGAAGGAGACACCTCCGACCCCATAAAGTATATACATTCTGGCTCAGCATCAACAGCAGAGTCGATATAGTAATGTCCGTCTGTCCGTCTGTCTGTCTGTCCGTGTGAAAATCTAGATCTCAGCTATTATAAGAGCTAGAACTACCAAATTTGGTGACAGTATGTGTTATTATTGCACGCTGATCAAGTTTATTTTGGATTTTAGCCACGCCCCCTTCTGCCCCTGTAAATCGAACAAAATTGATTACAAGCGCAGTTTTGGTGCCATATTGTTCGGTTTATATGATAAATATAGCTAGCCAGATGATCTCTGAAAATTTGGTAACAATCGGATAATAAACACAGAAGTTATTCAGCTTAACGTTTTCCATAGCTGTAAGCAGCGCTGCCGGCAGCGCAAATTCTTTATTTGTACAGGAAATAATAAGAATGCTTTACACTGCCAATTTTTGCAGTTGTTTGAGAACAGCGTCAGTAGCTTAGTGGCAAAGCGATGAACTCCTGAACCGATAGGCCCGTGGTTCGATTCCCAGTTCATGCCGCTTAAGCTCATTCTTTTTTTTTAAGAACTTATACTTAAATTTTTGAATATGCAGTAATTGGTGGTCGTGCATTTTATTTAAAAATTTTTTTATGGCTCACAATGAACTTTGTTAACAAGTGGAGAAGTGACAGTCTCTTCAATCAGCTGTGTGCGATTGTTAGAGCGCAGCTTGTTCTTATATTTTTTTATTTATTTTTTTTATTTAATTGTATGTTTAAGTTATGAGAATAAATAGCAACAACAACACGCATCATGCATTTAGACTTTGTTTTTGTCGTGCAAGAATTTTCGAATGGTCTCATAATGTAACTTTGGCAAAATTTGCGTAATGGCTTAATGACCGAATGGAGAAGTGGTGGACCTCTTAGGTAATGGGTCCAAGGTTCGATTCCGCATGCATGCGTGTCACGGTGGGGGAGATCGAGCTTTTCTTACTTTTTGCAAAGTAAAGTTTTTGCCTCCCTTTTTGAGCTACCTTCATGAAACTTTGTATACATGTTTCTTATTGCTGCCCGCTGTAAATAAGTCGGAACGAGCAGGTACGGACCGATACATTGTATAGATGCCATAGAACTCCGACCCCATAAAGTATATATATTCTGGCTCAGGATCAACAGCCGAGTCGATATAGTCATGTCCGTCTGTCTGTCTGTCCGTCTGTCTGTCCGTGTGAAAATCTAGATCTCAGCTAGTATAAGAGCTAGGACTACCAAATTTAGTGACAATATGTGTTATTATTGCACGCTGATCAAGTTTATTTTGGATTTTGACCACGCCCCCGTAAATCGAAAAAACATTGATTACAAGCGCAATTTTGATGACATATTGTTACTTTTCGGTTTACATGATAACTATAGCTAGCCAGAGGATCTCTAAAAATTTGGTAACAATGGGTTAAGTTGTTGACTGCAAAACGAACAGTGCTATTATGCATTTACGGGTTCGAGTCCCACCCGCATCAAAAATTAAATGTGTGCAATAATGTTTTTTTTTAATTTTAGATTTTGAATTTGCATAAATATTGTAAGTCCATAGCCTTTTACGGTCAAAATATGATTGTAGCCGTTTTTTTTTCCGCAAATAAATGATGTACGAGCAGCTGGGTAGCGGGTATATCACAATCGAGCACACTCGACTGTAGCTTTCTTACTTGTTTTAACAAAATTTATTAAAAGTTATAGTGCTCTAGAACATTTTCCATTCAAGTATATAAAGAGGTATTAAAAGGGCACATATCGTTTTTTACATGCACGTATTCGATTTATTATATATTATATATTTTTACTGTTTAAGTGATAAATCTTGAATTTTTTTGGTACCTGAATTAAAGTTATACGTTTTCAAAACTTTTTACTCCTTTTGCCGGCAGCGCTGCTTGTAGCATTGTGCCGAATAGTGTGTGCGTGAACGGTGGTGAAATGGGTTAAGTTGTGGACTGCATAACAAACAGAACTATTATGCATTTATGGGTTCGAGTCCCACCCGCATCAAAAATTAAAAGTGTGCAAAAAATAATTTTTTTTATTTTAGATTTTGACTTTGCATAAATATTGTAAGTCCATGGCCTTTTACGGTCAAAATATGATTGTAGCCGTTCTTTATTATTCCGCAAATAATTTTGATGTACGAGCAGCTCGGTAGCGGGTATATTACAGTCGAGCACACTTGAGTGTAGCTTTCTTACTTGCGCGCGCTCGACCGTAGCATTCATTAATTATTTTTAATATTTTAGATTTTGACTTTACATCATGCTGTAAGTATATGGCCTTTTTCAGTCAAAACATGATTGTAGCCGTTCTTTATTGTTTCGCAAATAATTTTGATGTATGAGTAGCTGAGTTGCGGATATATTACAGTCGAGCACACTAGACTGTAACTTTCTTACTTGTTTGTATATCATTCGACCATTGAAAATGCTCAAAAATGGTAACTTAGTTTTTGTAAATGTATGTAACATGCAGAATGAGGCGTGGCAGACCCCACAAAGTATATATATTCATGCTCAGGATCATTAGCCTAATAGACTGAGTCATATCTGTCTGTCCGTCTGTCCGTTTGAACGTCTAGATCTCAGCTATTATAAACGCTAGAGACACCAAATTTCGCTTGAAGTTTCCTGTATAGCATAAGTAAATCGAGTTTATTTTTAATTTTTGATGCCACGCCCACTGCCCACGCAAATCGTGGCTGCTACGACTTTTCATATGTAGATGGCGCTAGTCAAAGATACATAGATCTGATTTAAACAATAGGTGGCAGATGAACTTGTGCAGTGTTCTTTGATGAAAATAAAATAGTGATAATTTTTTTAAAAACTGGGCGAATGGTATCTTATTGTTGGGCACGCTTGACTCGGTTTGAAGTACCGGTGCCGATGTAAGTACATTCTTCAAATTTTGGAAAGCAGTCTCCGCTGCGTCTGTCCATATAAATTTCTCTTCTAGTTCAGAGAAGTTACTGACACCATCCAACAAGGCCTAAAAAGCTTCTTACTTGTTTGATCGTCTTAGGGGATGGCCATGTTTTTATAGAATCAACTTTTTTAGGGTCAGTAGCGATACCACCATTTCCTATAATGTGTCCCAGGTATTCAACTTCTGTAACACAGAAACTACTTTTAGCCTCATTTAAAGTCAAATTAGCCCTACGAAATTGTTCTGCTAACCTGATAAGAATCGACATATGTGTGTCAAAGTCTTCTGACACTACACACACATAATCATGGTAACCAAAAACACATGTTTTCAAGTCTGCATTGATCAATTCATCGACTAACCGGCACATGGTCTGTGGAGTATTGCAGAGACCAAACGGCATCACTGTAAATTGATATAATAGCCGCCCCGGCACTGTAAAAGCTGTAATGGCTTTAGCCTCATCTGTGAGGGGTATTAGCCAGAATGTATCCTTCAGATCCAATTTGGTTATGATATTTACTTTGGGAAGCCTAGAAAAAATGACATTTATATTTGGCAGTGGATGTGCGTCTTATTATACCCGCTACTCATAGAGTAGAAGGGTATTATAACTTTGTTCAAACCGAAAATGTATGTAACAGGCAGAAGGAGACACCTCCGACCCCATAAAGTATATATATTCTGGCTCAGGATCAACAGCCGAGTCGATATAGCCATGTCCGTCTGTCTGTCCGTGTGAAAATCTAGATCTCAGCTATTATAAGAGCTAGGACAACCAAATTTGGTGACAATATGTGTTATTATTGCACGCTGATCAAGTTTATTTTGGATTTTGGCCACGCCCCCGCAAGTCGAAAAAACATTGATAACAAGTGCAATATAATAATAAAGAATTTAATAAACACAGAAGTTATTCAGCTTAACGTTTTCCACAGCTGTAAGCAGCGCTGCCGGCAGCGCTGCTTGCAGCATTGTGCCGAATCGTGTGTGCGTGTACGGTGGTGAAATGGGTTAAGTTGTGGACTGCAAAACGAACAGTACTATTATGCATTTACGGGTTCGAGTCCCTCCCGCATCAAAAATTAAATGTGTGCAAAAATGTTTTTTTTTTTTATTTTATATTTTGACTTTGCATAAATATTATAAGTCCATAGCCTTTTACGGTCAAAATATGATTGTAGCCGTTTTGTTGTTCCGCAAATAAATTATATACAAGCAGCTGGGTAGCGGGTATATTACAGTCGAGCACACTCGACTGTAGCTTTCTTACTTGTTTTTATTTGTATTTTATATTTTGACTTTGCATAAATATTATAAGTCCTAAGCCTTTTACGATCAAAATATGATTGTAGCCGTTTTTTTGTTCCGCAAATAAATTATGTACAAGCAGCTGGGTAGCGGGTATATTACAGTCGAGCACACTCGACTGTAGCTTTCTTACTTGTTTAATACACTCGTTAATACATCGTGCATCTAAACAAAGGCGTACCTTGCCTGGCTTCAAAAAAGCCTCATCGGAGGGCTCCAGGGACTCTTCGATGGGCCAATGACGCCTTCTGACAACATTCTATCAACCTCTCCGTTGAGAAGTTTCTCTACAGCGGGAGAAACGGGATAAAAACGCTGTTTTATTGGCTTGGCGTCACTGACGTCAATATCATGGCTTAAAAGGGTTGTTTTCCTAAGCCCTGTTCTTTATAATTAGGAAATAAATTAATTACACTTTCTAATCGCTTTTCTTGAGATGAAGAAAGTGGAAATTTTTTCAGATTAGTATCAGTACTATCAACCATTGCCTTGGAAGTATCAATGCTAGATATAATACCTGATGACACGCTTGTTTATTGATGGAATAACATAAAAATTGAGACGTTTTGTTAGCCCATTATAGGCTACATCCGTGTTAATAAAACCAGTTATTTGGTGGCTGACCTAAAAACCATAGACCATAGACCTAAAAAGGTTATAGAAGCATAAAGACGACCATCTGTCTGGGTGTCTACAACCGAAGATACAAGAAGATTACGCGCGGATCTAATCTTATGCCAGAAATTACGCATACGAAGAGTGTTCCGTTTAGTAACACAATCAAGGGTAGTTACTTCTGAAAATATTTTTGCTCTGATCTGATTATAATGAGCTAATCTCTCATGATATGATTTTATTTGACGTAGTAAAGGAATGTCCGAGTGTGGATGTGAAGATGCCTGTTTTAAAATTGCAGGCATCTGCCGTGGGCAATCTGATTCTGCAGATTGATGTTCAGTTGCGGATTCTAGTTTTAGGCCATTCGCCTGCCGTCGACGAATGAGCCCCTCTTGGAGTTTTCCGCTCTCTTAAAGCATGTTGGGCATTGAGGTTTATAGAAATCTTTTGCTCCGCACCCATAGCAAAAGATTCTTCGTTCTGCGAGGCACATGTCCCATGCGTGTCCTGGCTGATCACAGTTCCAGCAGACCATAGGTCGTTTGGAAAGTTGCAAAGCCTCTACAGATACAGACTCAGTCTCTAAGCCGACTGTAAAGACTCTTTAGTCTCCACAGCAGCAACGGCTCTTTTAAACACCCTAGGTTGAGTATGGATTTGCTAGATTGCTTAAAATCTGCATCTCCTAGCAGATTCTCACGTTTCTGGACCAGTTGTCGCAGATGAGCAAAAGAATGAATGAAGATGTATAGTAATACTTGTCTTACCTCTGGAATTAAATTCCTTTGCAGCTGCTGAAAAATTCTGTACTCGTCTAAAGGAATAGTTAATCGAGAAACGATCGACATAATGTCCTCATAAAACGAGTCAAAGGGCTCTCCCTCTTTCTGCTTTCGAGCACGAATTTCTTCCATAAGGACATCATCGTCTTTATGATCCTGATATTGATTTTTCAGAGCAGCACAAAAATCTTCCCATATTACCTCAGGGTCCTCTTTACGGTATCTCCAATACCATTCTCTTGCTTTACTTGTCAAGAGAACATGTAAGTTTTTGCATACAATAGCAAAATCATCGCTTAGACTATCTATGGTCAATGCTCTTACCCTCTATAAAAATTCCTGAACTGTAGGGCCATTAACTGTTCCGTCGTATTTTATTCCCCAACCCTGAATGATCTGGGTGACTTTCTCTGGACTCAACATTGTGTTCGAGCGCATGTCACTCACCCTTGCCGAAGCTGCACTAATGTAAGACACACGTAGAGACGGAAGTTGCCGAGAACTATTAAGAGAATGTATGCCGCTTGAAAGGTTTAAGTTGTCAAATTTGGCTTGTATAAGATGTTCGATCCTAATAAAAATTCTGTCATAATCGATTACTTCAAAATGATGTGCAGGCGGATCGGAAATCCGCGGCTGATAGCGAATATTTCTATTTCGAGCTCCACCACCCCTAGGCTGTCGACCTTGGGTGAATTGTGAATTAATTTTCGGCTGAGTATCTTGGCTTTGTGACTCATTTAAGTCAGCTGCCCCTATCTGCTCATCTATATGTTAGTTTAGTATTACCCCAGTATCGGGTTTTCCTTTCCTTCGTGTGTTGTGTACTTTTAGAATAGCACCTTTGCTAGTGCTTGCTTGAGGCTCTAGATGTGTTGAGTAACGCAAGCCCTGTATTGTACCAGGTGCTTTTCGCTCAGGACACTCTGGATACTTTTCTAGATATGGCACGATACACTGATTGTGAAATATATGTCCGCATTTAGTATTAAGTATGTTTTCAATTGTCAGCAGATGCTCAAAACAAAGATTGCAAGTACCTTCAGGCTCTCCTGCAGATGCATGTACCTGACGCAAGTCCTCATTACTGCGAGCTAAAGGCATATTTGTTTTTATTCTTTTTTTTTTTTTAAATGCTGAGAAAAAAATATTATTATTTTTTTGTTTTGTTAATTTATCCTGAAATGTTTATTATTTTATTATGTTTATTTATTATTTTATTTACTTTTACTAACTTATTTGTTTTCCTTATGCTTCTTAGGGAAGTTGATGAAAGGGTAGTTTCAATTAGCTTTTACTAACATAACAGCAGGCCGCTTGGGTCATTCCTCACGATGCCTCTTTAATTTATAAACATTTCCCGCTGTAGCTTTTCAGCAAAACCTTCATAATAGGGTGATGTTAAGCTGAGCTGAATGTATCATATTCCATATTCGGCCGATTTCCTGAATACGCCAACAATGAAAACTTATTTGATGGTCAATAGACAACGACTCATCACTATCTAGTGATTTCGTTAGCCTCAATAAAAAGTTTGATTTATTATTGAGGTTTCTCTTCATTATTGTGAATGCTTTAGTCTATTGGTCAGTTTACTTCGCTTCCTATTTGGTGAAAGAGTGGGCCACATTTTCATTGTATTAGAAATATGCTTCCTTTTATAATCCCATTGTTGAAGGTCTAGTGAATTAATTTCCAGAATTTACTTTAGAATTAACAATTATTTCCGTTCACTGTGCCTTAGCAGGTCTATCGGATATTCTCTCGATCCTAAGGAGTATAGTTCCTGACAGAGCCGTTTCTTATTGTTTCGCAAATAATTTGTATGTATGAGCAGCTGAGTTGCGGATACATTACATTGGAGGACACTCGACTGTAACTTTCTTACTTGTTTTTATATCATTCGACCATTGAAAATGATCAAAAATGGTAACTTAGTTTTTGTAAATGTATGTAACATGCAGAATGAGGCGTGGCAGACCCCAAAGTATATATATTCATGTTCAGGATCATTAGCCTAATAGATTGAGCCATATCTGTCTGTCCGTCTGTCCGTTTTAATGTCTAGATCTCAGCTATTATAAAAGCTAGATACACCAAATTTCGCTTGAAGTTTCCTGTATAGCATAAGTAAATCGAGTTTATTTTTAATTTTTGATACCACGCCCACTGCCCACGGAAATCGTGGCTGCTACGACTTTTCATATGTAGATGGCGCTAGTCAAAGATACATAGATCTGATTTGAACAATAGGTGGCAGATGAACTTGTGCAGTGTTTTTTGATGAAAATAAAATAGTGATAATTTTTTTAAAAACTGGGCGATTGGTATCTTATTGTCGGGCGCGCTTGACTGTAGCTTGAGGTTTGAAGTAGGTTTGAAGGTATAGTTCCAGACAGAATTAATTGTAGTCCAAATAAAACGAATATACTTTCGCGGCAACTAATTTAAACATCTCGGATCTAAAGACTGGACGAGTTTTTCGGTCAATGCCAAAATAGTTTTTCCAATTCTTCAGTTTCAAAACCTAAATCAGTTTGCTACTATAGCATATGCACTTTGGATAAGTGAAGCCGCGATCGCTAAATTTTTTCAAGTTATTGTTAACAGTCTATTATCCGACGCTAACTTGCGATTTAACAAACTCGGTATAAATAAAGGCTTGATGGGTTTAGCCTTCTAATTTAAAGTACCTACTAGTTTCTGCGAGACCCACGCGTTGGGCGCCGAATTCTTTAGTGAACTTCTTAGTTGATTGAGTGGTGAGATCTTTGCTAAATTGTTGGCCGATTGGGATCCTAGTTGCGGCTAGCTTACAATCGTATTGGGGGGGTTCGTTGACCAAATAATAAAGCCCTCACTAGATCAGAAACCCACGTTGAGTTAAATTTATAGTCCCGTGCCTACTACGTAGATGAACAAGATAATTATAATTAATGCATAAAAAAATTGAAAAGAAAGAACAAAAGTCTGAGAGCTCATGAGTGTATAATGCTGCTATGCCAGTATATCTAATGGAAATGAGGCTACACTGATGGTATAGTAGCCCGCCTCTGTACCCACCCTCCATGATTTACCTTTGGCGCTATATGGTAAATCCCTAATGTAAATATTACCCTTTGATTTTACCTTTTGCCTTTCACTTAAGGAAAACTATATATATTTACCAAAACATTATAATAATTTTATTCATGTAATAATAAGAAAAAAGATAGTGTATAAGGCCATGCTGCCTTGTTGATAAGTTTTTAAAAATAAAGAAAATTTTATTTTATTTAACCTAATCGCATGGAAATCTTTTATTAATATTTAACGACATTATCTTCAGCTTATTTGTTCCATTTTTTTTAATTTTCCAGTTACAGTTGCTTACTTTAATTTAATTCACTTCTTTACATTTGATTTAATTTAATTCTTATTTGTTTTCATTCATTTTATACTTTTAATTTTTCTTCATTTCCTTTCCTTTTTTTCCTGTAATTTCGTTTAACTCTATATTTTATTTCTGTTTCACTAATTTAATTTTACTAAGCTTTTATTATATGTAACTTTCATTTTTTTGTCTCTCACTTTTAATTTGTTCCTCTTAATTCTGTCATTTCATTTATATATGGACGGTGCACTTTATAGGGTATAATATCGGTATGTATTTGTTGGTATATATTCACATATGCAAGGGTAAATATAAAGAAAATAATAAGTTCACTTACCCAAATCCATCCTATGGGCCCAGAGGAATTGTTGTTGGGATTTAATTATATTAATTTAATTGGCTGAAACAAAATAATTTACACTTGTGCCCATATACATATTATTGTATATATATAACCATGTATGGTATATTGCCAACTAAAGTGCCTTGTCTCATTTAAAAATCATAAATAATAACAATAATGATTGGCAGTCACCCACAAAAATTGTAATGAAGAAAATTAAAACAAGTAAGGAAACCTACAGTCGAGGGCGCCCGACCGTGAGATACCATTCGACCACCTTCGTAGTTGCACTAACTAGTACTTACTCGCTCTCACACACACATACAAAAACTAAAACGAAGCGCGACGAAATGCTGCATGACGCGGGCAGCGGAACAGTACAAAACGTTTTATTGAATAACTTCTGTGTTTATTGTCCGATCGGATTGTCGTTAAGGGATTAGGTGCATACTATTAGCAACTTTACGTTTGCTAAAGCAGAAAGCCGTAACATTAATGCTTTCCTTAATATTAGTAAATTATCGATTTGCGTGGGCGGTGGGCGTGGCACCTCAAATTTGAAACAACCTTTATCTGCGCATGGTTTATAGAAACCATCATGTTAAATTTGGTGTCTGTAAATGTAATACTTGCCTTAATATTCGTAAATTATCGATTTGCGTGGGCGGTGGGCGTGGCACTCCAAATTTGAAATAAACCTGATCTGCGTATGGTATACGCATGGTGACCATCACGTCAAGTTTGGTGTCTCTAGCTTCTGTAACAGCTGAGATCTCGACGTTCATACAGACAGACGGACAGACAGACAGACGAACATGGCTCAATCGACTCGGCTGTTGATCCTGAGCCAGAATATATATACTTTATGGGGTCTGCCATGTCTCCTTCTACCTGTTACATACATTTGCACAAACTTAGTACACCATTTTGACCATTTTCAATTGTCGAATGGTATAAATATAAAATACAAGCAATAAATAAGAAAATTATAACGAACAAAAAGGAATAGAAATGAAAACCAAAAATATGAAAATGTACATTAAAGGCCTGTTGAACTATTTCTTTATTTTGTTCCTCTTTTCGATTTCTTTTATTAACATTAATGCTACTTCTTGTATTGTATTTCCTTCTGCATAATCTTTAATCTTTATACCCACTACTCATAGAGTAGATGGGTATTATAACTGTGTTCAAACCGAAAATGTATGTAACAGGCAGAAGGAGACACCTCCGACCACAGAAAGTATATATATTCTGGCTCAGGATCAACAGCCGAGTCGATATAGCCATGTCCGTCTGTCTGTCCGTGTGAAAATCTAGATCTCAGCTATTATAAGAGCTAGGACTACCAAATTTGGTGAAGATATGGGTAATTATTGCATGCTGATCAAGTTTATTTTGGATTTTGGCCACGCCTCTTCCGCCCCCGTAAATCGACAAAAAATGATTACCTCTGAACCTCTAGATCTCAGCTATTATAAGAGCTAGGACTACCAAATTTGGCGAGAGTATGTGTTATTATTGCACGCTGATCATGTTTATTTTGGATTTTGGCCACGCTCCCTTCCGCGCCTGTAAATCGAAAAGAATTGATTGCAAGCGCAATTTTAATTCCATATTGTTCATTTTCGGTTTATATGATATCTATAGATAGTCAGATGATCTCTAAACCTTTGGTAGCAATCGGATAATAAACACAAAAGTTATTCAGCTTAACATTTTCCACAGCTGTAAGCAGCGCTGCCGGCAGCGCAAATTCTTTATTATACCCGCTACTCATAGAGTAGAAGGGAAGCTATAGCTAGCCAGATAATCTCTGAAAATTTGGTAACAATCGGATAATAAATACAGAAGTTATTCAGCTTAACGTTTTCCATAGCTGTAAGCAGCGCTGCCAGCAGCATTGTGCCGAATAGTGTGAGCGTGTTCGGTGGTGAAATGGGTTAAGTTGTGGACTGCAAAACGAACAGTATTATTATGCATTTACGGATTCGAGTCCCGCCCGCATCAAAAATTAAATGTGTGCAAAAATATTTTTTTTTTTATATTAGATTTTGACTTTGCATAAATATTGTAAGTCCATAGCAAATAAATGATGTACGAGCAGCTGGATAGCGGGTATATTACAGTCGAGCCTCTCGACTGTAGCTTTCTTACTTGTTTTAAATTCTAATTAACTTATAATGTGTAACTGCGTTGATGTATGTGTATGCCATTGTATAATTTTTGTACAACACTGTTTATGTATGTTGTACTTTGTGTAAATTCTTTAATAATCGTTTTTTTTTTTGTAGTTGCACTGTAGATGTAGATGTAAATATATATGTAGATGTAGAATTTGTAGAAGAAATTCTCCCAGCTTTAGCAGGGCGAGTCAGCGAGGTTATGATTCGCTGCTCGCCAAGAATTTTTTTTAAGTTTCCCGAACAAGGTGTGCAGATCTGTGAGAGTGCCGTTCGATGTCGGCACAGAACCCCGATCTAATGCACTGCTCCACACTGTGGAGCCCTATCAGCAGAGACGTGCACTCTAACAGCCGGGGTGCTCCGGTGGCCGTCGGAATGTGCACGCTCTGCATAAAAAAATAAAAGCGGATTAGATTTAATCAAACAAAACTGCTAATTTAGTACGCACTGATTTGCCTTGGACATTAACTCTTTTTTTCAACGTTTTTTTAATTTTTCCAAAAGACCACGTTTTTTGTTAAGGTCTAGAAAATTATATTCTGCAGACTCTACGTCTGTTCTTCGCGAATGCCAAAAAAGACAAGTAAGAACGGCTACAGTCAAGTTTTGACTGTATGTGGTCATGGATTTTTCATTTATAAATTTTAAATTTATAACGTAAAAGAAAGTATCACTAAGTCGTAAGGTACTTTAATAGTCGCCGCTCGTATTAGCAACCGATTATCATATATTATCGGTTCCAAGGGAACACCACGGGGAGGCCACTACAAATGTAATGGGGTCAGCTATTTCCAAAAAAAAATCGAATTTCGGAGACCTACGAGTCGACTTGAGTTGCTCTATGCGACCCCAATGTTCCCCAAAAAATTAATTTTTGCAGTACGTGCAGTAATCTTAGATAGATAGATTCTATCTATCTATCAAAAAAGATGGAAGACTAAATTAATATAATTAATAATTTAAAAGCACTTTAATAACTAGATAATTCAATATTAATAATTAAAATAAATAATAAATAAATAAAAACATTACTATAAAAAATTAAAAATTTAAAAAAAAAATTTTATTATAATAATAAGAATAAAAATTTTAATAATATTAATAATAATAATATAATATAATAATAATAATAATAATAATAATAATAATAATAATAATAATAATAATAATAATAATAATAATAATAATAATAATAATAATAATAATAATAATAATAATAATAATAATAATAATAATAATAATAATAATAATAATAATAATAATAATAATAATAATAATAATAATAATAATAATAATAATAATAATAATAATAATAATAATAACAATAATAATAATAATAATAATAATAATAATAATAATAATAATAATAATAATAATAATAATAATAATAATAATAATAATAATAATAATAATAATAATAATAATAGTAATAATAATAATAATAATTATAATAATAATAATAATAATAATAATAATAATAATAATAATAATAATAATAATAATAATAATAATAATAATAATAATAATAATAATAATAATAATAATAATAATAATAATAATAATAATAATAATAATAATAATAATAATAATAATAATAATAATAATAATAATAATAATAATAATAATAATAATAATAATAATAATAATAATAATAATAATAATAATAATAATAATAATAATAATAATAATAATAATAATAATAATAATAATAATAATAATAATAATAATAATAATAATAATAATAATAATAATAATAATAAAATAAGTAAATCAATAAAACAAATTAAATATCTAAACCTCTGAGCTTTCGACACTAACTTAAATCCCACCATGGTGACTATAAATCACCCAATCACTATGGGTATCGAAATTGGTTGTAGACGATGTCAAATCTAAGAGGGACTCATATTGCAAAATCTCTAAGAAATTATAAACCCTACGACTACACCCTCTGAATGATCGCAAGCACATATTAAAGTATCCTAAAACTATAGAATGGCTATTTAAAAATGGAAACCTCTGAAATAAGCTCTCAAACTCTGTTTCAAATTTTAATATGGGATAGGATGGAGTTTATAGACAATGAGAAACCCTGTAGACTTGTATTTAAACACGACATACTCAAAAACGGCAGAGGATAAATTATTAGAGTCACTATCATATCGACCACTGGAAATAGGACTTACATTCTCGAATAATTCATTTTTAATGAAAATAAGAATGCCTCTTTCGGTCGAACTCTGTTGGTTACTGACTCACAATCAAGCCGCACAACATTTGTGAACCCGGGTATTTCAAATATTTCATTTGAGAAGATTGAAGTTTCAACGAAACATTAAAGACTTGCATACATAGCATAAGCTGATCGGAGCAAATATCGCTAATATGACAATGCAAACTTTCTGTATTATGGAACAGTGCAGAAAACCAATTGTCATTGAATAGACAGCTATAGTGAGAATAAAGCAGTTTTTCACTTCTGAGCTCTTTGCTCGACTGGTGACTGGGAGTCGGATTTTGGAGGTACAAATCCAGCAACAATAAAAAGGCCTGCCGCGTTAGTAGCTCTACTGCAAACTACATACAACGCTTAACGGCTCATACTAGAAGTTGTGTGGACCACTACTTTACTGTAAGTTGCTCGTTGACTTTTGTGAGTAGTTATACCTTCTGCAGGTACAACTGGAAACTGATTACGGTCAATAGAAACTTTCTGATTGGAATGAAACTGAAAACTTTTTGTCGTTTTGAAAATTGGCGTCCATGAAGGTTCTAAGGGATGTCGGCCCTTGGCTCAAGCATTAATTCCTACACTTTCATCTAAAAATTGTATCCAAAGAATTTGAGGAGAATTGGATGTATTGAAACCTATATCCATAAGAATCCCTGAGGCTCCATTAACTAAACCATCAGCTGTATCTATATTTACCGTAACCATATATTTGGCAGTGGATTTTAAAATCAATGAAGTTGATAGACCTTGAGTTTTGGAGGTCTTGAAAGTTTTGACTGCCTCCAGGTATCTATTTTTAACTTCAGCACTAAGATGCGGAGCTTTCATAAAATCAACAGCTGATAATATATATTGAGCAGTCGTAATTGAATTTAATTTAGTCGTGTTAAATATGTCGGTATCCTCATTTCTATAAAACAAATGAATAGCATCATCGGGCAATTCGCTAGCTGGAGAAACTCTGAAACGAAGTAAAGATATGTCGTCGACATATGTCCAGATGCCATACTGTTTAAAGCAACAGCAAAAGCCTGATCATCTCGCTGGCGCATAATCCCTTTGAGTTCAAAAAACATGAAGGAGTACCACAGAGAAGTCCCGTATATGGCACTATAGGGATCATGCGAATCAGCAATGGATTTGAAAATCCAACGATCTCCTACAGGACTAAGCTGCCTGAGATCGCCAAAAACGATAACAGAGATTCCTCCGAACGGTGTCTCTCTGTTATCTAAAATTTGTTTAAGTCGGCTATCTAAATGGGAGAACATTTTTGCTCCAACCATTGATATTTCATCAATGATTAGAAGCTTAAGATCAATAAATCTTGAACGAACTGTATTTAATAAATCGTCTCCTAAGTTTTTGAATGCGGTGCCAGATTGGTTCACTGGAAGTGAAAACATGGAATGAAGGGTAGAACCTCCGATTCCAAACGCTGCCCTTCCTATGGGAGCACACAAAACAATTTTGGCAGTTAATGGACTGCATCCAGGACGACGTATATTTACGTCGTTTACTGGGAAAAAGACTGAAAAATTGCTGAAATTAGCCAACTTTTGCCCACACCAGCCCCGCCACCCACAAACTCATAAAATACCTTATTTTGCTGGGCATTATGCAAAACGTGGGTAAAGAATGTTTTTTGCCTAAGATTGAGAGAATTAATAATTATGGATAAATTAAGGGCGGAAATAAGGGGCGGTAGTTTTATAAGACGGGCTGGTTCATCCGCTTCCTGATTTACATTAACATCAAAAACATTAATTTGAGAACTAATATCAGGTAAACCTATCTCTCTAAACTCATTATCTACCTCACCTGCTAATTGTTCTTCAGCGATATTCTCGTCAATTGTTTCGCTCTAGTCGACTTAGAAAAACTAAAATTTGCTGCAAAATCGGCTAGGCATGTGCCGTGTAGACTGTGAGGTCGTTGAACGTAATGCTCAATCAACCCGACTACAAATATGTCGGTTGAATCGGCATATTTTGAAGTAGTTTCTAAGGCTTGAGCATTTTAGCCCTATGCTGCGGTAATGAAGTATTAATATAGACTTCTCCGTTGCTGGCCTCAGACAATCGGATTCCTTGACAGCAATAAGCGGCTTCTTGAGCAGAAATCTCAGTGCCGTATATAAATTTATGTCCAATATATTGCAATTTTTGCCTGATTGTGAGATTGTTATTGCGGATTTCGTCCACGGCATCCCGCATCATCAGCTGCAGCAAGCATAAGGGTGCAAAATGAATTCAATGTCAATATTGCCCCTTTGCGTTTCGAGAATATGTTTATTATATGCATTTATATTAATAGCATCAAAACTTCTCTTCAGAAAAATTTTTGGTTTTTTTAAGATCTAAGAGCATCTTTATATTCCTCGTAACTGAGGTTCACTTCATTGTGAGATAAAAAGTTTTCGAAAATGCTCAAGTGACTGACAGTTTCAGAATCGAATGGAAAGTTTAATACATTTTGTATTTTTTTTAAATTTTCTCGATGAAGGGGATAATTATCAGTTACTTCTGGAAGAGGCCTTTGAATTTCTGTTTGCGGCATTGGGAAATAGGGAATGCCAAAGCGATGAAATGAGGTTCCCCTCAATTCACGTTGACATGAATTTCCATGCTTGTGCTTTTGGTACTCTATATACGGAGCAAGTTCTTCATTGGTTACATTTGTGGTAACAAACTGATCGATAAATTCGATAACAGGGGGAAGAGAAGATTCATCCTCAAAATCCACTTTCGGGGCGTTTTTCAGCCAAAACATTCCGTGGATATAAGGTGAACCTCTTTGCTGGAACTCAACTCTCCAGTAGTACCGCACAACGTTGTGTCTTCCAAAGTCACCGCCCTCTTTCTTCATTACCTTAAATAATTGCCTCGAACGATTGTCAAAATACCTAACACATGTTACTGGTTCAGAATGAATTAGCCTAACCTTTTCGTTTGAAGTCAACGCAAGTGCCTTCTCTTCCGTAACTTCTTCTTTGTCCACAACCCTTTTAAGCAGGACAAGAAGCTCTTCCCACCTACTTTCAGCAGCCGAAAAAGTTATAAAGAAAGTTGGCAGACCAAATTGCCTGTTCATTGCCATCACCTTCTTTTTTTCTTGCTTCCCAATGAGCAGGAGACGTTCGTATTCCTTTGAGAATCCTGTATCCATCATCATGTCTAATAAGATTTTCGATTTCTTCCTCATTAAGGGCTGCTATGGTTTCGTAAGCATATTGAAGTATTATTCCTAATTTCAATCAGCTCTAATTTCTTATAATTGAAGAACAACTTATCAATTCTACAACCTCTCCTATCATAATTCCTAAGTTCTGATCTAACTATGGTTGTAAAAGTTTGAGAAGTTTTTCTCTTGATTCCGGCATACAATGTTGGGAATGCTAATTCCTCCGAATCAGCATCCAGAATCATATCAAGGGGTCTTTGGCCTTAGCCAGGAGCAATTATGATTCTATGCATGGCAACATTATTATTTTAAAGCTAAGTTTCTTGACCCCCCGGGTTGAGCTTCTCCGTTTCAATGTCCTCATCGGGGCGAAGGGGTCTTTGAAATTCTAGAATTAAAGTGTTTACCAACTGTGTGTCTGCTTGAAAAGCAAAGAAGGGAACAGTATCGGAAGCGAAATTTGACATTCACTGTTCATTAAGAACTACATTATGCTTTTTATATAGCTCACTATCAACTAAGTATCTAATAGCCTATGCAATTTTCAACCGCCTGATGGTTTCCGCCATGAAATCATGGTTATATTCCATGCTACGCCTAAGGTGGAGCTGCACAACCTCTGCTTCGTGGAAAGCTCGTGGTAACGATGTTACTGGTGTTAATGGTGTAAGCCCTTTTAGACATTCGCGAAAGTCTGGAAAATCTAAGCCATTTGTAATGGAAAATTTTGGCTTTCTACCAGCTTTAATATTGTGGCTGCATGTATTGCAAAATTTAAAAGTGTTGTCAGGAGATGGAAACTGACTGGAAGGATTTAAAATATCCGCACTATATTAATTTCTATTCTCAAATGTTATTTGAACGCTCCTATCTCATACGCTCAGCATTTCGTAGGTTTTCTGCTTCCCTGTTCTGACTATTGCTCCTATTTTGACTTAATCTTAAGCTTTAAAGCCTTAAAGAGTCAGTAATTGCTTGACGCTGTAACAATCTTGCACTTCGACGACGTGCAGTGTCAAGAGCTTGATCGACAATCCTCCGTGCTAGATTGTCCCTAGCTTGAGACCTTTGTATCGTGTGTCTCTCCCTTTCTAATATACCTCAACATCTGTGCGTATTACAGATCTAAGATGACTATTCTTTCTCTGCTCATTAGTCCTATACACAAAATTTCGTCGTCGCGCTGACCTACGTAATCTATCGACTGTTCTCTCGCCTTGCCGATAACCTGCATCAGTGCGTCGCTGGCTTCTATTTAAAGTGTTAGCCTGCTGCTTAGTTGTCCGTATGTCAGAATTTTATCTACGGGTGAATCTACGCAATCTATCGGACCTTCGCTCTGCCTGCCGATAGTCCTGTTCCGTCCGTCTCTTTTTTTTTTTATTATATATACGGCAGGAAAATTAAATCTTCTAAAGATACCATCTACCGACCGTAGATGGTATGCACGATTCATAACCCTCCAAGTAGAGTTATGCCTACGTACTGAACAAAAACCTCCGCTCCTTCTCCTGTCCTGGACGTGCTCACCGGGACTGCCAGTCAAAGTATTTCATCGGTGAGGAGGAAGTGATGCTAAGTCGCACTCCCTCTAGTTGTGCGTTGGGCTGTTGCATAGCGCTCCTTCCTTGACTTTTTAGTCGCCTTTTACGACGTCACCACACGGGAGTACTCCTCATCCGCCAATTCTGTTGGCCATCTCGTCCTTGCGGACACGCTTCATCATGCGGACTATGGTTTCGTGAGCCCCATTCCAAACGTCTTTGTTCGCCAACATAGCGGCAATCAGGCCTCTTGGGCAGAGAGGGGCACCAGCGAGCGACTCTAGTTGGACCTTCTCCACAGCGAACCTGGAACAGTGCAGGAGGATGTGCTCTGCTGTTTCCACCGCGTATATGCAAAAGAGGCATTGCGCTGTATCCATATGGTGGAACCTAAACAGGTACCCTCGGAAACAACCATGGTCAGTTAGGAACTGGGTCATGTGGTAGTCCACCACTTTGTGCTCACACTCTGCCCATTCCGTTAGGTCAGTCTGCCAGACTCCACGAATCCACTCGTGAATCTCTGTTTGGTTAACACCTTCTCCCAGGTCATTGGGTATAATGCCTGAAAGAGCATGCGCTGCGTCATCCGAAACGGTTGAAAAGCCTCTGATTAGTCTCAGTGTCATTGTCCGTGATACTGCCCGCGCAGTAGCCAAGTAGGTTACTTTGCTTGTAACACAGCTCCAAATAGGGGCAGCGTAAGCCAGCGTTGCCTTAGTAACCGCCGCAAGCAGAGTCCTTGCCGGCAATCTGGGTCCTCCCACGTTGGGCATAATTCTTTTTCCAGCGCAAGAATTTTCTGCTGGCATACGTTACGTGGTCCTTAAAGGAGAGCCTACGGTCTATTAGGACTCCAAAGTACTTCAACGCTCCTGCTGAAGTGATTATTTCTCTCTTCACTTCGACCTGCAGGCTTTCGATTCTCTTTCTGCTGCTCAACAGAACTAATTCCGGATTAATTGACTAATTGGACAAATTTCATTGTCTTCCACCGCTTGGGGAAGACTCCTTCCAGAAGACATTGTTGGAAAGCCTCCCTGAAGACCTCGGGTCTTGCGGTGGCAGCGGCCTTAATGATTAGCCCAGGAATACCATCTATACCGTCCGTCTTTGCCTGCTATTTTGTGTATTAACGTGCTGCTCAGTTGTCCGTATTTCCGTGATCTGTCTTCGGGTAGATCTACGCACTCTATCGGCCCCTCTCTCCTCCTGCCGATATTCCTCTTGCGTCCATCTCTGCCTCCTATTTTGTGTGTTAACGTGCTGCTCAGTTGTCCGTATTTCCGTGATCTGTCTTCGGGTAGATCTACGCACTCTATCGGCGCCTCACTCCCCCTGCCGATATTCCCCTTGCATCCGCCTCTGCCTTCTAATTTGTATGTTAGCCTGCCGCTCAGTTGTCACTACGTTAGCATTTTGACTACGAATAGATCTACGCAATCTATCGGCTTCTCTCTCCCTCTTCCTATAGTCCGCTGCTGTCCGGCTCTGTCCTACATTTTGAATACCCTCATCCTGTTCCGTTGTCGGTTGGTCAACATTCTGTCTTCGAGTAGATCTACGTAGATTCCTGACACCCCTTTCCCCTTCTACTTCATCACTACGTGTAAGTCTTCTATTTTCTGGGTTCTCTATAATTTCATAGTTCCTAATGTCTAAGTTTGGTCCTCTAAATGAGCTTCGACTAATATTAAAGAAAATAATAAATATAAATTATTCGATAAACACAGAAAAAATATTTAGTTTAGTAATTAATATTCAATCAATTATAGTTTTAAAATTCCAAAGTGTTAAGGAATTATAAATAAGTAATAAATATATTCTTTATTATTGGAAAATTAATATAATTGACTGAATTAATAATTATAAATGAAAAATTTTGCTTATCTGCTTATTACCCCCACTGATAAGCAGAGATATGCGCAGAGCATAAAACACGCGTTACGCAATACGGGGGTCTAACGCTTTTAACAACAACGTAAGCAACAAGCGTAAGGGAGCGCCAAAGTTTAATGTTATTGTTTATAAGAAAAACACAGCACTATTTTAAATAATAATTATTATAATAATAATAATTATAATAAATATTATATTTGTACACGTGTATATTTAGTCACACGAAAGTTTAATTTAGTCACATTAATTAACTTTAGAAATGCGCTAGTGCAGTGCACGAATTCAGCAAGCACTATAAACACAAAACAAAATGCACTTAGGCGGGAACGCAAACACAAGTTGCGATTATATATATTACTTAATACTAAAATTATTATTAAAATGCACAACTAAATAGATTAAATTGTAAATTAAATTAATTAATTAATCGAACAACGCGCTCAATTAATTTAATGAAGCAAAGAAGAAGAACGCGGCGAGAATGTAAAAGCGAATAGACAAGTGCAATAAGCATTGGACAGAAAGAGAAGACGATAAATGTATGTTTTGAAGCGCGTGGCAAAATACACACACACACATATACACAGCTTTCAATGCCTCTTCTTAAATTTTGGCACGCGTTAAAAATGAATATAACGTCTGTTTCTTTTGTCTATTCCCATGCGTATGTCATATATACATACATATGTATGTGTATATCACTAGTACATTCATATGTACATGCGTGCACCATGAAATTGAATAGGGAAAATTTTGCACTCTTCAGTAAACTAATTTATTATTTATTATATAATAACAAAAATATATATATATATTAAAATAAAACAAGTAAGAAAGCTACATTCGAGTGTGTTCGACTGTAATATACTCGCACCCAGCTGCTCGTACATCATTTATTTGCGGAACAAAAAAAAAACGGCTACAATTATATTTTGACCGTAAAAGGCTATGGACTTACAATATTTATGCAAAGTCAAAATCTAAAATAAAAAAAAAACATTTTTGCACACATTTAATTTTTGATGCGGGCGGGACTCGAACCCATAAATGCATAATATTACTGTTCGTTTTGCAGTCCACAACTTAACCCAATTCACCACCGTACACGAACACACGATTCGGTACAATCTGCAAGCAGCGCTGCCGGCAGCGCTGCTTACAGCTATGGAAAACGTTAGGCTGAATAACTTCTGTGTTTATTATCCGATTGTTACCAAACCAGAGATCATCTGGCTAGCTACAGTTATCATGTAAACAGAAAATGAAGAATATGGCATCAAAATTGCGCTTGTAATCAATGTTTTTTCGATTTAAGGGGGCGTCGCCAAAATCCAAAATAAACTTGATCAGCGTGCAATAATAACACATATTGTCACCAAATTTGGTAGTCCTAGCTCTTATAATAGCTGAGATCTAGATTTTCACACGGACGAACAGACGGACAGACGGACATGGATATATCGACTCGGCTGTTGATCCTGAGCCAGAATATATATACTTTATGGGGTCGGAGGTGTCTCCTTCTGCCTGTTACATACATTTTCGGTATGAACAAAGTTATTATACCCTTCTACTCTATGAATAGCGGGTATAAAAAACATTTTTGCACACATTTAATTTTTCATGCGGGCGGGACTCGAACCCGTAAATGGATAATAGTACTGTTCGTTTTGCAGTCCACAACTTAACCCATTTCACCACCGTAAACGCCCACACGATTCGGTACAATGCTGCAAGCAGCGCTGCCGGCAGCGCTGGTTATAGCTATGGAAAACGTTAGGCTGAATAACTTCTGTGTTTATTATCCGATTGTTACCAAATTTGCAGAGATCATCTGGCTAGCTACAGATATCATGCAAACCGGAAATGAACAATATGGCATCAAAATTTCACTTGTAATCAATCTTTTTTCGGTTTACGGGGCCGTGGCCAAAATCCAAATTAAACTTGATCAGCGTGCAATAATAACACATACTGTCACCAAATTTGGTAGTCCTAGCTCTTATAATAGCTGAGATCTAGATTTTCACACAGACAGACGGACAGACGGACATGGCTATATCGACTCGGCTGTCGATCCTGAGCCAGAATATATATACTTTATGGGGTCGGAGTTGTCTCCTTCTGCCTGTTACATACATTTTCGGTTTGAACAAAGTTATAATACCCTTTTACTCTATGAGTAGCGGGTATAAGAATAATTTTTTGCACTCATTAAATTTTTGATGCGGGTGGGACTCGAACCCATAAATGCATAATAGTTCGGTCCGTTATGCAGTCCACAACTTAACCCATTTCACCACCGTACACGCACACACTATTCGGCACAATGCTGCAAGCAGCGCTCCCGGCAAAAGAAGTAAAAAGTATTGAAAACGTATAACTTTTATTCAGGTATCAAAAAAAATCCAAGATTTATCACATAAACAGTAAAAATAATAATTCTACCTGTTGAAGACTATAAATCGACTACGTGCATGTAAAAAACGATATGGGCCCTTTTAATAATTCTTTATATACTTGAATGGAAAGTGTTCTAGAGCACTCTAACTTTTAATACATTTTGTTAAAAAAAACGACCGATAGGTTCTATGGCATCTATACGATGTATCGGTCCGTACCGGCTCGTTCCGACTTATTTACAGCGGGTAGGAATAAGAAACATGTATACAAAGTTTCATGAAGGTAGCTCAAAAAGGGAGGCAAAAACTTTTATTTGCAAAAAATAAGAAAAGTTCGATCTCCCCCACCATGACACGCATGCATGCGGAATCGAATCTTGGACCCATTACCTAAGAGGTCCACTACTTCTCCATTCAGTTATTAAGCCATTACGCAAATTTTGACAAAGTTACATTATGAGACCATTCGGAAATTCTTGCACGACAAAAACAAAGTCTGAATGCATGATGCGTGTTTTTGTTGATATTTATTCTCATAACTTAAATATACAATTAAACAAGTAAGAAAGCTACAGTCGAGTGTGCTCGACTGTAATATACCCGCTACCTAGCTGCTCGTACATCATTTATTTGCGGAACAAAAAAAACGGCTACAATCATATTTTGACCGTAAAAGGCTATGGAATTACAATATTTATGCAAAGTCAAAATCTAAAATAAAGAAAAACAAGTAAGAAAGCTACAGTCGAGTATGCTCGACTGTAATATACCCGCTACCCAGCTGCTCGTACATCATCTATTTGCGGAACAAAAAAACGGCTACAATCATATTTTGACCGTAAAAGGCTATGGACTTACAATATTTATGCAAAGTCAAAATCTAAAATAAAAGAAACAACATTTTTGCACACTTCTAATTTTTGATGCGGGCGGGACTCGAACCCGTAAATGCATAATAGTACTGTTCGTTTTGCTGTCCACAACTTAACCCATTTCACCACCGTACACGCACACACGATTCGGCACTATGGAAAACGTTAAGCTGAATAACTTCTGTGTTTATTATCCGATTGTTACCAAATTTTCTGAGATCATCTGGCTAGCTATAGTTATCATGTAAACCGAAAATGAACAATATGGCATCAAAATTGCGTTTGTAATCAATGTTATTTGGATTTAAGGGGGTGGAAGGGGGCGTCGCCAAAATCCAAAATAAACTTGATCAGCGTGCAATAATAACACATATTGTCACCAAATTTGGTAGTCCTAGCTCTTATAATAGCTGAGATCTAGATTTTCACACGGACAGACAAACGGACATGGCTATATCGACTCGGCTGTTGATCCTGAGCCAGAATATATATACTTTATGGGGTCGGAGGTGTCTCCTTCTGCCTGTTATATACATTTTCGGTTTGAACAAAGTTATAATACCCTTCTACTCTATGAGTAGCGGGTATAAAAAACATTTTTGCACACATTTAATTTGATGCGGGCGGGACTCGAACCCGTAAATGCATAATAGTACTGTTCGTTTTGCTGTCCACAACTTAACCCATTTCACCACCGTACACGCACACACGATTCGGCACTATGGAAAACGTTAGGCTGAATAACTTCTGTGTTTATTATCCGATGGTTACCAAATTTTTAGAGATCATCTGGCTAGCTATAGATATCATGCAAACCGGAAATGAACAATATGGCATCAAAATTGCACTTGTAATCAATCTTTTTTCGACTTACGGGGGCGGAAGGGGGCGTGGCCAAAATCCAAAATAAACTTGATAAGCGTGCAATAATAACACATATTGTCACCAAATTTGGTAGTTCTAGCTCATATAATAGCTGAGATCTAGATTTTCACACGGACAGACAGACGGACAGACGGACATGGCTATATCGACTCGGCTGTTGATCCTGAGCCAGAATATATACATACTTTATGGGGTCGGAGGTGTCTCCTTCTGCCTGTTACATACATTTTCGGTTTGAACAAAGTTATAATACCCTTCTACTTTATGAGTAGCGGGTATAAATATTAGAAAAAAGCTGCGCTCTAACAATCGCACACAGCTGATTTAAGAGACTGTCACTTCTCCGCTTGTTAACTAAGTTAATTGTGAACCATCAAACAAATTTTAAATAAAATGCACGACCACCAATTAATGCATATTCAAAAATTAAACTATAAGTTAAAAAAAAATAAAAAGAAAAAGCTTAAAAAACCAAATGGAAGAAGAACAGACCCAATACCGTTAACAGCAGAAGACATAGTATTTAGAAAAGAGAACCGAAGAAATAAGATAACACCAAGATCTTCAAAACATATAGTTAGAGCAGATCACGGAGTAACTTTTGAATCAAAGGAAGAACAAAAAGTCCATAAAGAAAAAATAAAAAGGAAAATAAGTGATAGGCAAACAGTTTAGTAAGTCGAAACAAAAAGATAATAATAAGTACAAACAAATGAACATGATCAAATAGCTATAAGTCACACACTTATTGTACTCAATTTCCATAAATTACACGAAAACAGAACACACAATACGAGTATATTACATTTATATATATAAGGACTAGTATACAAGGACTACTATACTAATGTTAAAAATAATAATTATTCTTAGTACGAACACCTAATTATAAGTAAACTAGCTACACCGCAATTCGTTCCGCCATGCGTTTTATCTCGCTGGCTGTCCCTTCATTTTAGGAGGGGAGGAGTTACCACTTTGGGTGTACTCCATTGCACTCTGGACAGCAGCAACACTGATTACAATGGGACCGACATTCAACGTCACAGAAAAGGCTTCTTTCGCGGAAACACGGAGCAGAACAGCAACGTTACACATACACACACATACACACATACATATACATATATATATATAAGAACTGTCTGCGAACAGCACACATACATAGAATGAAGCATATACTAATAAAAATTCATAGTACTATTGTGATGTTCATCGAGAGTAGACGTGTTTTCTTTAAATAGTTTCGCAGACAAGATATGTTTCTAATTAAAATATTGTTACCCTCCAAGCCACGGTTGGTAACTAGCGCGCCCGAAAGTAAGATACAATTCGCCCAGTTTCAAAACAAATTATCACACATTTAATTCCATCAAAAAAACGCACAAGTTTATGCGCCACCTATCGTTTAAGTTATATCTATTTGAATAGCGCCATCTACATGTGAAAACGGTACAGCTTTACACACGCTACGGCTGAAACGAAGCATCGTGACGATGACGTTACGACGCGCAGCACAGGCGCAACCAGTGGAAGTACGGAAAACGGAAACATGGATAACTTCTGTGTTTACCGTCCGATTGAATTGAAATTAGGGGAATAGATTTATAATGCAATTATTTAATATATATATATATAGTTCATACCAAAGCAAAAAGCTGTAAACTCAATACTTTTCCTGATAATCGAAAATGATCGATTTGCGTGTGCGATGAGCGTGGCATCAAAAATTTAAAATAAACTCGATCTACCTATGGTATACAGTTAGTTGACGTTAAATAAATAAATAAATAAATAAATAAAAATCGGCATGAACTGGGAATCAAACCACGGGCCTGTCGGTTCTGGAGTTCATCGCTTTTCCACTAAGCTACTTATCCAACAACTGCAAAAATTTGCATTGTAAGGCATTCTTATTATTTCCTTAACAAATAAAGAATTTGCGCTGCCGGCAGCGCTGCCTAAAGCTATGGAAAACGTTAGGCTGAATAACTTCTGTGTTTATTATCCGATTGTTACCAAATTTTCAGAGATCACCTGGCTAGCTATAGATATCATGCAAACCGGAAATGAACAATATGGCATCAAAATTGCACTTGTAATCAATCTTTTTTCGATTTACGGCGTCGGAAGGGGGCGTGGCCAAAATCCAAAATAAACTTGATTAGCGTGTAATAATAACACATATTGTCACCAAATTTGGTAGTCCTAGCTCTTATAATAGCTGAGATCTAGATTTTCACACGAACAGACAGACGGACATGGCTATATCGACTCGGCTGTTGATCCTGAGCCAGAATATATACTTTATGGGGTCGGAGGTGTCTCCTTCTGCCTGTTACATACATTTTCGGTTTGAACAATGTTATAATACCCTTCTACTCTATGAGTAGCGGGTATAAAAAAAAAAAACATTTTTGCACACATTTAATTCTTGATGCGGGCGGGACTCGAACCCGTAAATGCATAATAGTACTGTTCGTTTTGCAGTCCACAACTTAACCCATTTCACCACCGTACACGCACACACGATTCGGTACAATGTTGCAACGTTAGGCTGAATAACTTCTGTGTTTATTATCCGATTGTTACCAAATTTGCAGAGATCATCTGGCTAGCTACAGATATCATGCAAACCGGAAATGAACTAGATGACATCAAAATTGCACTTGTAATCAATCTTTACTCGATTTACGGGGGCGGAAGGGGGCGTGGCCAAAATCCAAAATAAACTTGATCAGCATGCAATAATAGCACATATTGTCACCAAATTTGGTAGTCCTAGCTCTTATAATAGCTGAGATCTAGACTTTCGCACGGACAGACTGACGGACAGACGGACATGGCTATACCGACTCGGCTGTTGATCTGAGCCAGAATATATATATGTCGCAGATCATTTAAATTTAACGATAAAAAGCAATTTCGTTGTTTCTGTTTGGTTTCTGCCAAACGTAGTCTGGTCGCGGAGCGAGGGGAAGTAGATCTCTGTACGAAAAAGAGAAGCATACAGAAAAATGCAATGTGTGCATTGGTATTAGTGTATGCAGCGTAGAATAACTCTCCAAATTGCGTTGGTATTGCGTGTAGAGTTGAGAACTAAGCGCTTATACGATTTTTGTGTAAAGGAGATGGTACATTTAGTTTTCAATGCCTCGCTCACGCGCTAGAAAACGTTGCGCAGACAACGAGATTAGTGAAGAGGAAGAAAGGCATCCTGATGACTCTTCGACATGAGAGGTGGGATCGCCTATACCTAGTTTGAATAATGAAAATAGTTTGCTGTCAATTTTGGAGTCGCAAAATCGACATTTTTCTGAACTTTTAAAACAAGTGCAACACTCACAAAGAGAGCCATAAGAATCGTTTGCTGTGGTATATCCCAGGTTTAATCCTGAACGTGCGGGATCAGACGCGCAATCCTGGTGTTCAACGGTGGACTACATCTTGTCTGAAAACGAACTGGAAGGCAGCGCTCTTGTGATGACCCTCAGCAAATCACTGGAAGGAAGCGCGTCTCATTGGCTGTCACAGACTTGCTTTCCTGGTATGTCATGGACACAGTTCCGAGAATTGTTCCTGCAACATTTTGCGGGACAAGAAACATTAGCGGCAGCAGTTATGAAAGGCGGAAGGCGAGTGCCTTTCGTTATATGGAAGCCGAATGGTTACTTCGCTTATGGCCAAATGGAAGACGCTGAATGTGGAGCAAATCGCAGTGTCCAATACACTGGCCCATGCAGCTGGAATTGACAGGCGTTTGCGGCGTTTAGTTTTCACTTCCGACATCAACACTCGGAAAGAGCTGCACCAAGAACTGAAGGCCTATTCATTTGACGCTAGACCGAGTCACCTTTCAAACGATGGTACATCAGAGCCGCCAGGAAAACGAGCTAAGCCCTACCTCAAGTGTTACAACTGCAGAAAGCCTGGTCACAAAAAGGCGGATTGTCGATCAAAAACAATGGCAGTGCACGTTCAGCAACCCGGCAAGCAACCAACAGGGAAAGACCGGTCTACTTTGACTTGTTTCAACTGCGGAAAAGCTGGACACATCTCTACAGTATGTCCTGATCGTCAAGAGCGTTCGTCGTCTACCAAAAACAACATTGTAAAAGATGTCAACATCTGTACCGTTTTTGAACCTGTAGGAACGTTTTCGCAATCTGGTGAGTCGTTCCAATTTTGTTTTGATTCTGGAGCCGAGTGTTCACTCATCAAGAAGGCTACTTCGCAGAGGCTATCTGGATCCAGAATGGGCAACGTAGTTATTTTAAGGGGTCTTGGTAGCAATACTATTTGTAGCACTTTGCAGATATTGGCCAATGTTTTGATATGTGAACGTTCATATGAAATATTGTTTCATGTAGTGTTAGACAATTATATTAAGTATGACGCTCTGATTGGTCGAGATATTTTGAGTCAGGGAGTCGGTGTGACAATAACATCAAGATCTCTTACTATGTTTAACGAAAAATCTATATTGCCTGTTGAAGTTTCCGAAAAGAATCCTGATTTGGCTAGTGTTGACACCGATCTGCATGGACCTGATAGAGACCAATTGTTGTCAATAATACAAGAATATTCAGGGTCATTCATAAATGAAATTCCACAAAGCCGTGTGACTACGGGACAATTAGAAATTCGCTTGATCGATCAAAATAAGGCGGCTCAAAGGCGCCCATATAGGTTGAGTGTAGAGGAAAAGGAAAAAGTTCGGCATTTAATTCAACAGCTGTTGGAATCAAACATTATTAGACCCAGTTCCTCCCCCTTTGCGAGCCCAATGTTACTTGTCAGAAAAAAAAATGGTACTGACCGCCTCTGCGTGGATTATAGAGAGTTAAACGCCAATACCGTTTCTGACAAGTACCCTTTGCCGCTAATTTCTGATCAAATAGCTAGGCTGAGTGGTGCTAGGTTTTTCAGCTGTATAGACATGGCAAGCGGATTTTACCAGATCCCAATTCACCCGAATTCAGTCGAGCGAACGGCATTTGTCACCCCAGAAGGGGGTGCCATTCGGACTTAAAAATGCACCTTCCGTGTTCCAAAGAGCTATTTATCGTGCCTTAGGTGATCTTACCCATTCATATGCCATTGTTTATATGGATGACGTAATGATAATTGCACGTACAAAAGAAGAAGCTTTTGAAAGATTGCGAATGGTATTGCAAACACTTACGCATGCTGGGTTTTCTTTTAATATTACAAAATGTTCCTTTCTTAAGTCTTGTGTTGAATATTTGGGTTTCGAGGTAAAGGCAGGTGAGATTCGACCAAATCCCAGGAAAATTCGAGCCCTTTTGAGTTTGCCACCACCACAGTCCGTCACTCAGTTGAGACAATTTATTGGGCTAGTCTCATATTTTCGACAATTTGTACCCAAGTTTTCACAGCTGATGAAACCTCTTTACGGCCTTACTTCAAAGAGCAAGTCATTTTTGTGGGAATTGGAGCATGAGCAAATACGGCAAAAAGTAATATCGATTTTAACTAATGAACCCGTCCTTATAATATTCGACCCACAATTTTCTATCGAGCTCCACACAGACGCGAGTTCTGTTGGCTATGGCGCTATTTTGCTGCACCGAATTAAACAGAAGCCTCGAGTTATCGAATATTTTAGCAAGATGACATCTTCAGCGGAATCACGTTACCATTCATATGAACTGGAGACACTTGCTGTCTACAATTCTATAAAACACTTTCGCCATTATTTGCATGGCCGTCATTTTGTTGTGTTTACTGACTGCAATTCGCTTAAAGCCTCTCGTACAAAGGTAGAACTGACCCCTAGAGTGCATAGGTGGTGGTCGTACATGCAATCTTTTGAATTTGATATTCAGTATAGACCAGGTGAGCTTATGGCTCATGTTGACTTTCTGTCTCGGAATCCGGTTCCAAAAATTGTCAAGAATTCCATAGGCGTAGTCGAAAGACATATCAATCTGACAGAAATATCCGACAACTGGTTGTTGGCTGAACAGCAAAGAGACAAAGAAACTTCTTCTATTATCTCTAAATTGCGTAATGATGAATTGTCCGAGGATTTGGCCAAAACTTACGAAATACGGTCTGGAACTCTATACCGAAAAGTTCAAAGAAATGGAAAGACTCGATGTCTACCCATAATCCCAAAGCAGTTTAGGTGGTCCGCTGGCAACAACGTACACGAGTCAATTATGCATCTCGGGTGGGAGAAAACTCTTGAGAAAATGTACGAGTTCTATTGGTTCGATAAAATGTCTAAATATGTTCGCCAATTTGTGGACAACTGTATCACTTGTAGATTGTCAAAACCTCCGTCTGGCAAAATACAATCCGAACTCAATCCTATTCCTAAAATCGACATCCCGTGGCATACGGTTCATGTGGATATTACAGGTAAACTTAGCGGGAAAAGCGAACAGAAGGAGTATATAGTTGTGTTGATAGACGCATTTACCAAATTTGTCTATCTCTCTCATACTATGAAGTTAGACACTGATAGTTGCATTAAGGCAGTGAGGTCTGTTATATCGTTATTCGGTGTCCCCTCCCGACTTATCGCTGATCAAGGTCGTAGTTTTGCTAGTTCTGCATTCCGTGATTTCTGCTCAGCACAGAAAATGGATTTACATTTAATTGCCACAGGTGCTAGTCGTGCTAATGGCCAAGTGGAGCGAGTCATGAGTACTCTAAAGTCCATGCTGACCGCAGTAGAAACTGGGCCAGGATCTTGGCAGGATTCTTTAGATGAGATTCAGCTGGCTCTTAATAGCACACCCAATAGAGTTACTAAAGTCAGTCCATTAGAGATACTTATTGGCAAAGAAGCAAGGCCATTTGGTCTTACACCTGTTGTAAATGAAGAAAATATTGTCGATGTTGGCTCAGTTAGAGAAATGGCAAAACGTAATATGGAAAAGAATGCCAAAATTGATAAAGCTAGATTCGATAAAAATAAGGCTTCTATTGTAAGACACAAGGTAGGAGACCATGTTTTGCTTAAAAATGAAGAGCGTCATCAGACCAAACTAGATCCTAAGTTTAAAGGTCCATTTGTAGTGGCCGAAGTATTACCAGGAGATCGATATAAACTCAAAGCATTAAATAATAACCGAACTTATAAATATTGTCATGAATATTTGCCTGAGAAGAGGATTACCACAGTGTTTGAAGATAAAAGCGCAGAAGACGCCAGTGATCAAGCCAGTGAGGGCTGTGATATTGAGAATGAATAAGAATTTGTAAACCTTCGGACCTATTCCAAACGCGACTTACTCTACCTCATGGGTGCCCGAGCTATGTGGTTCGCCATTTTGTAGCAGTTAAGTTTAAATTTGGTAACGGTTGGTGGTGTGAGTTAGTTGGCCGGCTTATAGACTGCGTCATCTGGGTGCCACGTATGTTGGCCGGATTGTCGAGTTGTAAGCTGTGAGCTAGGATAACAAAAGATGGACTGGCCGGTTTGAAAAACTGTGCGCTAGTAGAAAAATGTATTGAAAATCAAAAACGATTTATGGGTGAAGAAGATAAAATTATGATTGATTGATTGACAGTTGATGGTAATCCAGATCTCGTGGCTTAAATTTAATAAGATGAAATGTTTTAAATGTTTGTATTAGTTTGCTTTAAAGTAATAAAGAATGAAGAATAACTTTATATTTTGAGAAAGAAAAAAAGAGAATAAGCCTTTGAAAGATTCTGTTTAATTTTTGTTCGAAAAAAAAGGGGTTATAATAAATTAATAACGAAAATCAATATTAAGGGATTGTTAGCACACGAGGACGTGTGGTAGGTCAGGAAGGCCGTGTCGCAGATCATTTAAATTTAACGATAAAAAGTAATTGCGTTGTTTCTGTTTGGCACGCGCCATGCAGACGCCTTTTCTATTCTTTTGCTGCGCGGCAGACAACCGTTAGAGTTTCTGCCGAACGTAGTCTGGTCGCGGAGCGAGGGGAAGTAGATGTCTGTACGAAAAAGAGAAGCATACAGAAAAATGCAAAGTGTGCATTGGTATTAGTGTATGCAGCGTAGAATAACTCTCCAAATTGCGTTGGTATTGCGTGTAGAGTTGAGAACTAAGCGCTTATACGATTTTTGTGTAAAGGAGATGGAACATTCAGTTTTCGATCGTTACGCATAATAGACATGCCTCGCTCACGCGCTAGAAAACGTTGCGCAGACAACGAGATTAGTGAAGAAGAAGAAAGGCATCCTGATGACTCTTCGACATATACTTTATGGGGTCGGAGGTGTCTTCTTCAGCCTGTTACATACATTTTCGGTTTGAACAAAGTTATAATACCCTTCTACTCTATGAGTAGCGGGTATAAACATTTTTGCACACATTTAATTTTTGATGCGGGCGGGACTCGAACCCGTAAATGCATAATAGTACTGTTCGTTTTGCAGTCCACAACTTAACCCATTTCACCACCGTACACGCACACACGATTCGGTACAATGCTGCAAGCAGCGCTGCCGGCAGCAAAATTGCACTTGTAATGAATCTTTTTTCGATTTAAGGTGGCGGAAGGGGGCGTGGCCAAAATCCAAAATAAACTTGATCAGCGTGCAATAATAACACATATTGTCACCAAATTTGGTAGTCCAAGCTCTTATAATAGCTGAGATCTAGATTTTCACACGGACAGACTGACGGACAGACTGATATGGCTATATCGACTTGGCTGTTGATCCTGAGCCAGAATATATATACTTTATTGGGTCGGACGCTGATTTCTGCCTGTTACATACATTTTGGATTTTGAACAAAGCCATAATACCCTTCTACTCTATGAATAGCGAGTAAAAACATTTTTGCACACATTTAACTTTTGATGACGGGCGGGTCATTTTCGAACCCGTAAATGCATAATCGTACTGATAATTTGGCAGTCCAACGACTTAACCCATTTCAGTACCGTTACACGCACTCACGATTCTGTCCAATGCTGCAAGCAGCGCTGCCGGCAGCGCAAATTCTTTATTGGAAAACGTTGAGGTTCTGAACCGACAGGCCCTGTTTGATTAGTTCGATTCGTTACCAAATTTTCAGAGTTTATACCCGCTAGCTCACAGATATCATGCAAACCGGAAATGAACAATATGGAAAATGTATGTAACAGGCAGAAGGAGACACATCCAACCCCATAAAGTATAAATATTCTGGCTCAGGATCAACAGCCAAGTCGATATAGCCATGTCCGTCTGTCTGTCCGTGTGAAAATCTAGGTCTCAGCTATTATAAGAGCTAGGACTACCAAATTTGGTGACAATGTGTATTATAATTGTACGCTGATCAAGTTTATTTTGGATTTTGGCCACACCCCCTTCCGCCCCCGTAAATCGAAAAAAGATTCATTACAAGTGCAATTTTGATGCCATATTGTTCATTTCTGGTTTGCATTATATCTGTAGCTAGCGAGATGATCTCTAAAAATTTGGTAACAATCGAATAATAAACACAGAAGTTATTCAGCCTAACGTTTTCCATAGCTGTAAGCAGCGCTGCTTGCAGCATTGTACAGAATCGTGTGTGCGTGTACGGTGGTGAAATGGGTTAAGTCGTGGACTGCAAAACGAACAGTACTATTATGCATTTACGGGTTCGAGTCCCGCCCGCAACAAAAGTTAAATGTGTGCAAAAATTTTTTTTATACCCGCTACCCATAGAGTAGAAGGGTATTATAACTTTGTTCAAACCGAAAATGTATGTAACAGGCAGAAGGAGACACCTCCGACCCCATAAAGTATATATATTCTGGCTCAGGATCAACAGCCGAGTCGATATAGCCATGTCCGTCTGTCCGTCTGTCTGTCTGTCCGTCTGTCTGTCCGTTTGAAAATCTAGATCTCAGCTATTATAAGAGCTAGAACTACCACATTTGGTGACAAAATGTGTTATTATTGCACGCTGATCAAGTTTATTTTGGATTTTGGCCACTCCCCCTTCCGCCCCTGTAAATCGAAAAAAATTAATTACAAGCCCAATTTTGATGCCATATTGTTCATTTTCGGTTTATATTATCTTTGAAAATTTGGTAACAATCGGATAATAAACACAGAAGTTATCCAGCATAACGTTTTCCATAGCTGTAAGCAGCGCTGCCGGCAGCGCAAATTCTATATTTGTACAGGAAATAACAAGAATGCCTCACAATGCAAATTTTTGCAGTTGTTTGATAACAGCGTCAGTAGCTTAGTGGAAAAGCGATGAACTCCTGAACCGACAGGCCCGTGGTTCGATTCCCAGCTCATGCCGCTTAAGCTTTTTCTTTTTATACCCGCTACTCATAGAGTAGAAGGGTATTATAACTTTGTTCAAGCCGAAAATTTATGTAACAGGTAGAAGGAGACACCTCCGACCCCATAAAATGTAAATATTCTGGCTCAGGATCAACAGCCGAGTCGATATAGCCATGTCTGTCTGTCCGTCTGTCTGTCTTTCCGTCTGTCTGTCCGTGTGAAAACCTAGATCTCAGCTATTATAAGAGCTAGACCTACCAAATTTGGTGACAAAATGTGTTATTATTGCACGCTGATCAAGTTTATTTTGGATTTTGGCCACTCCCCCTTCCGCCCCTGTAAATCGAATAAAATTAATTACAAGCGCACTTTTGATGACATATTGTTCATTTTCGGTTTATATGATCTCTGAATAAAATAAAATGTAAATATTCTGGCTCAGGATCAACAGCCGAGTCGATATAGCCATGTCTGTCTGTCCGTCTGTCTGTCTTTCCGTCTGTCTGTCCGTGTGAAAACCTAGATCTCAGCTATTATAAGAGCTAGACCTACCAAATTTGGTGACAAAATGTGTTATTATTGCACGCTGATCAAGTTTATTTTGGATTTTGGCCACTCCCCCTTCCGCCCCTGTAAATCGAATAAAATTAATTACAAGCGCAATTTTGACGCCATATTGTTCATTTTCGGTTTATATGATCTCTGAAAATTTGGTAACAATCGGATAATAAACACAGAAGTTATTCAGCTTAACGTTTTCCATAGCTGTAAGCAGCGCTGCCGGCAGCGCAAATTCTTTATTTGTACAGGAGATAATAAGAATGCCTTACAATGCAAATTTTTACAGTTGTTGGATAACAGCGTCAGTAGCTTAGTGGAAAAGCGATGAACTCCTGAACCGACAGGCCCGTGGTTCGATTCACAGTTCATGCCGCTTAAGCTTTTTCTTTTTTTTTTTAAGAACTAATACTTTAATTTTTGAATATGCATTAATTGGTGGTCGTGCATTTTATTTAAAATTTTTTTAATGGCTCCCAATGAACTTTGTTAACAAGTGGAGAAGTGACAGTCTCTTAAATCAGCTGTGTGCGATTGTTAGAGTGCAGCTTTTTCTTATATTTTTTTATTTTTATTTTTTATTTAATTGTGTGTTTAAGTTATGAGAATAAATATCAACAAAAACACGCATCATGTATTCAGACTTTGTTTTTGTCGTGCAAGAATTTCCGAATGGTCTCATAATGTAACTGGCAAAATTTGCGTAATGGCAGAATGGAGAAGTGGTGGACCTCGTAGGTAATGGGTCCAAGGTTCGATTCCGCATGCATGCGTGTCATGGTGGGGGAGATCAAACTTTTCTTATTTTTTGCAAATAAAAGTTTTTGCCTCCCTTTTTGAGCTACCTTCATAAAACTTTGTATACATGTTTCTTATTGCTGCCCGCTGTAAATAAGTCGGAACGAGCCGGTACGGACCGATACATCGTATAGATGCCATAGAACCTATCGGTCGTTTTTTTAACAAAATTTATTAAAAGTTAGAGTGCTCTAGAACACTTTCCATTCAAGTATATAAAGAATTATTAAAAGGGCACATATTGTTTTTTACATGCACGTATTCGATTTATAGTCTTCAACAGGTAGAATTATTATTTTTACTGTTTAAGTAATTAATCTTGGATTTTTTTGGTACCTGAATAAAAGTTATACGTTTTCAATACTTTTTACTCCTTTTGCCGGCAGCGCTGCTTGCAACATTGTGCCGAATAGTGTGTGCGTGTACGGTGGTGAAATGGGCTAAGTTGTGGACTGCATCATTGTACCGAATCGTGTGTGCGTGTACGGTCGTGAAATGGGTTAAGTTGTGGACTGCAAGACGAACAGTACTATTATGCATTTACGGGTTCGAGTCCCGCCTGCATCAAAAATTAAATGTGTGCAAAAATTATTTTTATACCCGCTACCCATAGAGTAGAAGGGTATTATAACTTTGTTCAAACCGAAAATGTATGTAACAGGCAGAAGGAGACACCTCCGACCCCATAAAGTATATATATTCTGGCTCAGGATCAACAGCCGAGTCGATATAGCCATGTCCGTCTGTCCGTCTGTCTGTCTGTCTGTCTGTCTGTGTGAAAATCTAGATCTCAGCTATTATAAGAGCTATTATAAGCAGCGCTGCTTGCAGCATTGTACCGAATCGTGTGTGCGTGTACGGTCGTGAAATGGGTTAAGTTGTGGACTGCAAGACGAACAGTACTATTATGCATTTACGGGTTCGAGTCCCGCCCGCATCATAAATTAAATATGTGCAAAAATTTTTTTTATACCCGCTACCCATAGAGTAGAAGGGTATTATAACTTTGTTATAAAACCGAAAATGTATATAACAGGCAGAAGGAGACACCTCCGACCTCATAAAGTATATATATTCTGGCTCAGGATCAACAGCCGAGTCGATATAGCCATGTCCGTCTGTCTGTCTGTCTGTCTGTCTGTCTGTCTGTCTGTCCGTCTGTCTGTCCGTGTGAAAATCTAGATCCCAGCTATTATAAGAGCTAGAACTACCATATTTGGTGACAAAATGTGTTATTATTGCACGCTGAACATGTTTATTTTGGATTTTGGCCACTCCCCCTTCCGCCCCTGTAAATCGAGAAAAATTCATTACAAGCGCAATTTTGATGCCATATTGTTCATTTTCGGTTTGTACGATAACTATAGCTAGCCAGATGATCTCTGAAAATTTGGTAACAATCGGGTAATAAACACAGAAGTTATTCAGCTTAACGTTTTCCATAGCTGTAAGCAGCGCTGCCGGCAGCGCAAATTCTTTATTTGTACAGGAAATAATAAGAATGCCTTACAATGCAAATTTTTGCAGTTGTTGGATAACAGCGTCAGTAGCTTAGTGGAAAAGCGATGAACTTCTGAACCGACAGGCCCGTGGTTCGATTCCCAGTTCATGCCGCTTAAGCTTTTTCTTGTTTATGCCCGCTACTCATAGAGTAGAAGGGTATTATAACTTTGTTCAAACCGAAAATGTAAGTAACAGGCAGAAGGAGGCACCTCCGACCCCATAAAGTATATATATATTTTTGGCTCAGGATCAACAGCCGAGTCGATATAGGCATGTCTGTCTGTCCGTTTGTCTGTCTGTCCGTCTGTCTGTCCGTGTGAAAATCTAGATCTCAGCTATTATAAGAGCTAGAACTACCAAATTTGGTGACAAAATGTATTATTATTGCACGCTGATCAAGTTTATTTTGGATTTTGGCCACTCCCCCTTCCGCCCCTGTAAATCGAAAAAAATTCATTACAAGCGCAATTCTGATGCCATATTGTTCATTTTCGGTTTATATGATAACTATAGCTAGCCAGATGATCTCTGAAAATTTGGTAACAATCGGATAATAAACACAGAAGTTATTCAGCTTAACGTTTTCCATAGCTGTAAGCAGCGCTGCCGGCAGCGCAAATTCTATATTTGTACAGGAAATAACAAGAATGCCTTACAATGCAAATTTTTGCAGTCGTTTGATAACAGCGTCAGTAGCTTAGTGGAAATGCGATGAACTCCTGAACCGACAGGCCCGTGGTTCGATTCCCAGCTCATGCCGCTTAAGCTTTTTCTTTTTTATACCCGCTACTCATAGAGTAGAAGGGTATTATAACTTTGTTCAAACCGAAAATGTAAGTAACAGGCAGAAGGAGACACCTCCGACCCCATAAAGTATATATATTCTGGCTCAGGCTCAACAGCCGAGTCGATATAGGCATGTCTGTCTGTCCGTCTGTCTGTCTGTTCGTCTGTCTGTCCGTGTGAAATTCTAGATCTCAGCTATTATAAGAGCTAGAACTACCAAATTTGGTGACAAAATGTATTATTATTGCACGCTGATCAAGTTTATTTTGGATTTTGGCCACTCCCCCTTCCGCCCCTGTAAATCGAAAAAAATTCATTACAAGCGCAATTTTGATGCCATATTGTTCATTTTCGGTTTGTACGATAACTATAGCTAGCCAGATGATCTCTGAAAATTTGGTAACAAGGGTATTATAATTTTGTTCAAACCGAAAATGTATGTAACAGGCAGAAGGAGACACCTCCGACCCCATAAAGTATATATATTCTGGCTCAGGATCAACAGCCGAGTCGATATAGCCATGTCCGTCTGTCCGTCTGTCCGTCTGTCTGTATGTCTGTCTGTCCGTCTGTCTGTCCGTGTGAAAATCTAGATCTCAGCTATTATAAGAGCTAGAACTACCAAATTTGGTGACAAAATGTATTATTATTGCACGCTGATCAAGTTTATTTTGGATTTTGGCCACTCCCCCTTCCGCCCCTGTAAATCGAAAAAAATTAATTACAAGCGCAATTTTGATGCCATATTGTTCATTTTCGGTTTATATGATAACTATAGCTAGCCAGATGATCTCTGAAAATTTGGTAACAATCGGATAATAAACACAGAAGTTATTCAGCTTAACGTTTTCCATAGCTGTAAGCAGCGCTGCCGGCAGCGCAAATTCTTTATTTGTACAGGAAATAATAAGAATGCCTTACAATGCAAATTTTTGCAGTTGTTGGATAATAGCGTCAGTAGCTTAGTGGAAAAGCGATGAACTTCTGAACCGACAGGCCCGTGGTTCGATTCCCAGTTCATGCCGCTTAAGCTTTTTCTTTTTTTTTTTAAGAACTAATACTTTAATTTTTGAATATGCATTAATTGGTGGTCGTGCATTTTATTTAAAATTTTTTTAATGGCTCACAATGAACTTTGTTAACAAGTGGAGAAGTAACAGTCTCTTAAATCAGCTGTGTGCGATTGTTAGAGCGCAGCTTTTTCTTATATTTTTTTATTTTTATTTTTTATTTAATTGTATGTTTAAGTTATGAGAATAAATATCAACAAAAACACGCATCATGTATTCAGACTTTGTTTTTGTCGTGCAAGAATTTCCGAATGGTCTCATAATGTAACTTTGGCAAAATTTGCGTAATGGCAGAATGGAGAAGTGGTGGACCTCTTAGGTAATGGGTCCAAGGTTCGATTCCGCATGCATGCGTGTCATGGTGGGGGAGATCAAGCTTTTCTTATTTTTTGCAAATAAAAGTTTTTGCCTTCCTTTTTGAGCTACCTTCATGAAACTTTGTATACATGTTTCTGATTGCTGCCCGCTGTAAATAAGTCGGAACGAGCCGGTACAGACCGATACATCGTATAGATGCCATAGAACCTATCGGTCGTTTTTTAACAAAATTTATTAAAAGTTAGAGTGCTCTAGAACACTTTCCATTCAAGTATATAAAGAATTATTAAAAGGGCACATATTGTTTTTTACATGCACGTATTCAATTTATAGTCTTCAACGGGTAGAATTATTATTTTTACTGTTTAAGTGATAAATCTTGGATTTTTTTGGTACCTGAATAAAAGTTATACGTTTTCAATACTTTTTACTCCTTTCGCCGGCAGCGCTGCTTGCAACATTGTGCCGAATAGTGTGTGCGTGTACGGTGGTGAAATGGGTTAAGTTGTGGACTGCATCATTGTACCGAATCGTGTGTGCGTGTGCGGTCGTGAAATGGGGTAAGTTGTGGACTGCAAGACGAACAGTACTATTATGCATTTACGGGTTCGAGTCCCGCCCGCATTAAAAATTAAATGTGTGCAAACATTTTTTTTATACCCGCTACCCATAGAGTAGAAGGGTATTATAATTTTGTTCAAACCGAAAATGTATGTAACAGGCAGAAGGAGACACCTCCGACCCCATAAAGTATATATATTCTGGCTCAGGATCAACAGCCGAGTCGATATAGCCATGTCCGTCTGTCCGTCTGTCTGTATGTCTGTCTGTCCGTCTGTCTGTCCGTGTGAAAATCTAGATCTCAGCTATTATAAGAGCTAGAACTACCAAATTTGGTGACAAAATGTGTTATTATTGCACGCTGATCAAGTTTATTTTGGATTTTGGCCACTCCCCCTTCCGCCCCTGTAAATCGAAAAAAATTAATTACAAGCGCAATTTGGATGCCATGTTGTTCTTTCCGTCTGTCTGTCCGTGTAAAAACCTAGATCTCAGCTATTATGAGAGCTAGAACTACCAAATTTGGTGACAAAATGTGTTATTATTGCACGCTGATCAAGTTTATTTTGGATTTTGGCCACGCCCCCTTCCGCCTCTGTAAATCGAAAAAAATTAATTACAAGCGCAATCTTGATGACATATTGTTCATTTTCGGTTTATATGATCTCTGAAAATTTGGTAACAATCGGATAATAAACACAGAAGTTATTCAGCTTAACGTTTTCCATAGCTGTAAGCAGCGCTGCCGGCAGCGCAAATTCTTTATTTGTACAGGAAATAATAAGAATGCCTTACAATGCAAATTTTTGCAGTTGTTGGATAACAGCGTCAGTAGCTTAGTGGAAAAGCGATGAACTCCTGAACCGACAGGCCCGTGGTTCGATTCACAGTTCATGCCGCTTAAGCTTTTTCTTTTTTTTTTTAAGAACTAATACTTTAATTTTTGAATATGCATTATTTGGTGGTCGTGCATTTTATTTAAAATTTTTTTAGTGGCTCACAATGAACTTTGTTAACAAGTGGAGAAGTGACAGTCTCTTAAATCAGCTGTGTGCGATTGTTAGAGCGCCTCTTTTTTTTATATTTTTTTATTTTTATTTTTTATTTAATTGTATGTTTAAGTTATGAGAATAAATATCAACAAAAACACGCATCATGTATTCAGACTTTGTTTTTGTCGTGCAAGAATTTCCGAATGGTCTCATAATGTAACTTTGGCAAAATTTGCGTAATGGCTTAATGACCGAATGGAGAACTGGTGGACCTCTTAGGTAATGGGTCCAAGGTTCGATTCCGCATGCATGCGTGTCATGGTGTAGGAGATAGAACTTTTCTTATTTTTTGCAAATAAAAGTTTTTGCCTCCCTTTTTGAGTTACCTTCATGAAACTTTGTATACATGTTTCTTATTGCTGTCCGCTGTAAATAAGTCGGAACGAGCCGGTACGGACCGATACATCGTATAGATGCCATAGAACCTATCGGTCGTTTTTTTAACAAAATTTATTAAAAGTTAGAGTGCTCTAGAACACTTTGCATTCAAGTATATAAAGAATTATTAAGAGGGCACATATTGTTTTTTACATGCACGTATTCGATTTATAGTCTTCAACAGGTAGAATTATTATTTTTACTGTTTAAGTGATAAATCTTGGATTTTTTTGGTACCTGAATATAAGTTATACGTTTTCAATACTTTTTACTCCTTTTGCCGGCAGCGCTGCTTAGGTTAAGTTGTGGACTGCATAACAAAGAGAACTATTATGGATTTATGGGTTCGAGTCCCACCCGCATCAAAAATTAAATGTGTGCAAAAAATTTTATTTTTTATTTCAGACTTTGACTTTGGATAAATATTGTAAGTCCATGGCCTTTTACGGTCAAAATATGATTGTAGCCGTTGTTTATTGTTCCGCAAATAATTTTGATGTACGAGCAGCTACGTAGCGGATATATTACAGTCGAGCACACTCGAATGTAGCTTTCTTACTTGCTTTTTTTTATTTTAGATTTTGACTTTGCATAAATATTGTAAGTCCATAGCCTTTTACGAACAAAATATGATGGTAGCCCATTTTTTTTTTGTTCCGCAAATAAATGATGAACGAGCAGCTGGGTAGCGGGTATATTACAGTCGAGCACACTCGACTGTCGCTTTCTTACTTGTTTTATTTTAGATTTTGACTTTGCATAAATATTGTAAGTCCATGGCCTTTTACGGTCAAAATATGATTGTTGCTGTTCTTTATTGTTCCTCAAATAATTTTGATGTACGAGCAGGTGGGTAGCGGGTATATTACAGTCGAGCACACTCGAATGTAGCTTTCTTACTTGTTGTCCTACGGACGCAACCAGTGCACTGCAGTGTGCGTTGCCTGCTGCGAAATTTGTGGAGCTGCGAAACAAATTGGGCTTGCTGCAAGACGACTAATCGATTGCTGAGTGATAATTTTTATATTTATACCCGCTACTCATAGAGTATTAGGGTATTATAACTTTGTTCAAACCGAAAATGTATGTAACAGGCAGAAGGAGACACCTCCGACCCCATAAAGTATATTTATTCTGGCTCACGATCAACAGCCGAGAGCTAGAACTACCAAATTTGGTGACAGTGTGTGTTATTATTGCACGCTGATCAAGCTTAATCTGGATTTTGGCCACGCCCCCTTCCGCCCCTGTAAATCGAAAAAAATTGATTACAAGTGCAATCTTGACGCCATATTGTTCATATTCGGTTTACATGATAACTATAGCTTGCCAGATGATCTCTGAAAATTTGGTAACAATCGAATTATAAACACAGAAGTAATTCAGCTTAACGTTTTCCATAGTTGTAAGCAGCGCTGCCGGCAGCGCAAATCTTTTATTTGTACATAATAATAAGATTGGCTTACAATGCAAATTTTTGCAGTTGTTGGATAACAGCGTCAGTAGCTTAGTAGAAAAGCGATGAACTCCTGAACCGACAGACCCGTGGTTCGATTCCCAGTTCATGCCGCTTAAGCTTTTTCTATTTATACCCGCTACTCATAGAGTAGAAGGGTATTATAACTTTGTTCAAACCGAAAATGTATGTAACAGGCAGAAGGAGATACCTCCGACCCCATAAAGTATATATATTATGACTCAGGATCAACAGCCGAGTCGATATAGTCATGTCCGTCTGTCCGTCTGTCCGTCTGTCTGTCTGTCCGTCTGTCTGTCCGTGTGAAAATCTAGATCTCAGCTATTATAAGAGCTAGAACTACCAAATTTGGTAACAGTATGTGTTATTATTGCACGCTGATCAAGTTTATTTTGGATTTTGGCCACGCCTCCTTCCGCCCCTGTAAATCGAAAAAAATTGATTACAAGCGCAATTTTGTTCATTTTCGGTTTACATGATAACTATAGCTAGCCAGATGATTTCTAAAAATTTGATAACAATTGGATAATAAACACAGAAGTTATTCAGCTTAACGTTTTCCATAGCTGTAAACAGCGCTGCCGGCAGCATTGTGCCGAATTATGTGTGCGTGTACGGTGGTGAAATGGGTTAAGTTGTTGACTGCAAAACGAACAGTACTATTATGCATTTACGGGTTCGAGTCCCGCCCACATCAAAAATTAAATGTGTGCAAAAATGTTTTTTTTTTTATTTTAGATTTTGACTTTGTATAAATATTGTAAGTCCATAGCCTTTTACGGTCAAAATATGATTGTAGCTGTTTTTTTTTGTTCCGCAAATAAATGATGTACGAGCAGCTGGGTAGTGGGTATATTACAGTCGAGCACACTCGAATGTAGCTTTCTTACTTGTTTTTTTTAGAACTTATACTTTAATTTTTATACCCGCTACTGATAGAGTAGAAGGGTATTATAACTTTGTTCAAACCGAAAATGTATGTAACAGGCAGATGGAGACACCTCCGATGCCATAAAGTATATATATTCTGGCTCAGGGTCAACAGCCGAGTCGATATAGCCATGTCCGTCTGTCCGTCTGTCTGTCTTTCCGTCTGTCTGTCCGTGTGAAAACCTAGATCTCAGCTATTATAAGAGCTAGAACTACCAAATTTGGTGACAAAATGTGTTATTATTGCACGATGATCAAGTTTATTTTGGATTTGGCCACGCCCCCTTCCGCCCCTGTAAATCGACAAAAATTAATTACAAGCGCAATTTTGATGTCATATTGTTAATTTTCGGCTTATATGATAACTATAGCTAGCCAGATGATCTCTGAAAATTTGGTAACAATCGGATAATAAACACAGAAGTTATTCAGCTTAACGTTTTCCATAGCTGTAAGCAGCGCTGCCGGCAGCGCAAATTCTTTATTTGTACAGGAAATAATAAGAATGCCTTACAATGCAAATTTTTGCAGTTGTTGGATAACAGCGTCAGTAGCTTAGTGGAAAAGCGATGAACTCCTGAACCGACAGGCCCGTGGTTCGATTCACAGTTCATGCCGCTTAAGCTTTTTCTTTTTTTTTTTAAGAACTAATACTTTAATTTTTGAATATGCATAAATTGGTGGTCGTGCATTTTATTTAAAATTTTTTTAATGGTTCACAATGAACTTTGTTAACAAGTGGAGAAGTGACAGTCTCCTAAATCAGCTGTGTGCGATTGTTAGAGCGCAGCTTTTTCTTATATTTTTTTATTTTTATTTTTTATTTAATTGTGTGTTTAAGTTATGAGAATAAATATCAACAAAAACACGCATCATGTATTCAGACTATGTTTTTGTCGTGTAAGAATTTCCGAATGCTCTCATAATGTAACTTTGGCAAAATTTGCGTAATGGCTTAATGACCGAATGGAGAATTGGTGGACCTCTTAGGTAATGGGTCCAAGGTTCGATTCCGCATGCATGCGTGTCATGGTGGGGGAGATCGAACTTTTCTTATTTTTTGCAAATTAAAGTTTTTGCCTCCCTTTTGTATACATGTTTCTTATTGCTGCCCGCTGTAAATAAGTCGGAACGAGGCGGTACGGACCGATACATCGTATAGATGCCATAGAACCTATCGGTCGTTTTTTTAACAAAATTTATTAAAAGTTAGAGTGCTCTAGAACACTTTTCATTCAAGTATATAAAGAATTATTAAAAGGGCACATATTGTTTTTTACATGCACGTATTCGATTTATAGTCTTCAACAGGTGAAATTATTATTTTTACTGTTTAAGTGATAAATCTTGGATATTTTTGGTACCTGAATAAAAGTTATACGTTTTCAATACTTTTTACTCCTTTTGCCGGCTGCGCTGCTTGCAGCATTGTGCCGAATAGTGTGTGCGTGTACGGTGGTGCAATGGGATAAGTTGTGGACTGCATAACGAAGAGAACTATTATGGATTTATGGGTTCGAGTCCCACCCGCATCAAAAATTAAATGTGTGCAAAAAATTTTATTTTTTATTTCAGACATTGACTTTGGATATTGTAAGTCAATGGCCTTTTACGGTCAAAATATGATTGTTGCTGTTCTTTATTGTTCCTCAAATAATTTTGATGTACGAGCAGCTGGGTAGCGGGTATATTACAGTCGAGCACACTCGAATGTAGCTTTCTTACTTGTTGTTCTACGGACGCAACCAGTGCACTGCAGTGTGCGTTGCCTGCTGCGAAATTTGTGGAGATGCGAAACAAATTGGGCTTGCTGCAAGACGACTAATCGATTGCTGAGTGATAATTTTTATATTTATACCCGCTACTCATAGAGTATTAGGGTATTATAACTTTGTTCAAACCGAAAATGTATGTAACAGGCAGAAGGAGACACCTCCGCCCCATAAAGTATATTTATTCTGGCTCAGGATCAACAGCCGAGAGCTAGAACTACCAAATTTGGTGACAGTGTGTGTTATTATTGCACGCTGATCAAGCTTAATCTGGATTTTGGCCACGCCCCCTTCCGCCCCTGTAAATCGAAAAAAATTGATTACAAGTGCAATCTTGACCCCATATTGTTCATATTCGGTTTACATGATAACTATAGCTAGCCACATGATCTCTGAAAATTTGGTAACAATCGGATAATAAACACAGAAGTTATTCAGCTTAACGTTTTCCATAGCTGTAAGCAGCGCTGCCGGCAGCGCAAATTCTTTATTTGTACAGGAAATAATAAGAATGCCTTACAATGCAAATTTTTGCAGTTGTTGGATAACAGCGTCAGTAGCTTAGTGGAAAAGCGAGGAACTCCTGAAACGACAGGCCCGTGGTTCGACTCCCAGTTCATCCCGCTTAAGCTTTTTCTTTTTTTTTTAAGAACTTATACCTTAATTTTTAAATATGCATTAATTGGTGGTCGTGCACTTTATTTAAAAGTTTTTTAATGGCTCACAATGAACTTAGTTAACAAGTGGAGAAGTGACAGCCTCTTAAATCAGCTGTGTGCGATTGTTAGAGCGCAGCTTTTTCTTATATTTTTATACCCGCTACTCATAGAGTAGAAGGGTATTATAACTTAAAACCGTTCAAACTGAAAATGTATGTAACAGGCAGAAGGAGACACCTCCGACCCCATAAAGTATATATATTCTGGCTCAGGATCAACAGCCGAGTCGATATAGCCATGTCCGTCTGTCCGTCTGTCTGTCCGTGTGAAGATCTAGATCTCAGCTAATATAAGAGCTAGAACTACCAAATTTGGTGACAATATATGTTATTATTGCACGCTGATCAAGTTGACTTTGGATTTTGGCTGCCGGCAGCGCCGCTTGCAGCATTGTGCCGAGTCGTGTGTGCGTGTTCGGTGGTGAAATAGGTTAAGTTGTGGACTGCAAAACGAACAGTACTATTATGCATTTACGGGTTCAAGTCCCGCCCGCATCAAAAATTAAATGTGTGCAAAAATGTTTTTTTTTTTATTTTATATTTTGACTTTGCATAAATATTATAAGTCCATAGCCTTTTACGGTCAAAATATGATTGTAGCCGTTTTTTTGTTCCGCAAATAAATTATGTACAAGCAGCTGGGTAGCGGGTATATTACAGACGAGCACACTCAACTGCAGCTTTCTTACTTGTTTTTAAATCGAATAACAGTTCGTCTGTATTGTACTGCTGTCTGTAAATTTCGTGTTTGTGAAAAGTTGGAAAAGGGATACTGAACTTGCATTCGGTTATTTCTGCTTTGTGAAAGAAGATCTGGTTCCTAAAGGTGTTAAAAGGTACTTCTCTACTTGGGAATAATTCGTCGCCTAAGCTCTCGTCACTGTGATGCGTCCAGGCTATTAAATTTATTTGCCCTATGGGCGGTATTCTGGATAGTGCGTCAGCAACTACGTTCTCTTTTCCTGGCTTGTAAAATATTTCGTAATCGACTTCCTCTAAGAACGACTTCCAGCGTTTAATTCTCGTATTTGCGTTCCAGCTACTCAATGAATGAGTCAAAGGCTGGTGGTCGCTAAATATTTTTACTTTTGATTTACCGTACAGGCTTTAAACTTTAGGCTTTTCATTGCCCAAATAATGACTAACATTTCTTCTTCGTTCGCAGCGTAATTCTCTCTGTTTTTTTAGACCATGGATTTTAAAAACATACATGGTCTATTGTGTTTGTCGAAATGTGCGTAACAGGCAGAAGAAGGCATCTGCGACCCCATCAAGTATATATATTCTTGCTCAGGATCACTCACCGAGTCGATTAAGCCATGTCTGTCTGTCCGTCTGTATGAACGCCTGTATCCCAGACACTAATAAGCTAGAGCCACCAAATTTCGTGAAAACACTTATGTAAATCATGCGATGTAAAATTTGTATTAAAATTTGGGCCACGCCAACTTCCGCCCCGCAAATCGATAAACCGTATAGCAAGCGCAAAATTAAATGTACAGTATTCGGTTTTGGTGTATATGATAACTATCATCACCTAAACGATCGCTGAAAATTTGGTTTGGCCGTTCTAATGGAATTAGTTGGAATCCACTCTTAAGGTCGACTACAGAAAACACTTTGTTAATACCTAATTATCGAGAACTTCATTTTTTTCTGGTATAGGGTATTTATTGCCTTTAGTAACCAAGTCTAATTTCCTGAAATCTATGATCAAACGATATTTTTATACCCGCTACTCATAGAGTAGAAGGGTATTATAACTTTGTTCAAACCAAAAATGTATGTAACAGGCAGAAGGAGACAACTGTGACCCCATAAAGTATATATATATTCTGGCTCAGGATCAACAGCCGAGTCGATATAGCCATGTCCGTCTGTCCGTCTGTCTGTCCGTGTAAAAATCTACATCTCAGCTATTATAAGAACTAGGATTACCAAACTTGGTGACAATATGTGTTATTATTGCACGCTGATCATGTTTATTTTGGATTTTGGCCACGCCCCCTTCCGCCCCAGTAAATCGAAAAAACATTGATTACAAGCGCAATTTTAATGCCATATTGTTCATTTTCGGTTTACATGATAACTATAGCCAGCCACATAATCTCTGAAAATTTAGTAACAATCGGATAATAAACACAGAAGTAAAAAGTATTGAAAACGTATAACTTTTATTCAGGTACCAAAAAAATCCAAGATTTATCACTTAAACAGTAAAAAAACAATTCTACCTGTTGAAGACTATAAATCGAGTACGTGCATGAAAAAAACGATATGTGCCCTTTTAATAATTCTTTATATACTTGAAAGGAAAGTGTTCTAGAGCACTGTAACTCTTGATAAATTTTGTTAAAAAATGATCGATAGGTTCTATGGCACCTATACGATGTATCGGTCCGTACCGGCTCGTTCCGAATTATTTCAGCAATAAGAAACATGTATACAAAGTTTCATGAAGGTAGCTCAAAAAGGGAGGCAAAAACTTTTCTTTGCAAAATATAAGGAAAGTTCGATCTCCCCCACCATGACACGCATGCATGCGGAATCGAACCTTGGACCCATTACCTAAGAGGTCCACCACTTCTCCATTCGGTCATTAAGCCATTACGCAAATTTTGCAAAGTTACATTATGAGACCATTCGGAAATTCTTGCACGACAAAAACAAAGTCTGAATGCATGATGCGTGTTGTTGTTGCTATTTATTCTCATAACTTAAACATACAATTAAATAAAAAATAAAAATAAAACAAGTAAGAAAGCTACAGTCGAGTGTGCTCGACTGTAATATACCCGCTACCCAGCTGCTCGTACATCATTTATTTGCAGAACAAAAAAAAACGGCTACAATCATATTTTGACCGTAAAAGGCTATGGACTTATAATATTTATGCAAAGTCAAAATCTAAAATAAAAAAAAAACATTTTTGCACACATTTAATTTTTGACGCGGGCGGGACTCGAACCCGTAAATTCATAATAGTACTGTTCCTTTCGCAGTCAACAACTTAACCCATTTCACCACCGTACACGCACACACGATTTGGCACAATGCTGCAAGCAGCGCTGCCGGCAGCGCTGCTTACAGCTATGGAAAACGTTAAACTGAATAACTTCTGTGTTTATTATCCGATTATTACCAAATTTTCAGAGATCATCTGGCTAGCTAAAGTAAACCGAATGTAAACCGAAAATGAACAATGTGGCGTCAAAATTGCTTTTGTTATCAATGTTTTTTCGATTTGCGGGGGCGGAAGGGGGCGTGGCCAAAATCCAAAATAAACTTGATCAGCGTGCAAGAATAACACATATTGTCACCAAATTTAGTTGTCCTTGATCTTATAATAGCTGAGATCTATATTTTCACACGGACAGACAGACGGACAGACGGACATGGCTATATCGACTCGGCTGTTGATCTTGAGTCAGAATATATATACTTTATGGGGTCGGAGTTGTCTCCTTCTGCCTGTTACATACATTTTCGGCTTGAACGGTTTTAAGTTATAATAACATTCTACTCTATGAGTAGCGGGTATAAAAATATAAGAAAAAGCTGCGCTCTAACAATCGCACACAGCTGATTTAAGAGACTGTCACTTCTCCACTTGTTAACAAAGTTCATTGTGAGCCATTAAAAAAATTTTAAATAAAATGCACGACCACCAATTAATGCATATTCAATAATTAAAGTATAAGTTCTTAAAAAAAAAAGAAAAAGCTTAAGCGGCTAGAACTGGGAATCGAACCACGGGCCTGTCGGTTCTGGAGCTCATCGCTTTTCTACTAAGCTACTGACGCTGTTATCCAACAACTGCAAAAATTTGCATTGTAATGCATTCTTATTATTTTCTGTACAAATAAAGAATTTGCGCTGCCGGCAGCGCTGCTTACAGCTATGGAAAACGTTAAGCTGAATAACTTCTGTGTTTATTATCCGATTGTTACCAAATTTTCAGAGATCATCTGGCTAGCTGGTTATCATATAAACCGAAAATGAACAATATGGCATTAAAATTGCGCTTGTAATCATTCGATTTACAGGGGCGGAAGGGGCGTGGCCAAAATCCAAAATAAACTTGATCAGCGTGCAATAATACATACTGTCACCAAATCTGGTAGCTCTAGCTCTTATAATAGCTGAGATCTAGATTTTCACACGGACAGACAGACAGACAGACGGACAAACGGATACGTGATACAGTTTTCTATGTTGGCGTACCAAAATTCATCGTAATGGACAACGAAAAATCCCTAAACTCTGAATCAATACGATTGTTAGTCGACCAAATAGGGATACAAATTTATAAATCACCCCCCCCGATAAAAGTACAGTTAACGGACAGATTCGACACTCAACAATCTCTGAAAAATGAGATCCTTAAAGAGGGATCAAGTTTATAGGAACTTTGAAGAACTTCTAGATCGAGCGGTCTACGAGTATAACTGCTTAATTCATTCGGTAACAAAGAACTGTTTACCCTTTTGAGTTTCAAAAGAAACCCTATACTCCGAATCCTTGCGTGCAGTGGCGAGATTCCGTAGTTGTAGATGCACTCTTCATTTATGGAGTCGTCCGCGCTCTCGAAGTTCTTCTGTGACTTTTTGCAAATCGTACAGGATAATGTTGAGGCTGTTGGTCAACTCGTTAACCACTTTTCCATCGACCATTGTTAGATGGAATTCATAGACACATTTTATAGACCTTCCCTCGTCCACCTGTACTTACTGTCGGCTTAATATCCGTTCAAATTGGAACAGTATTGGCGGCCAATAATGTACTAAAGAAGGCTGAGGATTTTTCCAATGCAAGAAATCTCCTGATGTAAGCCGCAATGGAACTACAGAAGCCATGAACATATTTCCGTCCGACATTGTCTCGGCACTGGAAATAATCTTTTGCTTGTAAGTGCTCTGCCCCGATGTTCCACCGCAGCCCCACTTGGCAATCAATGTGATTTCCTCAGGGAGACTTTGACACTCACGATCAGATAGACTCACAACCAATCGTCTGGAGGTGTGGTACACCAGGTCCTGCATAGTGACTTCTGCGGATACTTCTGATACCTAGCGGTTTATTGGTCCTGCGTCCCTCTTGGCTGCCGAAATCTTTTTGTTTTCCGGTAGTATGTCAGCTTCTTGACTTCATAGAGAATTCCTCAATATGTAGAACTTTTCCTTGGAAAGTCCCAAGTCCATAAATAGGGCCAACGCTTCCTCTGCACTGTATTTTGTGACGTGTGCATTAATGGGCGTCGGAATGCTGTCCTTAATCCTTTAAACCCTTTTTGGACTTGCTGTTCCAACAGATCTTGTGATCGTTGACTTCGCTCTCTCATTCTCCTTGGTGTACTTTATGGAGAGCGCTTCCGATCGGGTAAAGGCGGAAGTGGCACTGATCAGCTTTCTCTTTTTATACCCGCTACTCATAGAGTAGAATTGTATTATAACTTTGTTCATACCGAAAATGTATGTAACAGGCAGAAGGAGACATCTCCGAGCCCATAAAGTATATATATTCTGGCTCAGGATCAACAGCCGAGTCAATATAGCCATGTCCGTCTGTCCGTCCGTGTAAAAATCTAGATCTCAGCTATTATAAGAGCTAGAACTACCAAATTTGGTGACAAAATGTGTTATTATTGTATACTGATCAGGTTTATTTTGGATTTTGGCCACGCCCATTCCGCCCGCGTAAGTCGAAAAAAATGTATTACAAGCGCAATTTTGATGCCATATTGTTCATTTTCGGTTTATATGATAAATATAGCTAACCAAATGATAGCTGATGAATTTGGTAACAATCGGATAACAAACACAAAAGTTATTCAGCTTAACGATTTCCATAGCTGTAAGCAACAATGCCGGCAGCGCTGCCGGCAGCATTGTGCCGTATAGTGTGTGCGTGTACGGTGGTAAAATGGGTTAAGTTGTAGACTACAAAGCGGGTTCGAGTCCCGCCCCCATCTAAAATTAAATGTGCGCAAAAATTTTTTTTTATTTTAGATTTTGACTTTGGATAAATATTGTAAGTCCATGGCCTTTTACGGTCAAAATATGATTCTAGCCGTTCTTTATTGTTCCGCAAATAATTTTGATGTACAAGCAGTTGGGTAGCGGGTATCTTACAGTCGAGCACACTTGAATGTAGCTTTCTTACTTGTTTGTATAAGGTTATGGCTCCTCAGTTTTAGCGGTCCTTCCTCTTCATTTGGTTGTTGGGGCTTTCCTTTAATGTATCCAGTAAAGTATCCTGGTTTAGCCAGTCCATGTGATTTGCGTTGATTCTTTGGGTAGTACGATTACCAGCCGCCCATTTCAGCTTAATTTTAAGACCATGGATTTTTAAAAAAATGTCTGTCCGGCTGTATGAACGCCTATATCTCAGAAACTAAAAAAGCTAGAGCCACCAAGTTTGGTGACAACACTTATGTGAATCGTACGCTGTAAAATTCCTATTAAAACGCCTACTTCCGCCTCCGCAAATCGATAAACCGTATAGCAAGCGCATTAATATAGCTACAGTATTTAGTTTTTGTGTGTACGATAACTATTACCTCCTCAACGATCGCTGAAAATTTGGTTCCGATCGGATAATTAACATAAAAGTTATTCAACGTTTCCGATAGATTTGCAATGCGCCCACTGCAAGCAAGCAAGTAGTGTTCTTTCCAAGCAGTGTTTTTTTCCAACTGCTTGGACTGCTTGGCGTCTAACTGAAAACTATATGTTTTGTTTATTATTATACCCGCTACTCATAGAGTAGAAGGGTATTATAACTTTATTCAAACCGAAAATGTATGTTACAGGCAGAAGGAGACAACTCCGACCCCATAAAGTATATATATTCTGACTCAGGATCAACAGCCGAGTCGATATAGCCATGTCCGTCTGTCCGTCTGTCTGTCCGTGTGAAGATTTAGAATTCAGCTATTATATGAGCGAGAACTACCAAATTTGGTGACAAAATGTGTTATTATTGCACGCTGATCAAGTTTATTTTGGATTTTGTCCACGCCCCCTTCCGCCTCTGTAAATCGAAAAAACATTGATTGCAAGCGCAATTTTGATGCCATATTGTTAATTTTCGGTTTACATGATAACGATAGCTAGCCAGATGATCTCTGAAAAAAAAAGAAAAAGCTTAAGCGGCTTGAACTGGGAATCGAACCACGGGCCTGTCGGTTCAGGAGTTCATCGCTTTTCCACTAAGCTACTGACTCTGATATCCAATAACTGCAAAAATTTGCATTGTAAGGCATTCTTATTTTTTCCTGTACAAATAAAAAATTTGCACTGCCGGCAGCGCTGCTTACAGCTATGGAAAACGTTAAGCTAAATGAAAATTTAGATCTCAGCTATTATAAGAGCTAGGACTAACAAATTTGGTGACAATATGTGTAATTATTGCACGCTGATCAAGTTTATTTTGGATTTTGGCCACGCTCCCTTCCGCCCCTGAGAATCGAAAAAAATTGATTACAAGCGCAATTTTAATGCCATATTTTTCATATTCGGTTTACATGATAACCATAGCTAGCCAGATGATCTCTGAGAATTTGGTAATAATCGGATAATAAACACAGAAGATGTTCAGCTTAACGTTTTCTACAGCTGTAGCCAGCCCTGCTTGCAGCATTATGCCGAATAGTGTGTGCGTGTACGATGGTGAAATGGGTTAAGTTGTGGACTGGAAAACGAACAGTACTATTATACTATTATTTACGGGTTCGAGTCCTGCCCGCATCAAAAATTAAATGTGTGCAAAAATATTTTTTTTTTATTTTAGATTTTGACTTGGCATAAATATTGTAAGTCAATAGCCTTTTACGGTCAAAATATGATTGTAGCCGTTTTTTTTTGTACCGCAAATAAATAATGTACGAGCAGCTGGGTAGCGGGTATATTACAGTCGAGCACACTCGACTGTAGCTTTCTTACTTGTTTTTTATAATGGTAGTAAAATGTTCAAAGAACATAATATGAAAATATAAACAAGTAAGGAAAGCTACAGTCGAGCGCGCCTGACAGTAAGAAACCATTCGCCCAGTTTCGAAACATATTATCACACATTGAATTCCATCAAAAAAACGCTGCACAAGTTTATCCGCCACCTATTGTTTAAATTATATTTATTTTTGAATAGCGCAATCTACATGTGAAAACGGCATAGCTTTACACACGCTACGGCTGAAACAAAACATCGTGACGATGACGTCACGACGCGCAGCACAGGCGCAAGCAGTGGAAGTACGGAAAACGAAAACATGGATAATTTCTGTGTTTATGGTCCGATTGGATTGTAATTTGGGGAATAGATTTATATTGCAATTATATTTATACTAAAGCAGAAAACTGTAACTTCAATACTTCTCCTGATAATCGAAAATTATCGATTTGCGTGGGCAGTGGGCGTGGCATCAAAAATTGAAAATAAACTCGATCTACCTATTGTATACAGGAACCTTATTGTGAAATATGGTGTCTTTAGCTTTTGTAATAGCTTAGATCTAGACGTTCAAACGGACAGACGGACAGACAGGCGGACATGGCTCAATCGACTCAGCTAGTGATCGTGAGTCAGAATATATATACTTTTTGGGGTCTGCCATGTCTCCTTCTGCCTGTTACATACATTTGCACAAACTTAGTATACCATTTCTGACCATTTTCAATGTTCTAATGGAAACAAAAAGTAATTTCTTGTGTTTTTTTTTTAAATCCCACTCAAATTTGAAAAATATTGCCAAAATGGACAATTTCTAAAAACAAGCTCACCTGAAAACCCGTTAAAATGTTGAATGATTTATGATCCCTTTCGGCAAATAATAAACCCATCTTTCAATTGAAATCAAAGAAGAGTCAATTTTTTACCTAAGATTTACGATATTATACCTGAAACATAAAAAAAAAAATCCCAAAAATTGTGTTTTTCCCCGACACATGAAAATCGGTCAACTTTGAAGGGATATATCTTTATATATATAACTGATTTACGAAATGGTTGCATTTTTTAAATCCCTGGAGAATTCTTTTTGAGATACATATACAATTCATTCTCAATTTGCTCATCAAAAACGTGATTTTTGCCACCTCGATTGGCAAAAGGCCCAATTGTGCGACGCACAGACAGTGACTATTTATAAGGGAATCGGCAAAACACGATCTAACGATACTTAGATTCTACATGTCAACAATTTGCAGCACATTAGGGACGCACTTTATAACTTGCAGCTCTACACTGACAAGAATCTCAAAAACAATAACCTATACCATACTAATCAGCACGAAATATCGCAGACATTTGTAATCTTTAAAACCATTAGTTCATTTCACTCCCGCAAAAGTAGGGCAAGAAACTGTCTTGACACTATTTAGAAATTTTAGCAGGTAGCCGCGGCCATAATGATTAAGTTTTAATAGCAGATAGTATAGACAAACTTACGACCAATAATAACAAACAGGTAATAATCAACAGACAGCTAGAAGACAGACTAAGTAAACTGACCAAAATTTAAAAAGACTCACTTTTAAGTAACGAGTTGGTCATCAGTTTTCAGAATCAAGTTCGGTTCCTTAAAGAAGTTGTTAAAATAAAATACGCCTCCAATGGGCGAAATTAAATATGAACAATACTTTTCTGTTAAGTGAAAACGAAATAAATAATCAATTTAAAAACGGCGATATGCCCCATTAACTACCGAAGAAATGTTAGAATTCTTAGATGTCTCCATATTGCCTAATAGAACGACACTCGTATATTTAATGAAGATACCAAATTTAGAAACAATAACCTTATAAAACTTTGTAATAAAACCAATAACAAAGCAGGAGAAATATTTGAGAACAAAATTAAAAAGAAAATGTTTGGTATTAAAGGTAAATATAAGAATCTTAACAAAATAAAAATCTGCAATAAAAATTAGTTTGCCAAAACTACTTAGGGGAGAGCAAGCAATGTGTGAAATCATCAACGCGGACCACATAACTACACGGGAGAAGATCACGAGGGAATCATCCTAGCAAACGAGTTCAATGGCACCATATCCTGGCAACGCGAAGCATATAAAGGGAATTTACTTGATTAGCTTCTGGAAAAAGATAATAATCATCAACGGCAAAGAATTCAGCAACACAGAAATACAAGTTGCCGAACCGGGCATACCACTTATCCAGATAGCTCCGGTGAAGATCGAACAACTACGAATCTTATCACTGAAAGCGCTAGAACGGGTCCATATAGATAACAACCAGAAACTACACAAACTTCAAACCCACTCAACCGTAAAAAGGATAGCATTCATCGCAAACGAGTTCAATGGCACCATATCCTGGCAACGCGAAGCAGATAAAGGGAATTTACTTGATTAGCTTCTGGAAAAAGATAATAATCATCAACGGCAAAGAATTCAGCAACACAGAAATACAAGTTGCCGAACCGGGCATACCACTTATCCAGATAGCTCCGGTGAAGATCGAACAACTACGAATCTTATCACTGAAAGCGCTAGAACGGGTCCATATAGATAACAACCAGAAACAACACAAACTTCAAACCCACTCAACCGTAAAAAGGATAGCATTCATCGCATCAATAGCATATCTAGCTATCCTAATGCTTTCTCTTCATTGATGTAAGTGTAGAAAGGAGACAATAAACTTCGGGAACATCAAATCCGAAATACCCAGGGTAACCCCGACTCCCAGCCGTCCAATACGCAGTTCAAATACCAGTTCTTTATACCATTCGACCATTGAAAATGGTCAAAAATGGTATACTTAGTTTGTGCAAAAGTATGTAACAGGCACGAGGAGACATGGCAGACCCCGTAAAGTATACATATTCTGGCTAAGGATCAACAGCCGATTCGATTGAGCCATATCTGTCTGTCCGCTGACAGTCTGTCCGTCTATTAAGGATAAATACTATCCTTAGGTTAGAGATTTCTAATTTAGAACACGTAAAGATGCTGATAATATGCACACAATCCCAAAATTACAATCTGATCAGGCAATAAAAGCAGAAGTTATTAAAGAAAACGTTTTTCATAGTTCCGTTGCCCGCGTCATTACAGCATATCGTCTGCATCGTTTTAGCATTTGTGTGTGTGTCTGTATGTGATTGCGTGAGCAAGTTAGTACTAGTTAGTACAATTACGAAGTTGGTCGAATGGTATCTTACGGTCGGGCGCGCTTGCCTGTAGCTTTCCTTACTTGTTTTTAATACACTCGAGGACAAGTGTAAATCTAAGGGGGAAAAGTTAACAATTGCCAAAATTCGTAGAACGTTTGGTAACAAGTCAGGTGTTTCAGAAGTGTTGTGTCTGTTCACCTTCGGACCTTTTTTTGCTCTCACATATTTTTGTTGTTTCAATTTCGCTTATATTTGGCGCTGCTTGCATTTACAAATGTAGTTACAGCAAACGTTTGTTTGATTCCTTTACACCATTCGACCATTAAAATTGGTCAAAAATGGTATACTCAATTTGGGCAAATGTATGTAACAGGCAGTAGGAGGTGTGAAAGACCTCAAAAAGTATATAAGTAAGTTCACCATGACATTGCGTGATTTGCATAAGATCCGCATTCCTCGATATGTTTGTCGCTCATATTATCAACAAGTTTAAATCCATGGTTTTGTAGATGCTTCCAGTCACGCATATGGTTGCTGCATATATATATGAACTGCCAACAACTAAGAAGTTTGCATTACGGAAAGCCTTTTCTTGCGCTGCAGCACGAATCAGAACCAGGAGAGTGGAGCAACAAACCGCGTACTTGAAGCGGTGGCAGCAGTTGTCGGCGCTCAGACTACAGCAGCGAAAGCAGTGGACCAAAGACGAGGCCAATTTGGTGGAACACACCCTCGCAGCAACATACGATCGAGCGCGTAACGCGCATAGTCGCAGGAGTCGACTGCAAGGTTCGGGTAGCGGAGATAAAAACACCAGCAGGCGCCCTAAACACAAGCGGACAGTGCTCCCGAATTGTTAAAGACCGGAATTCTTCAACGGAGCCGAAATTTTGGAAAATTGCACCAATTAAATAAGAGAAAATAAGTAGTTAATCTAGTAATTAAGAGAGTATAAGAAGTTTCATAATTTAGTCTCTTAACTTAAGACGATCGACAATTCCTGACGGCGAATTTGGGGAGTGTAGTCGGACTGTGGCCCTCTCTCATGTATTGAGTCAAGCCAACTAATCTCGTTATTAAAAGACCAATTTGAAACCGAACTCCGCGTCCGTTTATTTGCAATCCTTATTTAGTTCATAAAAAAGCTTAGAGATTTTTCAGACTTATTTTTCCATATCTAAGAATACGACTTATACAGCTCTTTATTATTATCCAACCTTTTATGATAACAGCCTTTCAGTATTTCTTAAAAAAATACCCAGTAACGGTCCAGCGACCCGACAGTAAGATACCATTCGCCCAGTTTCAAAGGAAATTATCACACTTTTATTTCCTCTGCATAAGTTCATAAGTCACCTATTGTTTAAATTAGCCGTCTACATATGAAAACGTCATAACAATCAGCTTTATACACGATACAGCTTTATCAAATCATCGCGACGATGACGTCACTATATTATGTATATATATATATATATATATATTATATATATATATATATATATATGTTAACTTACTTAGATATGTACTATATGCATATACATATATATAATCATAAACGTTTTCCGTAGTTCCGCCTTTGCAGAATATATATGCATATAGTACATATCTATGTAAGTTAACAACTAACAGAGCTGTCAATATATTTGAGTCAGCAGCCACATAGTTTACATTTATAATACCCCTAGCAACTAAGTAGCTTCATATAAACAATGCTGATGCGCCCCAACCGAACTGCGCTGCATCAATGCTGAGTCGGCTTGCCGACCATGAGCTTATGGCGTGATGCATTGGAGCTAGGGTAAATTCATAATTTCTATATTCTTTGTATTTAGTTTTAAGCTTGCGCTTTAACAATAAAGATCAGCTACTCCGGCACTTGGCCGTAAAATACCAATTGTTTAAATTGAACATTCTTGTTGAGCCAAAAGGCCATCGAAAGACCACGGGGGCAAAGTCACGCCCTCCAACCTAATCTCCCTAAGAAGTCTTCACCTCTGGCTTAATAGAATTACTGTGGACTCAGGAGAGCCGACGTCCCGCCTGGATAATACCTGGACAAGGAAGTCGACATTCATCAACCCTATACCACGGAGCCATCTATAAAAGAGGACCACCGGACCATAGGGACACTTATTAATTGGCACCCAACGTTTATTACGGACCTAGAGTATCTTAACGTATTTAGTAGAAGAAAATATGTAAGTTCAATAAGTGAATTTAATTCGGCAATCTTCGATTTTACCGTTGCATACCCCAAGTTACTGTGAGCTATTGCTTCCCAAAGGAATAAGTAAAAAATAATGAATAATTCTTTTGAAAGAAGTTTTTGTCGATTTCCATTTCTCGCGCACGTAGATTGTGAAATATATGTGCGAAGTGCCAACCATCGGTAAATGAGTTGGGCAGGCAAATACAGAAACGTTAAGGTAGAATACGATAGTGACGACGGGTGGGATTTTGAAGAACAAGGTTTTCGCCCGACAGTTACCAATAATACAGACATGACCGCTGCTCAGTTGCAGGCGATCATAGAAGGAGCCGTTTGTAATAGGTTTTGCATTAAACCCTTCTTGTCAGTTTGAGGTTCTTTATTCGAATGATTCTATCATGCTGTCTTTGGGCGCAGCTAACCCGCACATGGTATGCTTAAGACTATGTATTCTTAAAGACATATATACGTATACATATGTATGCAGAAGGCATGCATATGTTACGTATAGCCTGACCACTTGAGCTGCAAAGTGCATGCTCAGCATTCTCACGCTCCGCGTTCGGCTTATGTATAAGCCTAAGCCAGGCCCTAGCTCAGCAGGAGGTTAGGCTGATGGGGTCAATGCAGGCACAAATAGATGAGGTTAAAAAACAAATGGAGAACAGCATAAGTGTGGAAGCACCGCAAGTAGAAGCATATAAAAGAATTGATTTTAAACCAGAAGTCAAATGTGACTTAAAACTCGACATAGTGAAGTCCATTCCCGAGTTTGAGGGGGACCAGGACGATTATGTGGCGTGGCGGCAGTCAGCCATGGACGCCTATCAGATTTTCAGGTCGTACAATAATAGCGAGACACATTACCAAGCCGTCACAATTATTAGGAATAAAATCAGGGGGGTAGCGAGAGCGCTACTGGTGTCCCATAACATAGTTCTAAATTTCAATGCCATCATTGCTCGACTAGACTGCACATACGCGGACAAAACGTCGCTGCGTGTCCTTAGGCAGGGTCTTGAATGGGTTAGGCAAGGCGAGCTTACCTTGATGCAGTACTACGACGAGGTAGAAAAGCGATTAACACTAGTAACTAACAAAATCGTTATGACACATGAACCGGATAGCGCCGCTCTGGAAGAAAAGTCATACACTTATGGGCAGCGAAAAGGCCAAAACCGTTCGCAGGAGGCCAGGGAAAAGTAGCAGGGCCGAGGACGGCCAGTGCAGAATACCATGCAATATGTCGATGACGACAGTGGCAGTGAGTATGATAGCGCGGCAGCAGCGGCTGTCGCCGAAGTAGACGATGAATCCGACGGTTGTGACCACATAAATTTTTTAGGGAGCGCTCCCGACTGCCGTTCATTGAACGCCAGTTACATGGGAGGAAATTAAAAATTTTAATAGACACAGGGGCGGCGAAAAACTACATCAAACCCGTAAAGGAGCTAAAAAATGTAGTGTAGTGTAGTCAAATCCCCTTTCACAGTTAGTTCTATCCACGGTTCTAACAGAGTTGAACAGAAATGTTAAATGAACGTTTTCGGGAAAACAGCAGATTTTTTTCTCTTGGACACCTTAACGCCTTTTGATGGCATTATCGGTTTTGATTTCCTAGCTCAAGTTGGAGCGAAACTAGACACAGAAAAAGGCACAATCAACTATGGTTCTGTGGTTGAAGAGCTACAGCATCATAAGTGTGACGATGTAAATTTCACTAACGTGAATGACATTGCGGTACCGGAATCTGTAAAAACCGAATTTAAAAACATGATCACAAACAGATCCAAGGCATTTTCAGCCTCTAACGAGGCACTGCCGTTTAACACTTCCGTTGTTACCACAATTCGCACCAGCGATGATAAGCCGGTATATTCCAAATTATACCCGCACCCCACAGGTGTATCTGAGTTTGTTAAGCGAGATCTCGCAGACTTACTGCAGAAACGCATTATTAGAACCTCAAGGTCACCGTACAACAATCCAACTTGGGTTGTAGACAAAAAAGGCCATGATGAACTGGGGAACAAAAATAAGCGTTTGGTTATAGACTTTAGGAAACTTAACGAAAAAACCATCGCTGATAAGTACCCAATGCCAAACATCCCCATGATACTGGCAATCTTAGGAAAAGCCAAATACTTTAGAACGCTGGATTTAAAGTCCGGTTACCACCAGATATACTTGGCCGAACACGACCGTGAAAAGACCTCTTTTTCGGTGAACGGCGGGAAGTATGAATTTTGTCGATTACCGTTCGGATTGAAGAATGCGGGAAGCATCTTCCAAAGAGCGATCGACGACGTCTTACGGGAGCAGATTGGCAAATCGTGCTATGTTTACGTAGATGGCGTCATTATTTTTTTCTGAAAATGAAAACGACCATGTTAGGCACATAGATTGGGTTTTAAAAAGCCTGTGTGATGCCAACATTAAGGTATCAAACGAGAAGACGCACTTTTTTAAGCAAAGCGTTGAATATCTGGGATTTATTGTAACCAATGGAGGTGCAAACACTGACCCAGAGAAGGTAAAGGCCATAAAAGAGTACCCAGAGCCTACAAATTTGTATGAGCTAAGGTCATTTTTGGGTCTAGCCAGTTATTACCGTTGCTTTGTAAAAGACTTTGCGGCAATTGCGAAGCCTTTGACAGAATTGATGAAAGGAAAAAACGGCTCTGTCAGCAAGCACATGTCCAAGAAGACTCCTATCGAGTTCGGTGATTTGCAGAGAGATTCATTCGAGAGGTTGAGAAATGTCTTGGCTTCTGAAGATGTAATTCTCAGATATCCTGATTTCAGGAAGCCATTCGATCTAACGACGGATACGCCACGAATGAAAGAGAATTGTTGGCCATAGTGTGGGCTTTAGGAAAGTTACAACACTACCTATACGGCACTCGCGACATTAACATTTACACGAACCATCAACCGTTGACATTCGCGGTGTCCGACCGGTACCCAAATCCGAAAATCAAAAGGTGGAAAGCGTATATCGGCGACCATAACGCAAAAATCCACTACAAACCGGGTAAAGAAAACCATGTGGCGGACGCTTTTACCAGGCAGAACGTTAATGCCTTAAAAAGTGAGCCTCCGTCAGACGCTGCGACTATTCACAGCGAACTGTCACTGACCTACACGGTCGAAGCGACAGACCAGCCAGTAAACTGCTTCAGAAAGCAAATTGTTATAGAAGAAGCACGTTCCCGACTAAAGCGAAGCTTGGTATTGTTTTGTAGTAAAACTCGCCACTTAATCAATTTCGCTGACAAAAGCACCATTTTGGAAATGCTAAAGGAGGTTGTGAACCCCGATGTCGTAAATGCAATACACTGCGACCTACCCACCCTGGCAAGTTTTCAACACGACTTAATTGCTCAGTTCCCGGCTACGCAGTTTCGATACTGTAAGAATATTGTAATTGACGTTACCAATCGAAATGAGCAGTTGGAAATTATCACGACAGAACACAATCGTGCACACAGGGCGGCTCAGGAAAATACCAAGCAAGTACTGCGCGACTATTATTTCTCCAAAATGAGCAGCCTGGCAAAGGAAGTGGTCGCAAATTGCAGAATATGCACCAAGGCTAAATATGACAGGCACCCTAAGAAACAGGAGTTCGGGGAGATACCCATACCTAGCTATACCGGCGAAATGTTGCACATTGATATCTTCTCAACCGATAAGAAGCAATTCTTAACATGCGTTGACAAGTTCTCAAAGCTTGCAATAGTGCAACCAGTGCTGTCCAGAACAATAGTGGACGTCACAGGGCCCCTGCTTCAACTCGTAAATTTGTTCCCCAAAATCCGAACAATATATTGCGACAATGAAGCCAACTCTGAAACTATCACCTCGCTACTTAAGAACAGCTACCACATTGACATTGTGAACGCGGCCCCGCTGCATAGCTCGTCAAACGGTCAAGTGGAACGGTTCCACAGCACTTTGACAGAAATCGCCAAGTGTCTTAAACTAGACAAAAAAATCAGCGATACGACAGAGTTAATCTTAAGGGTAACAATAGAATACAATAAGACCCTATATTCTATCACTCAGGAGAAACCGGTCGAGATCCTCCACTCGGTTTCCGATCACCGCTGCCTAGGCGTTAGAGACAAGCTGATAAATGCCCAGAAGAACAACATCGAAAGATGCAACCCAGCTAGGCAAAACCGTGTTTTTGAGGTAGGAGACGAGGTTTTTGTCAAAAACAATAAAAGGCTACGAAACAAGCTGACACCATTGTGCACAGAGCAAACAGTGCAGGCAGACCTAGGAACGTCTGTTCTTATTAAGGGGAGGGTGGTCCATAAGGACAACCTCAAATAGATCCCCCCACTTTTAATTAGCTTTAAGATATATTTCCAATACTAAGCCAGATTTAAGCTAATACACTGTGGTCTCATTCTACGTTTGGATTGCAGGTTCATCCTCACAACGCTCATCACCCTAGCGGTGACAAATGCTCGGATTACCGACTTTTCTCACGCCAACTACATTCCCGTCATAGATGGAGATGTACTGGTGCTTGAACGTAGGGATTACTTGAGACATTCGAGCAACCTCTCGGAGTATATTAGTATAGTAGATGAGACACAGAAATTGTCCGAAACATTTCCACAGTCGCATATGCGCAAACTCCTAGACGTCGACATAGACCATTTAAGAACCCTGTTGTCCGTGTTAAAGATACACCATAGAATCGCTAGGAGTTTAGACTTTTTGGGGACAGCTCTAAAAGTAGTTGCGGGAACTCCAGACGCCTCAGATTTCCTAAAGATCAGAATGACAGAAGCCCAGCTAGTGGACTCGAACTCCAGGCAGATTAACATAAACTCCGAAACTCAGAGACAGATAAACAAACTGACCGACACCATTAACAGAATTATTAAAGCTCGAGATAACGATTTGGTTGACACCCCGCATCTGTACGAGGCACTACTAGCCAGCAATGGAATGCTGACAACAGAGGTACAAAATTGAATTCTCACTGTAACTTTGGCTAAAGCTAATATAATAAATCCCACTATCCTTGATCATGCCGATCTAAAATCACTAATTGAACAAGATACCCCAGTAGTTAGTTTATTAAAAGCCTCTAAAATTAGGGTCCTTCAGTCCGATAACATTATCCATATACTAATAGCCTATCCCAGAGTGAAGGTTAAATGTAAAAAGGTCCTCGTGTATCACACTATCAAGTAATCCTACGACTCGACGAAGACACCTTGGCAGAATGTGAAGAAAACACCTTTTCCGTCACCGAGTGAATTGAGACCACGCACAACACCTTCTGCGAGCGGTCTCGACGCGAAACCTTAGCTCGCTCGCTCCATGCGGGAAACACAGCCCAATGCCACAGTCAACCCAGCTGATAACCTTCGAACAGTCAGCCACCATCAACGGAACGCAGTTCATAAATTTCCGGAAAACAATAGACAAACAGCCTGGCGTAGTAAGGTCACCACTTAACATCGTCGCCCACGACCCGGTATTGAGCATGCCATTGCTACACCGCATGAACAACGACAACCTGCGCTTTATCCAAGAGTTCAAAGACGAGGTTGACGCCGCGGGTTCTCCTAAGCTTTGGTTCGTGGCTGGAGTAATCCTGAACGTTGATCTGATTGGTTCACTCATCCTTTTTTTGGTATTAAGGAAAAGGCGAGCCTCCGTCGAAATTCAACAAACCATTGATAAGCTTAGTTAACAACTAACAGAGCTGTCAATATATTTGAGTCAGCAGCCACATAGTTTACATTTATAATACCCCTAGCAACTAAGTAGCTTCATATAAAGAATGCTGATGCGCCCCAACTGAGTTCAGCGCACCAAGCTAAGAACGGTCAGCAGCGGCAATCGGACACCCAGTATCCGGGGCACCGAACTGCGCTGCATAAATGCTGAGTCGGCTTGCCGACCATGAGCTTATGGCGTGATGCATTGGAGCTAGGGTAAATTCATAATTTCTATATTCTTTGTATTTAGTTTTAAGCTTGCGCTTTAACAATAAAGATCAGCTACTCCGGCACTTGGCCTTAAAATACCAATTGTTTAAATTGAACATTCTCGTTGAGCCAAAAGGCCATCGAAAGACCACGGGGGCAAAGTCACGCCCTCCAACCTAATCTCCCTAAGAAGTCTTCACCTCTGGCTTAATAGCCGGAATTACTGTGGACTCAGGAGAGCCGACGTCCCGCCTGGATAATACCTGGACAAGGAAGTCGACATTCATCAACCCTATACCACGGATCTATCTATAAAAAAGGACCACCGGACCATAGGGATACTTATTAATTTGTATGTGTTAAAGCAAAACGTTGAAACTAAGATATCGTCATAAAGCTACCTCAAAAAGTATCAATCAATTTTCAATAAACTCCAGGAGCTTGTGATGTTTATACACTTTCATGCCAAATTTGGTGTAATAGCTGAAATCTGTGTGTTCACACAGACGCATGACGGACAGGCGGAAAAACAGATGGACATGGCTCAATCGACTCGGCTCGGATCCTGAGCAAAAATATATATACTTTGTGGGGTCTGCCAGGCCCTCTTCTGCCTGTTACATAAATTTTCACAAACTTAGTATATAATTTTTGACCATCTTCAATGGTCGAATGGATAAAAAATATTTATAACCTACCGTGCACCATTAAATATCAAATTTTTTTCCGACTTACAACAAAATCATTGTACCCTATCGCATATCTACGTGAGCAGCCCAAAAGAATCGCTTCTATTGTCAGATGGCACACCGCAAGTAAAGCAGTAAAAGAGAGAAAGAGAAAGTGAGGGATAAGAGAGAGAGAGAGAGAGCTGGAGTAAGAGGAAGACATGATGACACTCCAAGTGCCAATCAAATGTAATTAGCGTAGCGGTAACTGAGAACACTACGATATGACTTAGTAGCTTTGGCTAGATACCCAACCACATTCTCCCCATGAACCCATTTCTTCCTCATGCCATCTTTTATGCTATCTTCCTATTGCATTTATCCATTTAACGATTGGCTGGCTGTCTCTCACTCTCTTTCTGTATTTGTCTGTGTGGTTGTTTGCCTGGCCTGGCCTGTCCTGTCAAGTCCTGTCGCATGTGTGTCGCATTTATCACTGAACCGCATTTTAACCACATGATATTTGATCTTCTGCCTTTTGACATCAGTCTTCAGTAGCAGCAGCAAAAAGGGGGAAGGGAACAGTGGCTGCGGCGGCGCCCTCAAGCCATAGGAGCGTGTTGCATGTGGATACATTTGCCAAATATGCGAGTGATTGTGAGTTCTTGTGGCATGTTACAATTAAAATGGAAGGAAAAAGCCCTGTACGGTTGTACGGTTTATTTTCAGCCTAATATTCTGTAATTTTGTTGAACTTGCTGCGGTCCACTGATAATAAAATGTCTTCGAATATTCATGGTTGCTGGCGCGAGGTCAAAATTTTGATGTTGAAAAAATAAAAAACAAAAAACACAATTTGTTTTTAATTTTATTTATTTTCCAATATATTTCGGTTACACAACGGTAACCGTCTTCAGGGCTAAACAAGTAAAAAAGCTACATTCGAGTTTGCTCGACTGTAATATACCCGCTACCCATTTGCTCGTACATCAAAATTTTTTGCGGAACAATAAAGAATGGCTACAATCATGTTTTGATCGTAAAAGGCCATGGACTTACAATATTTATGAAAAGTCAAAATCTAAAAAAAAACAAATAATTTTTTGTACACACTTAATTTTTGATGCGGGTGGGACTCGAACCCTTAAATGCATAATAGTTCTGTTCGTTATGCAGTCCACAACTTAACCCATTTCACCACCGTACACGCACACACTATTCGGCACAATGCTGCAAGCAGCGCTGCCGGCAAAAGGAGTAAAAAGTATTGAAAACGTATAACTTCTATTCAGGTACCAAAAAAATCCAAGATTTATCACTTAAACAGTAAAAATAATAATTCTACCCGTTGAAGACTATAAATCGAATACGTGCATGTAAAAAACGATATGTGCCCTTTTAATATCTCTTTATATACTTGAATGGAAAGTGTTCTAGAGCACTCTAAAAGTTAGAGTAAATAAATGTTGTTAAAAAAACGACCGATAGGTTCTATGGCATCTATACGATGTATCGGTCCGTACCGGCTCGTTTCGACTTATTTACAGCGGGCAGCAATAAGAAACATGTATACAAAGTATCATGAAGGTAGCTCAAAAAGGGAGGCAAAAACTTTTCTTTGCAAAAAATAAGAAAAGCTTGATCTCCCCCACCATGACACGCATGCATGCGGAATCGAACCTTGGACCCATTACCTAAGAGGTCCACCAATTCTCCATTCGGTCATTAAGCCATTACGCAAATTTTGCCAAAGTTACATTATGAGACCATTCGGAAATTCTTGCACGACAAAATCAAAGTCTGAATGCATGAAGCGTATTGCTATTTATTCTCATAACTTAAACAAACAATTAAATAAAAAATAAAAATAAAAAAATATAAGAAAAAGCTGCGCTCTAACAATCGCACACAGCTGATTTAAGAGACTGTCACTTTTTCACTTGTTAACTAACTTCTTTGTGAGCCATTAAAAAAATTTTAAATAAAATGCACGACCACCAATTAATGCATATTCAAAAATTAAAGTATAAGTTCTTAAAAATAAAAGAAAAACTTAAGCGGCATGAACTGGAAATCGAACCACGGGCCTGTCGTTTCAGGAGTTGATCGCTTTTTCACTAAGCTACTGACGCTGTTATCCAACAACTGCAAAAATTTGCATTGTACGGCATTCTTATTATTTCCTGTACAAATAAAGAATTTGCGCTGCTTACAGCTATGGAAAACGTTAAGCTGAATAACTTCTGTGTCTATTATCCGGTGCTACCAAATTTTCAGAGGTCATCTGTCTAGCTATAGCTATCATATAAACCAAAAATGAACAATATGGCATCAAAATTGCGCTTGTAATCAATTTTTTTCGATTTACAGGGGCGGAAGGCGGCGTGGGCAAAATCCAAAATAAACTTGATCAGCGTGCAATAATAACACACACTGTCACCAAATTTGGTAGTTCTAGCTCTTATATTAGCTGAGATCTAGATTTTCACACGGACAGACGGACAGACAGACAGACGGACAGACAGACAGACAGACAGACGGACATGGCTATATCGACTCGATTGTTGATCCTGAGCCAGAATATATATACTTTATGGGGTCGGAGGTGTCTCCTTCTGCCTGTTACATACATTTTCGTTTTGAACAAAGTTATAAAATCCTTCTTATCTATGAGTATCGGGTATAAAAACACAAAATCACAAAATGGAAATTACTTACAAATATTTATAACGTTAAAAAACTAACACTGAACAATATTTAATTAAATTAATTACATACATTGATTGTTACACTTCTGCTCTTGCGGGCGCGGTGTTCTTAACTGGCTTGTTTAGTAAATGTCTATATATGTGAGCGCAATTTTCTGTGTCGGTTTTGTAGTTCAATCTGTCTTTTGTTGGTGTGTATTATGTGTAGCATTTCGAGAGTGTATCGTTTAGCATAGTGTTCTTCTTGTTGAAGTATTGTTGTTGAAGCAAAATCCGGAGAGTGGTGTTTGTTTGCACAGTGGCTCATGAGAGCTGTTTTTTGTATTGTAGATTAGATTTTTGTTGTGTTTATCTTGTTTTCAATTTTAGTTTTGTTGTTCCTACGTAAACACCATTGTATGTTTCTGTATTGCTGCCACTACAAGGAATTTTATAAATAACATTAATTTTGTCGAGTAAATTTATTTTTGACTTCGTATTATTGGAAAAATGCTTTAGTGTGTGGAAGGGTCTGTGTGCTATCTGTATTTCAGTATTATTGTAAAAGTTGGATCTCATTAATCTTTCTGATAATGTTGGTACATAGACCAGAGATTTATATGTTTTTGGCTGTCTTGTTGTATTTTCTTTTGGCGTTTCTTAAAAATTTATTAATACTGTTATTATTTAGTGTTTTTGGAAAATCGTAGTCAGTAAGTATTTTTGTTATTTCCTTCTTAATCTCCTTATGGTACATTCTGTCCGATATGTCAAACATTCGTTTTATACGGGCTTTTGCTGTATTTATAATCATTGTCCTTGGATGTTTTGAGTTGTAATTGATAAGTTTTTCAGATCCCATCGGTTTCTTATACCATTTAAGTTTTAATTATTTCTTTTTTTATTATTTTATTTATTATCCAATATATTTCGGTTACTCATCGGTAACCGTCTTCAGGGCTAAAAAACACAAAATTACAAAATGGAAATTACTTACAAATATTTATAACGTTAAAAAACTAACACTGAACAATTTAAGAAAAAACTTATTTCAAAGGCCGAAAGGAATAAGCTCATCACAACCAACGCAGCACCACCGAGAAGCTATGGACTACCAAGAATCCATAAGGAAGGGACACCACTCAGACCAACATTTTCTTCAATAGGATCCCCCTCTTACGCCTTATGCAAATTTATTATCTCAATCCTAGAAAACTTGACAACGGAATCGAAATTCAACATAAAAAACGCAACTGAGTTTAAAAATAAGATTAATGACGAAAACATAAACGATGACGAAATACTAGTTTCTTTTCACGTAATATCATTGTTCCCAAGCATACCATTAGAGTTAGCTTTAACCATAAAATCAAAATGGACAAAAATAAAACAACGTACTGCTATACCTGAACAAACTTTTCTAGAAATAGTTAAGTTCTGCATTATGGAGAACAGGTATTTCAAATATGGAGATGCAACTTACTCATAGCTAAAAGATATGCCAATTGGGTCCCCTGCTTCACCCATAATTGCAGATTTTGTAATGGAAGACGTGTTGACAAACACTTTGGAAAAATTAAAATCGAAACCGCGACTACTAACAAAATACGTCGATGACCTGTTTGCGATTATAAACTACAACGAAGCAGAAAATATACTAGGTGAACTAAATTCCTACCATAAAAACATTAAATTTACGATTGACACGGAACAAAATAAAAAGCTACCTTATCTGGATTCAGTAATTAACAGAGTAGGAGGAAAATTAAAACTTAAATGGTATAAGAAAGCGATGGCATCTGGAAGACATATCAATTACAACTCAAAACATTCAAGGACAATGATTATAAATACAGCAAAAGCCCGTATAAAACTAATGTTTGACATATCGGACAGAATGTACCATAAGGAGATTAAGAAGGAAATAACAAAAGTACTTACTGACAACGACTTTCCAAAAACACTAATTAATAAGCTTATTAATAAATTTAAAGAAATACCAAAAACAACAATTCAGCCAAAAACATATAAATGTCTGGTCTATGAACCAACATAATCAGAAAGATTAATGAGATCCAACTTTTACAATAATACTGAAATACAGATAGCACACAGATCCTTGCACACTAAAGCATTTTTCCAATAATACGAAGTCAAAAATAAATTTACTCGACAAAAATAATGTTATTTATAATATTCCTTGTAGTGGCAGCAATACAGAAACATGCAATGGTGTTTACGTAGGAACAACAAAACTAAAATTGAAAACAAGATTAACACAACACAAATCTGATTTCAAATTACGACACCAAAGTACAATACAAAAATACACCTTCATGACCCACTGTGCAACACCACTCTCCGGATTTTGATGCAACAACAATACCACAACAAGAACAACACTATGCTAAGCGTTACACTCTCGAAATGCTACACATAATAAACACACCAACAGAAGACAGATTGAACTACAAAACGGACGCAGAAAATTGCGCTCACATATATACACATTTACTAAACAAGACAGTTAAGAACTCCGCGCCCGCAAGAGCAGAAGTGTAACAATCAATGTATGTAATTAATTTAATTAAATTGTTCAGTGTTAGTTTTTTAACGTTGTAAATATTTGTAAGTAATTTCCATTTTGTGATTTTGTGTTTTTTAGCCCTGAAAACGGTTACCATTGGGTTACCGAAATATATTGGAAAATAAATAAAATAAAAAACAAATTGTGCTTTTTGTTTTTTATTTTTTCAACATCAAAATTTTGACCTCGAGCCAGCAACCATGAATATAAACAAGAAAGGTCGCCAAAGCCCTACAATATCTTAGAATATTTTTAAAAATTTTTGGGGAAAACAGCTGAGATTTAAATAGATTCTAATATAGGTGGTGGAATTAATTCGAAGCTTTTTACGAAAGACGGCGCAAGCTAACTATTCATAGTCACACATACAAAAGTAAGTACTCTCCAAGGTACTGTCATAGCGCATTTACCAGTGTAATGCAAAATGTCATATCGTTATTGTGTTCATAGCAATTGTTGTGCAGTATCAAACATCTTACTTCATTATTTTAGAATGAAGAAAAATGCCGCGGATAGTTATCGTATTACAGTGGAAGTATATGGTGAATATTCTCTCGCTGAGCAAACATGCAGAAAGTGGTTTGCGCGGTTTAAAAGTGAAAGATCAGCTGAAACCATCATTGGTGATGATTATGCATTTATACAAAGCATTGCAGGAAAAGCGGCAGCAATATAAATATCGTCACGAGAAAGTAATTTAAGTTCAGGACAATTCAATACCCTATGTTGCTAAAGTCGTGAAAACTTATTTGGAAACTCTGAAATGGGAAGTTCTGCCCCATCTGCTATACTCACCGGAAGTTGCTTCATCCGATTATCATTTGTTCCGATCCGATGTCAGAGCAGCAGCCCGAAAACTACGACATGACCAAAAATTGGATCGATTCATTCATCGAATCGAAAGAAGAATTCTTTCGAGGCGGTATCCGAGATATATCAGAGAGATGGCAAAAAGTAGTATATAACGATACAATAAGATAATACTTTGAATAATGCTAATGTAGTGATACCCTCATAATAAATCATGAAACTCTGCAAAAAAACGAATTAATTCCAATACCTTATAATACTTGTAAAAGTTAAGTAGGGAAATTTGAAAGTTTTTAGTTATAACAGTTAAGGAAGAGATCCTAGTGAGGCATGTACAAATTTATTGGGAACTATTCAAAGGTTCACTTAATTAACTTGTGCGCTAATAGTCCTATTGCTTTGAAATTTGACTTTAATTCTTTCATAACAAATCTATTTTCAAGATTTATTTATAAGATTGCAAAAGCGCTAACTTTTATAATAACTGAGATCTGGGTGTTCACACAGATGGACAGTCGACCATACGGACAGACAGACAAACATGGCTAAATCGACTCGGTTAGTAATCCTAAGCAAGAATATTTATATCCTCTGGGGCCTGCCAAGCCCCCTTATGCAAAGATGTACCTAGATAAGGTTTCAAAACTTAGTGCGCTATGCCAAGACTGATTCGTCTTGAATTTATCTTTATAAGACCACAGTAACTCTCCCCACTTAAATCAAACAATCACACAACTATTATGAAGCTGCAAATATTGATTTTCCTTAGCTGTCTGGTAACGCTGCGTGGCAAAGACGATGATAGTGACGATGTAAACAATCCGTATTATAATAATTTCGGCGACAGAAATAACATATGCCCCGAAAGCGGGCAATGCCTTGATGAATCATTCAATTTCCTTTGCGTTCCCGGGGCCGACAAGCCGTCCAAGCGCTGCAAACGCTTTATGAAGTTGCCCGATTCGCAGCAGTCGCGAGCTCACATGGTGAACGTGCACAATGGACTGCGGAATAAGTTGGCCTACGACAAGAGGTTGGCCAACATGAATCTGGTGTATTGGAACATACATTTGCAGCACATGGCCGAACGGTATCTTTACCTGTGTCGTCCGTATCGGGATACGTGTCTGATGATCGGCGCCAACGGGATTGCAGTGGGTCAAAATACGCTGTTCGTGCCGAGTCGCAAGCAGGAAGTGATCAAGGAGTGGGAAGCACGTACGGTGCGACAATGGTTTATCAAACTTGGCTCGAATATTGTCACATTGGAATATATGTCACGCAACAATAAGAGCGAAATCAATTTGATGCAATTGATTTGGCCCAGCTTGGAGTTTATCGGATGCAGTTCGGCAATTATGTTCGATGGTTTCTTTGTCGTTTGCTACTACTATCCAAATATGTCGCGCAACTTTAAGGATGAATTGGTTTATCTGGATAAAAAGGAGACTTGTGTGTGTCCTACCAAACGATTGATTTGTTCGCTGGTCTTCACTAGCCTCTGTGGCATCGATTTAAATATCTATTCAAGCGAAAGCAAATCAATGCTGCCCAACGAATTGTTTATTTATTTCTGTGTTTTAATCTTAAGAATTTTTTACAGTTGGCGAAATTAAACTGATATCTGTGTACGCGCTTAAAACTTTGAATAAATTAATTTAATAAAGCGGAAATTTCCAAGAGAGAAGCGAGGAAGGGCCTGTCCCCACTCCGATTGACAGTGGCCCGACTGACAGCTGGAAAGGAGTGAAGAAAATAGGAGATTGGGAGGAAATGACTGCCAATTCATTTCAAAGGGAAACTCAACTCTGCAGGAAAAAGGAACGCCGTTTTTGGCTTGTCTAAATGCTCGAGAAAACACACCCACAGAATTAGCAAATGTGATGCGAATGTGAACCCAAAGCGTTGACCTTACCAGTTGCCACTTACTCTCCCTTCCTCTCTTTCTAGCTTGCACCCACATTATCATCATATGCCTCTTGAAGTGCGACCCCTTGGCCAAAATGCCGCTTTGTTATTGGATAATTTTTAGTTCATTAAACAAGGGGCGTTGCGAGGCGAGGCGTTCTCCTCGTGTCAATATAAATAATAAAATATAATGGTTATGATGGTACTCACAGGGTTCACACCGAGCTTGGTAGTGGAAATACTTTCGCCGGAATCAGAACAGGGCGAGAGCAAACTTCCCCCCAGGTGCCATATAATCAAAGACAATAGAAAAGCTGCTGCCGCCTGTTTATCAATGATTCAATTCAAGTGATAGCTCTGCTTTTTCTCCTGTTATTTTTATTGCTATTGCTAGTCTAATTTGTCGCTTGTTTTACCCCGCTACCCTCATCTTCTCTATCATCATCGACATTACCATCGACAACACTAACAAAATGTTTATCATTACCCAAGCAGCTTCAATCTCATGTCCTCACTCCTCACTTTGTGTACTTATGTAGTTATGTATTTATTTATTATTAATTTTAAGTCAACTAATAGCAGTAAACGTAAGAGTAGCAGAAAAACAGATAAAAAGTTTATATATAAAGAAAAACGATTTAACATACGCTGTTTTGATTAAAGCTAAATACATTGATTTTATGATTAAATTTTAATTTAAATTAAGTTTAAAATTTTAAAGTGGAAAATAATTTACTGTAATTATAAAATTTAATCTAATATGAATTAATTTAATTTAATTTTGGGAAAAACAAAATTTCTAGCCGATCCAACATTTGTTGCAATGGGTTGGGGAAAACCCAGAAAAACCCAATCAGATCAGAAAAGTTAATATTAGTTATTAGGATGAAGTATTAATGAGTTAAGAATAGAAATTTTTATATTGGAAAGAGGACTCTCAGTTGAAAAGTCTAAAAAATGTATTATATTGATCGCAGAGAAGACGGAAAGGGTCAAGCAAGCTATAATCTGGAACAAAAGTCTAATGACAATGGCTGAATATTACGGGTAACTCTTAAATGAACACTTAAGTTAAGTTCACTGAGTAAAGAAAGGGAATCGACCTTAAATCTTATAAGTTTTATGATAAACAAGACACTTAACATAATACGACGGTTAGCTAAAGAAGGATGGCTAATTAGAAGAAGCCGAATATGATAAGATGGTAAATCTACTCCTTGGACCAAGTTGAAACTACGTAAAGAAAAAAGAAGAAACTGCTTTTGAACAGACTCAATTCTGTCTTGGTAAATTTGGTACTGCGAGGACCATACGCAAGAACCACATTCAAGAATTGGACGTACAAGAGAAGTAAAAAGTAACTTGGTTGTAAAGGGATCATTAAATTCTTTGGCCCAAAGTTGAGTTAAGTTAAAGGAATAGTTCATGACGTGATGGTTTTCTCTGTAAAATGACATAACTTTACATTTAGAACAGTAAAGATGTAGCAGGTTATGACTGCACCATGCAAAAAATATGTCAAGATCTATTTGAAGAAAGTTGTGTCATAATACGTCAGACAAAGTTGAACGTCATCGGCGTACATAAGGATAAATGATTGTGTTAGTACAGAAGGTAGGTCATTAATAAAACGGTTAAAAAGTAGGGGGCCAAGATGAATACCCTGAGGAACACCATGTGTAACAAATATAAGCTTAGATTGGCAAGAATTAAAAAGGACTCATTGCGTCCTCTTAGTTAAATAATTAGATATCCACAAAATTAGTTTTTGAGGAAAACCAATGAGATCTAATTTATGAAGCAATAGGTTATGATTAACGAAGTCAAATGCTTTACTGAAGTTAGTGTAGACCACATCAGTTTGCATTTTCCTCCGAAATCCTTTAGTTTTAATTGAGGAAAAATCAAGAAGATTTGTAGTTGGGGATCTAAAGTTGACAAATCCATGTTGATAAGGGGAATTGTAAAGTCAAAATTTTTTCAAAAATGTTGGGAAAAGCGGACAATTTAGAGATACACCTATAATTCATCTCATCTTGGTTAGAGCCACATTTGTGAAGGGGTATAGAGAAGGAATCTTTCCATATAAGCGGAAAGTAACTCGTGGCTACGTACAAATCAAGCAACCTAAATATAGGCTTAAAAATTATATCAGCATAGAATCTAAGTGTATGTCCATACTGGAACACCATCAGGACCGAGAGACAATACAGGCTTAGAGGATTTAAGATAGCTTAGTAAAGAAATTTCGTTAATAGAAGGGCAAAACAAGGAGTTAGAATTATTTAAAGAATACGAATAGGATTGCATAGTATATTCATTGCAGTAAGTAGATTGGAAAAAGTTAGCAAATAAATCGGCAGCAGCCTGATCATTAGTTGCTTTGTTATTTAAAAAAAAAGATAAGATGAAAATCTATTAGTTTTATGTTTCAAGTTAACAAAGTTATAAAATTGCTTAGTGTTCTGGGCAAACTGTAGACGACAACGATTCAAGTAATTTTTGTAGTAGCGTGTATTTAGAGCAAAGAAGTTAGCTCTAACAACGATATAACGAGAATAGTCAGAAGGACTACCTGTAGATTTAAACTTTTTAAAATTCCTGGATTTCAAATTTCTTAAAACCATCAATTCACGAGAAAACCAAGGTGGCCTTTTTTAAGTGGCTAAACATTAAGAACACATTGATCAAAAAATAAATGAATAGATTTATAAAAATATGAGATACAAATATCCAAATCTGAACACAAATAAAAAGTAGACGAATCATGACTTAAAATCAAATTATTAAGCTTAATGAAATTGGTCTTGCGAAAGCAGCGAGATTTTAATTTGGAAAAAGCATTTTCAGTTTGCACAAAAGTAGGCAATTTTAATGACAAGTCTAAAGTAGGATGGTAAGGATCTTCAGGTAAAACTAAAGTTTCAATTCTAAAAACAGTGTTTTGCCACATTGTATCAGATGAAAAGATAAGATCAAGCATTCTACCATTTAGGTTAGAAATATTATTAATTTGAAATAATGAAAGTACGGAAAGACCAATAAGAAATTTATTAAAACTAGAAGGAACCAAGAAATCTGATTGAAATGTCCATGCAACTTCTGATAAATTAAAATCACCAATAACGAAAAGAAAATCTCTATCAGATAGCTTGGAGGCAACAGACTGGATAGAGGAAACATCTTCAAGGTAGATGGAAACATCTGAAGAAGGGGGAGTATAGGAGCAAGTAATATAAATTGAAAATTGACACACTGACACTTTAACACAGATAAATTCAGGGCAAACAATTAACAGTTGTTCAACAGATAAATCTGACCTAGCAGCTGTAAGCACGCTCCACCACTTCGACTAAACGGTCGCATCTGAAGGAAGTATACTTATCTGTAAAGATTGAACTACTGAGTCAATAAAATAAAGATCTACAATAAATAAATAGCAAAAAGAATAAGGGCCGTCATGAGTAAAAAATGCAATTAAAAATGTGTTTGTGTGTGTGTTTTTTTATACCATTGCAGATGGTATATTAATTTTGGCCAGTAGTTTGCATCTCTCCTTAGAAGACATCTCCGACCCTATAAAGTATATATATTTTTAATAAGCATCAATAGAGGAGTCGAACTAGCCATGTCCGTCTTTCCGTCCGACCGTCTGTCTGTTGCAACTCAAAATAGTCCCTCAGTTTTAGAGCAATCTTTATGAAGCTTGAAAAAATGTCTCATTGGTGCTGTAAAATGGTCGAAACGAGCCGGAACGGACCGATATATCGTACAACTGTTGTATCGGTCGAATTTTGTTATTTTTCAAGATATCGCTATGACACTTTTCCGGTATATGTCTAAGTATGCCCTTAAAAGGATGTCAAAATTTGATCTAAATTAGACCGATATATCGTCTAGCTGCCATAGAACATATCGGCCGACTTTAATCATTAGTTTGTGCAAAAGTACGTAACAGGCAGAAGAAGACATGGCAAACCCTATAAAGTATATATATTCTGGCTCAGGATCAAGAGCCGCGTCGATTGAGCCATGTCCGTCTGTCTGTATGAACGTTGAGATCTCGCCTATTACAGAAGCTAGTGACACCAAATTTGCCGTGATGGTGCCTGTATATTATACGCAGATCAACTTTATTTCAAATTTGGTGCGCCACGCCCACCGCCCACGCAAATCGATAATTTACGAATAATAAGAAAAGTATTAATGTTACAGGTTTTTGCTTTAGCACACGTAAAGATGCTAATAGTAGGCACCTAATCCCCAAACTACAATCCGATCGGGCAATAAACACAGAAGTTATTTAAGAAAACGTTTTGTACAGTTCTGCTGCCCGCGTCATTGCAGCATATTGTATTGTTTTCCGTACTTCCACTGCTTGCGCCTGTGCTGCGCGTCGTGACGTCATCGTCACGATGCTTCGTTTCAGCCGTAGCATGTGTAAAGCTATGCAGCTTTCACATGTAGATGGCGCTATTCAAAAATAAATATAATTTAAACAATAGGTGGCGGATAAACTTATGCAGCGTTTTTTGATGGAATTAAATGTGTGATAATTTGTTTCGAAACTGGGCGAATGGTATCTTGCTGTCGGGCGCGCTCGACTGTAGCTTTCTTTACTTGTTTTTTTTTTTAGATTTTGACTATGCCTAAATATTGTAAGTCCATGGCCCTTAACGGTCAAAATATGATTGTAGCCGTTCTTTATTGTTCCGCAAATTATTTTCCTGTACGAGCAGATGGGTAGCGGGTATATTACAGTCGAGCACACTCGAATGTAGCTTTTTTACTTCTTTGCGTTGACGTACTTGCAGTTGTTGAAGCCAGGTTCTTATTCTCCACCGCCGTTTGTACCTCCATCGCAGCTGCTGGCTCTAGGTTTCCAACCACCTGTAAGATGTTTCTTATTCTACTAGTGGGCGACCTCGACATTCTAGAGCTCCTCCTGAATGTGGAGCACTTCTCCCCGCTGTACTATCCATTGGATTCTAGCGTCGGCGGCTAGGCCTGATTGTTGCCGTTCATTGTTGTTTTACAAATAATTTTTATAAACGAGCACACTCGACTGTTGCTTTCTTACATGTTTGCAACTCCTTCGTACAACAGTAGATAATAAAGGTGGGTTCTGGGACAAAAAGTGGAGTGGGGAATCAAAATTAATGGCGTGTGACGAGGGAGGGTAAGGTAATTAAGGGAGCTAATTAGCATATTTAATGGGTTTTTTGGGCAAGATCGGTCAATTAAGGAAGCTTATTTGCGTATTTGATGGTTTTTTGGGCAAGATCGGCCAATTTAGGGTCCTAATTAGTATAATTAATGGGTTTTTCTAGGACAAAAAGTGGGGTGGGTGGATAAAATTGGGGGTGCGAGACGAGGGGTCGGGAATTTAGGGTCATAATAGGGATAATTAATGGTTTTTATGTATATTTATAGGTAATAAATTAGGGTGGGAATTGTTAAAGGTTGACAGCTGAGTATATGCAAACGAGCATGCATGATCGTGTTTACATTCACAAGTGTTAATGTGTGTGGGTGCATGCACGCCTCAGTGCACACACGCGTGTGACTCATGACGTTGACAGGTGAAACCCAACACATGGGGATCGCTGCCGAGGGTAATATTTGACAGGCCGGGACACCCTTGCACAAGATGTTAATCTGTGTATCGCCTCTTTTGTGACCCTAGCCGTGACCGTGAGCTTGAAAACGACTATTACGGGAAGGGTGTCCTCAACCATGTTAATTGATCGTCACCACGTGGCTAATCATGAAATGTGTAAACAGCTACCACCACCACAACTTGATGATTATGTATATTAGTTTTGTGTATGTGTGCGTGTGTGTGATCAGTAACCCTATTATAATATGCTAATTTTCTAATTGATAATTCAGAGTGTAAACAAAACACTGCAACCTGTTGTCCTAACGGTTTACTATGTTTGTTTGAACTGTTAGCATAATTTTACGCAATTCTTGTATCCCAATTATTGTCTATGAACCGAGGGTGGTTAGGTGCAGTATATCCATCTTCTAACATGGTTCGTTGTAATAATAGTAAAGTGATCAGAAATCAAGTTTTTTAGTATCAAAGAAGTCTTCAAACCGAGTAGAGTGCAGTTGATAATTACAATTTAAAACAAAAATTTAACGACTTGTCTGGGTGAACAAAAGAATAATTAAAAATTTTATTTATTTAAAATGATCCAACATTTGTTGCAAAAGGATTGGGAAAAATCCAGAAAAACCCAATCAGATCAGAAAAGATTGTTAGGTGTTAGTTGTTAGTGTTAGGTGTTAGTTGTTAGTACGCTACAACGGTAGGAGGAAGCGTAAAAGAAAATCCAACATTAGATAGTCAGTAAAGATATATAGTTCATGGATAGAAAAACGATAAACGAGGAAAAGAGGAAAATACACTAGTAAGGACTAATTTCTACACAGATGAGAAAGAATTAAAGATTTTAAGTCTACAGAATTTGAGTTAGCTGTGATAAAATATAAGTTGTTATAGTTCGAACATAATGCCCTAAAGGGTTCATGCAAGGCCTAGTTCGACCTACAGTGAGAAAGCGTTAGAGGTAGGAAGGTACGAGAGTTTCTAAAGCGGACAGAGAAGTATTACTTGTATTAGGACTTGGTTAGCCTAAGTCCTCACTATCAATGTCACCTTGAATAAGGTTATTTATACACAGTACACCAAGCATGGTTCTACGATTTGCTAAAGACGGAAGATTTAATAAGAGAAGTCTACTAGAGTAAAAAGGTAATCTTAAGTTTGCATTCCAATTAAGTCCTCGTAGGGCAAAAATTAAAAAATTCTTTTGCACAGATTCAATGCGGTCCTTGTAAAATGAATACTGAGGACACCAAACACATGAACCATACTCAAGAATAGAAAGCACAAGAGAGATATAAAGCGTTTTTGTGACTTAAGGGTCGTTGAATTCCTTAGACCACCGCTTTATAAAGCCCAGAACACCCATGGCCTTATTGACCATAGAAATAATGTGTTCAGTAAATTTAAGTTTGCGATCCAATCGGACGCCCAAATCATCAGCCAAGGTAATTCTATCCAGGGGGCAACCACAAAGAGTGTATGAGGCGTACTTGGGACTGGCCCTAGAGAAAGTCATTAGTTTGCATTTACCCATGTTCAAGTTTAATTGGTTTGCACTGCACCAACTATAAAAACGGTCAAGGTCGTCTTGAAGAAAAGATTGACAAGAGACATCTTTAAATTGATAGCAAAGCTTAACATCGTCTGCATACATAAGAGTACGCGAGTTACTTATGACCAAAGGTGGATCATTAATAAAAAGAGTGAAAAGAATGGGACCTAGATGCCTTCCTTGAGGAACTCCAGAGGTGACATAAAGTGGGTTAGAAAGAGCATTTTTGAATGAGGCTCTTTGAGTTCGGTCGGTTAGATAACTAACGATCCAACCAAGGAATTGGGGTGTAAAGCCCAGAAGGTTAAGTTTGTATGCGAGAAGGAAGTGGTTTGCTGAGTCAAAAGCTTTACTGAAATCAGTATAAATGACATCAGTCTGTAGATTTTTCCGAAAACCAATAATTATAAAAGATGTCAGCTCAAGCAAATTTGTTTCACGAATCAATGCTGACTAGGAGACATGATAATGTTGCAAGTACGGAGTCAAAACATATTCAAAGAGTTTAGGTATAGCCGACAATTTAGAGATACCTCTATAATTGCTTGCATCAAACTAACTGCCTTTTTTGTGAAGAGGAATTATAAATGATTCCATCCAAATCAAGGGAAATGAGGAAGTGTTTAAGGACAGTGAAAATAATTTGTGCAACGGCTTAGTTAATGAATTGGCATAGTAACGAAGTACGCAACCGGGAATTCCGTCAGGACCTGGATTGAAAACAGGTTTTACCAGACATAGATCCCTATAGAGACTATTTTCATGAAGGACAGGGGTGGAAATTCTATTCGAGCTAGGAATGGTATATGGGTATGTATGGCAGGACTGTGTAAATTTTGAGTAAGTCGTTTGAAAGAACTTCGCAAACAAATCGGCAATGGCCTGATCATTATTAGCATCATCTTATTAAACGATAAATTAGAAGGAGTGGTATTAGATTTACGCTTCATGTTAACGGAACTATAAAACTGTTTAGGATTCTGCTAAAACTGAATCCTGCAGCGAATCAAATAGTTATTGTAACAATCAGTGTTCAGCACGATAAAGTTTGACCAAGAAGCAATAAGATAACGAGAAAAAGCGGAGAATGACCTGCTCTATATTTCTTATAGAGTTTAGACTTTCGATTTTTTAAACTTGACAGTTTTTTAGTAAACCACGGAGGGTTACTTGAAGAAATTCGATAAACACGAGGAACACAATTATCAAAAAATACGTTTAGGGTATCGTAAAAAATACTAATGGCGTCAGCCATATCAGTACACGAATAAAGATCGGACCAGTCGCAACATGAGATCAAGTTATTAAGCTTGGAGAAATCTGCATTACGAAAGCAGCGAACACGTTTACATGGCACTCTCACACTACCCATCACATTCGAACCAAATTCGAAAACAACTTCAAACGTGGGATGGTAGTGATCTTCCGGTTGTGTCAAGGGTTGGACTCTGGTCAGAGTTACCTTAGAATGATCAGAAATGTAACACAAATCAAGTGTTCGATTTAAGGAATTTACGACATGATTAACCTTAGGCATTGAAATGTCTTGCAAACCATCAAAAAGCTCATGCTGTTTTGAGGGCAATAAAAAATTTTCCTCATCACTAGGTATCCAGCAACAATCAAGTATATTAAGGTCACCAAGGACAATAAGTTGATCCCTGTTTGATAGCAGGTTGAAAATAGACTTAATTATAGACAAATGTTGATTGAAGATAGAAATATTAGAGGACGGAGGAACATACGAGCAAGTTATATAGGCGCAAAAGCCGGGAAAATGTATATTTACACAAATAAATTCAATATCATATTGAACCTCCGGCACTATCTTATCCGACGTGATGGCAGAGTCGACTGCAATCAAAACCCCGCCACCCCGCCGGCCAGGTCGGTCAAGTCTATAAGTTGTGTACTGACTTGAAAGAACTTCGGAGCTTAAAATCTCCGGCTTCAACCAAGTCTCAGTAAACACAAGCACCTGGGTAGCAAATGAAAGACTATTTCGAAATAAAGAAGTTAGTTTACTACATAGGCCTCTAACGTTTTGATAGGTTAAGGAAAGTGACGTAATTAGTTTTTTGTTATTTTATTTGTCTTTGTTGTAGTGGTTTGATTTGGGACTGATAGAGTAATCGGTTGTTTTTTTTCTCTTTTTAGCCTCGAATTCTTTACGTATAATATGATCAGGCTAGAATTCAGACGAGCATATACGGTCAAAGAAATCATTAGGCACACTTATTTTAAAGGATAAAACATCCCTTTCGTACGAGAATTTAAATTTTTCCACCTTTATGTCGGCTTGAGTCTTGGCTTGAAAAAAAGCCATGACATCGTCTGATGTGAGATCAGGGGCAAGCCTTAAAACAAATATTTGTTTCTTTGGTGGGATTCCTGTCATAGCCTTACGACCCACTGATATGATATTAGTGGGTACGTTTGAAACCGTTTGAAACTACAGGTGTAGTTAACATAGGCAGCGGCAGTGTCACAGGTGTTACTGGTTGGTCAGCATTCTGAGGCGGGAGGGCAATAATAGGCGGCTGCCCTTTAGGAGCTGACTTTTTTCGCTTTGGGGACTTATCCAATAGCTTAGGGCTATTGACAAACGATTCCAGCGCAGAGAACTGATCGGACAGTTTTCGAAAACTACCGTTCAGCTCCCTGAATCCCGTCCTAATCTTCCGCATTAGCGATACAAATTCGTTTTCGACCTCAAGACATGCCTCGCAGCAGTAATGCAACCCATTACGCCTGGCTATGGCATCACCTGTAGTGCCGCTAAGGCCAGCACATTTATCATGAGCAATATTATTGCATATCCAACATGCAATACTTACCTGAGCAGAAGTAATCTGCTTTTGGCAAGATTTTTTATAGCAGACAATGCCTCCTTCCATTGTAAGGGATGATTACTGTAAATTTACAACAACCGCAAGTAAAAACAAAAAGAGAGAAAAGATTGGAGTGAGATTCAGGCACACGCAACAACAAAGTTCAAAAGAACAAGAATAGGGAGTGAGCGTTGCAGCGCACAACAAAATCAGCTAAGCAGTTAAACAACAACAACAGCAACAACAGCTAAACAACAACAACAACATCAAAATGGCTTTAAACGGAACTTATTCAACAAAGGATTTGAATGAAATCGCTGCAGCTATGGAGCAGCAACAACAACAACGAGAGCAGATGAGATTAGCCTGGGCTGCTCGTCAACGAGCTGGATTGAATAATATGAAACATTATCCAAATAATATAAGTTGGTCACATCACACTCTTACAGAGCAGCATAAGATACGTGCTATTGAACCTGTTGATAACAGGACTTACAAAAACATTGATTTATTCAATGGAAGGATTTTTCAGTATCTGTACACCAATACTAACGCAGGCTTGATAATGCCTAAAGATTTAGGCTTTAGGTATCGCCGCTATTTCACGTTCGATGTTCGCCCTGACTTGAGTCAAAGTCCTTGGCTTGTTGATGTACACTTTAGCTTTCAACAAGTAAGAAAGCTACAGTCGAGTGGGCTCGACTGTAATATACCCGCTACCCAGCTGCTCGTACATCATTTATTTGCGAAACAAAAAAAAACGGCTACAATCATATTTTGACCGTAAAAGGCCATGGACTTATAATATTTATGCAAAGTCAAAATATAAAATAAAAAAAAAAAACATTTTTGCACACATTTAATTTTTGATGCGGGCGAGACTCGAACCCGTAAATGCATAATAGTACTGTTCGTTTTGCAGTCCACAACTTAACCCATTTCACCACCGTACACGCACACACGATTCGGCACAATGCTGCAAGCAGCGCTGCCGGCAGCGCTGCTTACAGCTATGGAAAACGTTAAGCTGAATAACTTCTGTGTTTATTATCCGATTGTTTCCAAATTTTCAGAGATCATCTGGCTAGCTATAGTTATCATGTAAACCGAAAAGGAACAATATGGCATCAAAATTGCACTTGTTATCAATGTTCTTTCGATTTTCGGTGGCCGAAGGGGGCGTGGCCAAAATCCAAAATAAACTTGATCAGCGTGCAATAATAACACATATTGTCACCAAATTTGGTTGTCCTAGCTCTTATAATAGCTGAGATCTAGATTTTCACACGGACAGACAGACGGACAGACGGACATGGCTATATCGACTCGGCTGTTGATCCTGAGCCAGAATATATATAGTTTATGGGGTCGGAGGTGTCTCCTTCTGCCTGTTACATACATTTTCGGTTTGAACAAAGTTATAATACCCTTCTACTCTATGAGTAGCGGGTATAACTACAACAGCAACGCTACGGTACAACTCAACACACGCGTAATAAGCTCAAAGAGCGTAAATAAAAACGTGAGCGCGGGAGAGTGTGGAAGAGTAGACTCAAAACAAAAACAAGTAAGAAAGCTACAGTCGAGTGTGCTCGACTGTAATATACCCGCTACCCAGCTGCTTGTACATAATTTATTTGCGGAACAAAAAAACGGCTACAATCATATTTTGACCATAAAAGGCTTTGGACTTACAATATTTATGCAAAGTCAAAATATAAAATAAAAAAAAAAACATTTTTGCACACATTTAATTTTTGATGCGGGCGGGACTCGAACCCGTAAATGCTTAATAGTACTGTTCGTTTTTCAGTCCACAACTTAACCTATTTCACCACCGTACACGCACACACGATTCGACACAATGCTGCAAGCAGCGCTGCCGGCAGCGCTGCTTACAGCTATAGAAAACGTTAAGCTGAATAACTTCTGTGTTTATTATCCGATTGTTACCAAATTTTCTTTTTCTTTCTAGAAAAGAAAGAAATTTTCTTTCTGTTTTTTCTATTTTTTCGTTTCTTTTTTTTATTTTCTTTGTTCTTTCTTTTAAGGACTCGCATATTTAGTATTACCTATTTATTTTAATTAAAAATTTAAATGTTATTAAAAAATATGTATCAATGATTTACCGGATAGACACTCGTATGGACCAATACGTCTATAAAGAAATTATAGAGGATATAATGGTGCCATATTCCGAGGACAATATGCCATTATCATGGCGTTTTATGCACGACAATGATCCTAAGCACACTTCACAGCTTATGAAAAGTTACCTTTAGGAGCATCAAGTTGTTACGCTGAAGTGGCCAGCTCAGTCACCGGACCTCAATCCGATAGAGAATCTCTAGAATGATGTTGAGCAGCACATTCGCACCAAAAATCTGGGCAGTTTGAATGATTTGTGGATAGTTATCCGAGAAACGTGGTACAGTATTCCGCAGAACAGATGCGCTGCTTTAGTGGAGAGTCAGCACAGAAGATTGGATGTAGTTATCAAAAACAAAGGATATCCAACAAAATATTAGTCCCCTTTCTTATGTTTTCTCATTCTACTTAATAAATTAATAAAAAAAGTATAAGTGTGCTAAACTCATGTCCAGCTGAAAATCATAGTTAATTCATTCAAACCAACGCAGAAAAAAAACGACGAAAGGGAATAGGCTGAAAGTAACGGTACATCTTATCAACTAATAAGGAAACAACCAGAAAAAAAATTGGTGAACTATTCACTATACAATCGGTAAAAATTCATGTTGAAGTGTGCTGCTAAATAGTGTGCTAAATAAAAGGCCACCACTGTATATATATTTAAAATTTAGTTAAAAGTTTTACCAAATATATTTAAAAGTCGTTATAGAAAAGATATTAAATTAAATATATTATTACTATAGATTGAAAAATTCAAAAAATTCAGTTAGTGTAAAAAAGAAATTAAATAATTTGTTGAATAGTTATGGAGCTCGATCAGTTTGCGAAGACCTTCAAGCAGCGTCGCATCGAGCTCGGCTTCACCCAGCGCGATGTGGCTCTGGCCATGGGCAAACTCTATGGCAACGATTATTCGCAGGCGACAATCTCACTCTTTGAGACACACAAGTTAAGCGTCAAGAGCATGCGCAAGCTTAAGCCATTGCTGCAGAAGTACCGGGTATAAAAAAAAAACGATGATTTGAAACATTTTTGTGTACTTATCCAAAAATGAAGAGAATTGCTCTACTTGTGAAAAAAAGGCATACTTTAATGCAAATGCACTACAAAAAAAAGAAGAGTTATAAAAAAAAAGAGATTCCAGTCCCACCCTGAAAAAAAAAGAGATTCCAGTCCCACCCTGAGAAAAAAAAAGAGATTCCAGTCTCACCCAGAGAAAAAAAAAACCCAGTCCAGTCTCAATTGAGAGCTGAGAGCGGACTGAAAATCCGAACACATTGATAGCTTACGTAGTCACAAATTAAGACAGAAGCAACTCAGCCTACTTGAATCGTTTTAATAGAATTGTATCGCTTGGTACCTCCTTGCTACAAATTCTACATATAAAGCCAGCAAGTCTTAAGAGAGAATACCTCTCTGTCTATATTATTTTCCATGGGATTAGCCGCAAATCGCAAGGGGAAATTTCTACAGCATTTTGCCTTGCTTCAGTCACTCAAATGTCTGCAACTTTCGTTAGCAGACATCGTGGCTGCCCAAGCCAAGCAGATTGAGAATAAGTATGGTTTGTGCCGGTGGCAAATGTGGCAAGAGAGCAGAATGTGACCGGCCCATGACTATTATTAGTCATGCAGCGGGCTCGGACTAAGACGTCTAAGCTAATGAAGCTTTTTCACACCTGCCTGCTAAATTATGCGCCATGACCAGGAGTGCCATGGAGTGAGAGCACCATGCAAGCCATTTACTTGTTACAGATTGCTTATAATTAAATTATAATCAACATCAAGCCAGGCGCATCACGCAGATGCAGACGAAAATGGAGACGTAGAGACCAAGACCAAGACATGCAGCCAGTGGGACCGGTCTGAGGCCGCTGCTGCTGCTGACATGCATCTAACAAGCCTTCAACTATCTAATCAACGTACAAGTCAAAATATCAATACCTCAAGTAATCAAAATCACTTTAGAATTTCAAATCAGTTGGGCTGATGCTGCCTGCCTGCCTGCAGCGTCTCACACAAGCACCGTGTCCAGCTGCTATACGCGACAGTTGCAACTCGAGTCCAGAGTGGGGAGATTGATGAAAAAAAAAGCAACAACAACTAAGAATATTCGAATTTAATGGGCGCAACGCGCGTGGAGACTTCACAAGTGAGGCAACGCCAACTACAACAAAAACAACAACTGAGACGTTTCACAGACATGTTAGGAAAAGCTAAAACTGGACCTGCTGCCTGTTGCCTGGTCCTGCCTGTGTCTGGTCTGGCCTGGTCTTTTCCAGTTATACTGTGCTCGCACTGTGACCTGTCATCATGATTGATACGTTTGATGGATTCATTCGAGCTGACTGCTGTGTGGCGTTCAGTTTTAAAGTTTGCTGATTGATCCCAGCGTGTTGATTACAATCGACGCCGACGTACACGCAGATGCAGGCACAGGTAGTTGGCGCAGGCAGTTGGCGCTGTATGGGGAGTCTTGCAACGCATGCTGCTGGGAATTCAATCAAAAGTGTCAGCGCTGGCACAAAATCTCTTACTGCTAAAGGTGCCGAAACCACTAACTAAATACAGTGGTAACTGAATATTAGAATAGAATATTAGAAATGATAAGAAAGGCAAAAAAAAATCAAAAGGGAAACAAAGAGTTAATCCCTTTTTCATAAATAAGCAATTTTAAAAATTATGGAACTTTGGAAAAGTGGGAAGTATAAAGAAAAATGTTAATAAATTATAGAAATTTTTAAATATTTTGAAATTAAGAAAATTGACAGTTAATATTTTTAAAACATTTTTAAAAGCTTTAAATGTTCTTAATGAATTTTAAATAATACCGGGTATAAAAAAAAAAAACATTTTTGCACACATTTAATTTTTGATGCGGGCGGGACTCGAACCCGTAAATGCATAATAGTACTGTTCGTTTTGCAGTCCACAACTTAACCCATTTCACCACCGTACACGCACACACGATTCGGCACAATGCTGCAAGCAGCGCTGCCGGCATCAAAATTGCACTTGTTATCAATGTTTTTTCGATTTGCGGGGGGGGATGGGGGCGTGGCCAAAATCCAAAATAAACTTGATCAGCGTGCAATAATAACACATATTGTCACCAAATTTGGTTGTTCTAGCTCTTATAATAGCTGAGATCTAGATTTTCACACGGACAGACAGACGGACAGACGGACATGGCTATATCGACTAGGCTGTTGATCCTGAGCCAGAATATATATACTTTATGGGGTCGGAGGTGTCTCCTTCTGCCTGTTACATACATTTTCGGTTTGAACAAAGTTATAATACCCTTCTACTCTATGGGTAGCGGGTATAAATATTCTAAAAAGAAAATTTTCTGAATTGAAGCAAGCGAAAGCTGATAACATCTCTTATTTGGAAGAAACTTTTAAGCCTATTACAGAACCATTGCATGAACATGTTAGAGATGTAAAACAAGAGAATACAAACTATAATAAAATTAAACAAGTAAGAAAGCTACAGTCGAGTGTGCTCGACTGTAATATACCCGCTACCCAGCTGCTTGTACATAATTTATGTGCGGAACAAAAAAACGGCTACAATAATATTTTGACCGTAAAAGGCTATGGACTTATAATATTTATGCAAAGTCAAAATATAAAATAAAAAAAAAAAACATTTTTGCACACAATAAACTTGATCAGCGTGCAATAATAACACATATTGTCACCAAATTTGGTTGTCCTAGCTCTTATAATAGCTGAGATCTAGATTTTCACACGGACAGACAGACGGACAGACGGACAGACGGCCATGGCTATATCGACTCGGCTGTTGATCCTGAGCCAGAATATATATAGTTTATGGGGTCGGAGGTGTCTCTGCCTGTTACATACATTTTCGGTTTGAACAAAGTTATAACACCCTTCTACTCTATGAGTAGCGGGTATAACTACAACAGCAACGCTACGGTAAAAGTAACACTCAACACACGCGTAATAAGCTCAAAGAGCGTAAATAAAAACGTGAGAGCGGGAGAGTGTGGAAGAGTAGACTCAAAACAAAAACAAGTAAGAAAGCTACAGTCGAGTGTGCTCGACTGTAATATACCCGCTACCCAGCTGCTTGTACATAATTTATTTGCGGAACAAAAAAACGGCTACAATCATATTTTGACCGTAAAAGGCTATGGACTTATAATATTTATGCAAAGTCTAAATATAAAATAAAAAAAAAAAACATTTTTGCACACATTTAATTTTTGATGCGGGCGGGACTCAAACCCGTAAATGCATAATAGTACTGCCGGCAGCGCTGCTTACAGCTATGGAAAACGTTAAGCTGAATAACTTCTGTGTTTATTATCCGATTGTTACCAAATTTTCAGAGATCATCTGGCTAGCTATAGTTATCATGTAAACCAAAAACGAACAATATGGCATCAAAATTGCACTTGTTATCAATGTTTTTTCGATTTGCGGGGGCGGATGGGGGCGTGGCCAAAATCCAAAATAAACTTGATCAGCGTGCAATAATAACACATATTGTTACCAAATTTGGTTGTCCTAGCTCTTATAATAGCTGAGATCTAGATTTTCACACGGACAGACAGACGGACAGACGGACATGGCTATATCGATAATGGTATTTTCTATCCTCTATCAAATATAGAAAATGAAGAAAGTGATAATGAAGAAGGAGAAAAAGAAGAAGAACAAGAAGAAGAAGAAATTGTAGAAAGTGAAGAAAGGGATGAACATCAAATACATGACAATATTAATTTAAGTATAAATAAACTTTTAAATGATAATCTCTTGGATAAGGTTTATGGTCCAACAGGGTCTAAATCCAAACTAGAGTTGGGTAACAAACAACTAGAAGTGAAAACAAGTAAGAAAGCTACAGTCGAGTGTGCTCGACTGTAATATACCCGCTACCCAGCTGCTCGTACATCATTTATTTGCGGAACAAAAAAAAAACGGCTACAATCATATTTTGACCGTAAAAGGCTATGGACTTATAATATTTATGCAAATTCAAAATCTAAAATAAACAAGTAAGAAAGCTACATTCGAGTGTGCTCGACTGTAATATACCCGCTACCCAGCTGCTTGTACATCATTTATTTGCGAAACAAAAAAAAAAGGGCTACAATCATATTTTGACCGTAAAAGGCTATGGACTTATAATATTTATGCAAAGTCAAAATATAAAATAAAAAAAAAACATTTTTGCACACATTTAATTTTTGATGCGGGGGACTCGAACCCGTAAATGCATAATAGTACTGTTCGTTTTGCAGTCCACAACTTAACCCATTTCACCACCGTACACGCACACACGATTCGGCACAATGCTGCAAGCAGCGCTGCCGGCATCAAAATTGCACTTGTTATCAATGTTTTTTCGATTTGCGGGGGGGGATGGGGGCGTGGCCAAAATCCAAAATAAACTTGATCAGCGTGCAATAATAACACATATTGTCACCAAATTTGGTTGTCCTAGCTCTTATAATAGCTGAGATCTAGATTTTCACACGGACAGACAGACGGACAGACGGACAGACGGACATGGCTATATCGACTCGGCTGTTGATCCTGAGCCAGAATATATACTTTTATGGGGTCGGAGGTGTCTCCTTCTGCCTGTTACATACATTTTCGGTTTGAACAAAGTTATAATACCCTTCTACTCTATGAGTAGCGGGTAGAAATATTCTAAAAAGAAAATTTTCTGAATTGAAGCAAGCGAAAACTGATAATATCTCTTATTTGGAAGAAACTTTTAAGCCTATTACAGAACCATTGCATGAACATGTTAGAGATGTAAAACAAGAGAATACAAACTATAATAAAATTAAACAAGTAAGAAAGCTACAGTCGAGTGTGCTCGACTGTAATATACCCGCTACCCAGCTGCTTGTACATAATTTATGTGCGGAACAAAAAAACGGCTACAATAATATTTTGACCGTAAAAGGCTATGGACTTATAATATTTATGCAAAGTCAAAATATAAAATAAAAAAAAAAACATTTTTGCACACAATAAACTTGATCAGCGTGCAATAATAACACATATTGTCACCAAATTTGGTTGTCCTAGCTCTTATAATAGCTGAGATCTAGATTTTCACACGGACAGACAGACGGACAGACGGACAGACGGCCATGGCTATATCGACTCGGCTGTTGATCCTGAGCCAGAATATATATACTTTATGGGGTCGGAGGTGTCTCCATCTGCCTGTTACATACATTTTCGGTTTGAACAAAGTTATAATACCCTTCTACTCTATGAGTAGCGGGTATAACTACAACAGCAACGCTACGGTAAAAGTAACACTCAACACACGCGTAATAAGCTCAAAGAGCGTAAATAAAAACGTGAGAGCGGGAGAGTGTGGAAGAGTAGACTCAAAACAAAAACAAGTAAGAAAGCTACAGTCGAGTGTGCTCGACTGTAATATACCCGCTACCCAGCTGCTTGTACATAATTTATTTGCGGAACAAAAAAACGGCTACAATAATATTTTGACCGACATAATATAAAATAAAAAAAAAAAACATTTTTGCACACATTTAATTTTTGATGCGGGCGGGACTCACACCCGTAAATGCATAATAGTACTGCCGGCAGCGCTGCTTACAGCTATGGAAAACGTTAAGCTGAATAACTTCTGTGTTTATTATCCGATTGTTACCAAATTTTCAGAGATCATCTGGCTAGCTATAGTTATCATGTAAACCAAAAACGAACAATATGGCATCAAAATTGCACTTGTTATCAATGTGTTTTCGATTTGCGGGGGAGGATGGGGGCGTGGCCAAAATCCAAAATAAACTTGATCAGCGTGCAATAATAACACATATTGTCACCAAATTTGGTTGCCCTAGCTCTTTTAATAGCTGAGATCTAGATTTTCACACGGACAGACAGACGGACAGACGGACAGACAGACAGACGGACAGACGGACATGGCTATATCGACTCGGCTGTTGATCCTGAGCCAGAATATATATACTTTATGGGGTCGGAGGTGTCTTGTTCTGCCTGTTACATACATTTTCGGTTTGAACAAAGTTATAATACCCTTCTACTCTATGAGTAGCGGGTATAAAAACATTTTGCACACATTTAATTTTTAATGCGGGCGGGACTCGAACCCGTAAATGCATAATAGTACTTTTCGTTTTGCAGTCCACAACTTAACCCATTTCACCACCGTACACGCACACACGATTCGGCACAATGCTGCAAGCAGCGCTGCCGGCAGCGCTGCTTACAGCTATGGAAAACGTTAAGCTGAAAAACTTCTGTGTTTATTATCCGATTGTTACTAAATTTTCAGAGATCGTCTGGCTAGCTGTAGTTATCATGTAAACCGAAAATGAACAACATGGCGTCAAAATTGCACTTGTTATCAATGTTTTTTCGATTTGCGGGGGCGGAAGGGGGCGTGGCCAAAATCCAAGATAAACTTGATCAGCGTGCAATAATAACACATATTGTCACCAAATTTGATTGTCCTAGCTCTTATAATAGCTGAGATCTAGATTTTCACACGGACAGACAGACGGACAGACGGACATGGCTATATCGACTCGTCTGTTGATCCTGAGCCAGAATATATATACTTTATGGGGTCGGAGGTGTCTCCTTCTGCCTGTTACATACATTTTCGGTTTGAACAAAGTTATAATACCCTTCTACTCTATGAGTAGCGGGTATAAAAACGGCTACAATAATATTTTGACCGTAAAAGGCTATGGACTTATAATATTTATGCAAAGTCAAAATATAAAGTAAAAAAAAAACATTTTTGCACACATTTAATTTTTGATGCGGACGGAACTCAAACCCGTAAATGCATAATAGCACTGCCGGCAGCGCTGCTTACAGCTATGGAAAACGTTAAGCTGAATACCTTCTGTGTTTATTATCCGATTGTTACCAAATTTTCAGAGATCATCTGGCTAGCTATAGTTATCATGAAAACCAAAAACGAACAATATGGCATCAAAATTGCTTTTGTTATCAATGTTTTTTCGATTTGCGGGGGCGGAAGGGGGCGTGGCCAAAATCCAAAATAAACTTGATCAGCGTGCAAGAATAACACATATTGTCACCAAATTTAGTTGTCCTAGCTCTTATAATAGCTGAGATCTAGATTTTCACACGGACAGACAGACGGACAGACGGACATGGCTATATCGACTCGGCTGTTGATCCTGAGCCACAATGTATATAGTTTATGGGGTCGGAGGTGTCTCCTTCTGCCTGTTACATACATTTTCGGTTTGAACAAAGTTATAATACCCTTCTACTCTATGAGTAGCGGGTATAAAAACGGCTACAATAATATTTTGACCGTAAAAGGCTATGGACTTATAATATTTATGCAAAGTCAAAATATAAAATAAAAAAAAAAAAATATTTTTGCACACAATTAATTTTTGATGCGGGCGGGACTCAAACCCGTAAATGCGTAATAGTACTGCCGGCAGCGCTGCTTACAGCTATGGAAAACGTTAAGCTGAATAACTTCTGTGTTTATTATCCGATTGTTACCAAATTTTCAGAGATCATCTGGCTAGCTATAGTTATCATGTAAACCAAAAATGAACAATATGGCATCAAAATTGCACTTGTTATCAATGTTTTTTCGATTTGCAGGGGCGGATGGGGGCGTGGCCAAAATCCAAAATAAACTTGATCAGCGTGCAATAATAACACATATTGTCACCAAATTTGGTTGTCCTAGCTCTTATAATAGCTGAGATCTAGATTTTCACACGGACAGACAGACGGACAGACGGACATGGCTATATCGACTCGGCTGTTGATCCTGAGCCAGAATATATGTAGTTTATGGGGTCGGAGGTGTCTCCTTCATCCTGTTACATACATTTTCGGTTTGAACAAAGTTATAATAACCTTCTACTCTATGAGTAGCGAGTATAACTACGACAGCAACGCTACGGTAAAAGTAACACTCAACACACGCGTAATAAGCTCAAAGAGCGTAAATAAAAACGTGAGAGCGGGAGAGCGTGGAAGAGTAGACTCAAAACAAAAACAAGTAAGAAAGCTACAGTCGAGTGTGCTCGACTGTAATATACCCGCTACCCAGCTGCTTGTACATAATTTATTTGCGGAACAAAAAAACGGCTACAATCATATTTTGACCGTAAAAGGCTATGGACTTACAATATTTATGCAAAGTCAAAATATAAAATAAAAAAAAAAACATTTTTGCACACATTTAATTTTTGATGCGGGCGGGACTCGAACCCGTAAATGCATAATAGTACTGTTCGTTTTGCAGTCCACAACTTAACCCATTTCACCACCGTACACGCACACACGATTCGGCACAATCCGGCAGCGCTGCTTACAGCTATGGAAAACGTTAAGCTGAATAACTTCTGTGTTTATTATCCGATTGTTACTTAATTTTCAGAGATCATCTGGCTAGCTATAGTTATCATGAAAACCGAAAATGAACAATATGGCATTAAAATTGCGTTTGTAATCAATTTTTTTCGATTTACGGGGGCGGAAGGGGGCGTGGCCAATATCCAAAATAAACTTGATCAGCGTGCAATAATAACACATATTGTTACCAAATTTGGTAGTCCTAGCTCTTATAATAGCTGAGATCTAGATTTTCACACGGACAGACAGACGGACAGACGGACAGACAGACTGACGGACAGACGGACCTGGCTATATCGACTCGGCTGTTGATCCTGAGCCAGAATATATATTCTTTATGGGGTCGGAGGTGTCTCGTTCTGCCTGTTACATACATTTTCGGTTTGAACAAAGTTATAATACCCTTCTACTCTATGAGTAGCGGGTATAAAAACGTGAGAGCGGGAGAGCGTGGAAGAGTAGACTCAAAACAAAAACAAGTAAGAAAGCTACAGTCCAGTGTGCTCGACTGTAATATACCCGCTACCCAGCTGCTTGTCGTAATTTATTTGCGGAACAAAAAAACGGCTACAATCATATTTTGACCGTAAAAGGCTATGGACTTATAATATTTATGCAAAGTCAAAATATAAAATAAAAAAAAAAAACATTTCTCCACACATTTAATTTTTGATGCGGGCGGGACTCGAACCCGTAAATGCATAATAGTACTGTTCGTTTTGCAGTCCACAACTTAACCCATTTCACCACCGTACACGCACACACGATTCGGCACAATGCTGCAAGCAGCGCTGCCGGCAGCGCTGCTTACAGCTGTGGAAAACGTTAAGCTGAATAACTTCTGTGTTTATTATCCGATTGTTACCAAATTTTCAGAGATCATCTATCTAGCTATAGTTATCATGTAAACCAAAAACGAACAATATGGCATTAAAATTGCGTTTGTAATCAATTTTTTTCGATTTACGGGGGCGGAAGGGGGCGTGGCCAAAATCCAAAATAAACTTGATCAGCGTGCAATAATAACACATATTGTTACCAAATTTGGTAGTCCTAGCTCTTATAATAGCTGAGATCTAGATTTTCACACGGACAGACAGACGGACAGACGGACAGACAGACAGACGGACAGACGGACATGGCTATATCGACTCGGCTGTTGATCCTGAGCCAGAATATATATTCTTTATGGGGTCGGAGGTGTCTCGTTCTGCCTGTTACATACATTTTCGGTTTGAACAAAGTTATAATAACCTTCTACTCTATGAGTAGCGGGTATAAAAACGTGAGAGCGTGGAAGAGTAGACTCAAAACAAAAACAAGTAAGAAAGCTACAGTCCAGTGTGCTCGACTGTAATATACCCGCTACCCAGCTGCTTGTCGTAATTTATTTGCGGAACAAAAAAACGGCTACAATCATATTTTGACCGTAAAAGGCTATGGACTTATAATATTTATGCAAAGTCAAAATATAAAATAAAAAAAAACATTTCTCCACACATTTAATTTTTGATGCGGGCGGGACTCGAACCCGTAAATGCATAATAGTACTGTTCGTTTTGCAGTCCACAACTTAACCCATTTCACCACCGTACACGCACACACGATTCGGCACAATGCTGCAAGCAGCGCTGCCGGCAGCGCTGCTTACAGCTGTGGAAAACGTTAAGCTGAATAACTTCTGTGTTTATTATCCGATTGTTACCAAATTTTCAGAGATCATCTATCTAGCTATAGTTATCATGTAAACCAAAAACGAACAATATGGCATTAAAATTGCGTTTGTAATCAATTTTTTCGATTTACGGGGGCGGAAGGGGGCGTGGCCAAAATCCAAAATAAACTTGATCAGCGTGCAATAATAACACATATTGTTACCAAATTTGGTAGTCCTAGCTCTTATAATAGCTGAGATCTAGATTTTCACACGGACAGACAGACGGACAGACGGACAGACAGACTGACGGACAGACGGACCTGGCTATATCGACTCGGCTGTTGATCCTGAGCCAGAATATATATTCTTTATGGGGTCGGAGGTGTCTCGTTCTGCCTGTTACATACATTTTCGGTTTGAACAAAGTTATAATACCCTTCTACTCTATGAGTAGCGGGTATAAAAACGTGAGAGCGGGAGAGCGTGGAAGAGTAGACTCAAAAACAAAAACAAGTAAGAAAGCTACAGTCCAGTGTGCTCGACTGTAATATACCCGCTACCCAGCTGCTTGTCGTAATTTATTTGCGGAACAAAAAACGGCTACAATCATATTTTGACCGTAAAAGGCTATGGACTTATAATATTTATGCAAAGTCAAAATATAAAATAAAAAAAAAACATTTCTCCACACATTTAATTTTTGATGCGGGCGGGACTCGAACCCGTAAATGCATAATAGTACTGTTCGTTTTGCAGTCCACAACTTAACCCATTTCACCACCGTACACGCACACACGATTCGGCACAATGCTGCAAGCAGCGCTGCCGGCAGCGCTGCTTACAGCTGTGGAAAACGTTAAGCTGAATAACTTCTGTGTTTATTATCCGATTGTTACCAAATTTTCAGAGATCATCTATCTAGCTATAGTTATCATGTAAACCAAAAACGAACAATATGGCATCAAAATTGCACTTGTTATCAATGTTTTTTCGATTTGCGGGGGCGGAAGGGGGCGTGGCGAAAATCCAAAATAAACTTGATCAGCGTGCAATAATAACACATATTGTCACCAAATTTGGTTGTCCTAGCTCTTATAATAGCTGAGATCTAGATTTTTACACGGACAGACAGACGGACAGACGGACATGGCTATATCGACTCGGCTGTTGATCCTGAGCCAGAATATATATACTTTATGGGGTCGGAGGTGTCTCCTTCTGCCTGTTACATACATTTTCGGTTTGAACAAAGTTATAATACCCTTCCACTCTATGAGTAGCGGGTATAAAAACGGCTACAATAATATTTTGACCGTAAAAGGCTATGGACTTATAATATTTATGCAAAGTCAAAATATAAAATAAAAAAAAAAAAACATTTTTGCACACATTTAATTTTTGACTCAAACCCGTAAATGCGTAATAGTACTGCCGGCAGCGCTGCTTACAGCTATGGAAAACGTTAAGCTGAATAACTTCTGTGTTTATTATCCGATTGTTACCAAATTTTCAGAGATCATCTGGCTAGCTATAGTTATCATGTCAACCAAAAACGAACAATGTGGCATCAAAATTGCACTTGTTATCAATGTTTTTTCGATTTGCGGGGGCGGATGGGGGCGTGGCCAAAATCCAAAATAAACTTGATCAGCGTGCAATAATAACACATATTGTCACCAAATTTGGTTTTCATAGCTCTTATAATAGCTGAGATCTAGATTTTCACACGGACAGACAGACGGACAGACGGACATGGCTATATCGACTCGGCTGTTGATCCTGATCCAGAATATATATACTTTATGGGGTCGGATGTGTCTCCTTCTGCCTGTTACATACATTTTCGGTTTTAACAAAGTTATAATACCCTTCTACTCTATGAGTAGCGGGTATAACTACAACAGCAACACTACGGTAAAAGTAACACTCAACACACGCGTAATAAGCTCAAAGAGCGTAAATAACAAGTAAGAAAGCTACACTCGAGTGTGCTCGACTGTAATATACCCGCTACCCAGCTGCTCGTACATCATTTATTTGCGGAACAAAAAAAACGGCTACAATCATATTTTGACCGTAAAAGGCTATGGACTTATAATATTTATGCAAAGTCAAAATATAAAATAAAAAAAAAAAACATTTCTGCAAACATTTAATTTTTAATGCGGGCGGGACTCGAACCCGTAAATGCATAATAGTACTGTTTGTTTTGCAGTCCACAACTTAACCCATTTCACCACCGTACACGCACACACGATTCGGCACAATGCTGCAAGCAGCGCTGCTTACAGCTATGGAAAACTTTAAGCTGAACAACTTCTGTGTTTTATATCCGATTGTTACCAAATTTTCAGAGATCATCTGGCTAGCTATAGTTATCATGTAAACCGAAAATGATTAATATGGCATTAAAATTGCGTTTGTAATCAATTTTTTTCGATTTACGGGGGCGGAAGGGGGCGTGGCCAAAATCGAAAATAAACTTGATCAGCGTGCAATAATACCACATATTGTTACCAAATTTGGTAGTCCTAGCTCTTATAATAGCTGAGATCTAGATTTTCACACGGACAGACAGACGGACAGACGGACAGACAGACAGACGGACAGACGGACATGGCTATATCGACTCGGCTGTTGATCCTGAGCCAGAATATATATACTTTATGGGGTCGGAGGTGTCTCGTTCTGCCTGTTACATACATTTTCGGTTTGAACAAAGTTATAATACCCTTCTACTCTATGAGTAGCGGGTATAAAAACGTGAGAGCGTGGAAGAGTAGACTCAAAACAAAAACAAGTAAGAAAGCTACAGTCGAGTGTGCTCGACTGTAATATACCCGCTACCCAGCTGCTTGTACATAATTTATTTGCGGAACAAAAAAACGGCTACAATCATATTTTGACCGTAAAAGGCTATGGACTTATAATATTTATGCAAAGTCAAAATATAAAATAAAAAAAAAAAACATTTCTGCAAACATTTAATTTTTGATGCGGGCGGGACTCGAACCCGTAAATGCATAATAGTACTGTTCGTTTTGCAGTCCACAACTTAACCCATTTCACCACCGTACACGCACACACAATTCGGCACAATGCTGCAAGCAGCGCTGCCGGCAGCGCTGCTTACAGCTATGGAAAACTTTAAGCTGAATAACTTCTGTGTTTATTATCCGATTGTTACCAAATTTAGAGATTCAGAGATCATCTGGCTAGCTATAGTAATCATGTAAACCGAAAATGAACAATATGGCATTAAAATTGCGTTTGTAATCAATTTTTTTCGATTTACGGGGGCGTGGCCAAAATCCAAAATAAACTTGATCAGCGTGCAATAATACCACATATTGTTGCAAAATTTGGTAGTCCTAGCTCTTATAATAGCTGAGATCTAGATTTTCACACGGACAGACAGACGGACAGACAGACAGACGGACAGACGGACGTGGCTATATCGACTCGGCTGTTGATCCTGTGCCAGAATATATATACTTTATGGGGTCGGAGGTATCTCTTTCTGCCTGTTACATACATTTTCGGTTTGAACAAAGTTATAATACCCTTCTACTCTATGAGTAGCGGGTATAAAAACGGCTACAATAATATTTTGACCGTAAAAGGCTATGGACTTATAATATTTATGCAAAGTCAAAATATAAAATAAAAAAAAAAAAACATTTTTGCACACATTTAATTTTTGATGCGGGCGGGACTCAAACCCGTAAATGCGTAATAGTACTGCCGGCAGCGCTGCTTACAGCTATGGAAAACGTTAAGCTGAATAACTTCTGTGTTTATTATCCGATTGTTACCAAATTTTCAGAGATCATCTGGCTAGCTATAGTTATCATGTCAACCAAAAACGAACAATGTGGCATCAAAATTGCACTTGTTATCAATGTTTTTTCGATTTGCGGGGGCGGATGGGGGCGTGGCCAAAATCCAAAATAAACTTGATCAGCGTGCAATAATAACACATATTGTCACCAAATTTGGTTTTCATAGCTCTTATAATAGCTGAGATCTAGATTTTCACACGGACAGACAGACGGACATGGCTATATCGACTCGGCTGTTGATCCTGAGCCAGAATATATATAGTTTATGGGGTCGGAGGTGTCTCCTTCTGCCTGTTACATACATTTTCGGTTTTAACAAAGTTATAATACCCTTCTACTCTATTAGTAGCGGGTATAACTACAACAGCAACGCTACGGTAAAAGTAACACTCAACACACGCGTAATAAGCTCAAAGAGCGTAAATAACAAGTAAGAAAGCTACACTCGAGTGTTCTCGACTGTAATATACCCGCTACCCAGCTGCTCGTACATCATTTATTTGCGGAACAAAAAAAACGGCTACAATCATATTTTGACCGTAAAAGGCTATGGACTTATAATATTTATGCAAAGTCAAAATATAAAATAAAAAAAAAAACATTTCTGCAAACATTTAATTTTTGATGCGGGCGGGACTCGAACCCGTAAATGCATAATAGTACTGTTTGTTTTGCAGTCCACAACTTAACCCATTTCACCACCGTACACGCACACACGATTCGGCAAAATGCTGCAAGCAGCGCTGCTTACAGCTATGGAAAACTTTAAGCTGAATAACTTCTGTGTTTTATATCCGATTGTTACCAAATTTTCAGAGATCATCTGGCTAGCTATAGTTATCATGTAAACCGAAAATGAACAATATGGCATTAAAATTGCGTTTGTAATCAATTTTTTTCGATTTACGGGGGCGGAAGGGGGCGTGGCCAAAATCCAAAATAAACTTGATCAGCGTGCAATAATACCACATATTGTTACAAAATTTGGTAGTCCTAGCTCTTATAATAGCTGAGATCTAGATTTTCACACGGACAGACAGACGGACAGACGGACAGACACACAGACGGACAGACGGACGTGGCTATATCGACTCGGCTGTTGATCCTGAGCCAGAATATATATACTTTATGGGGTCGGAGGTGTCTCGTTCTGCCTGTTACATACATTTTCGGTTTGAACAAAGTTATAATACCCTTCTACTCTATGAGTAGCGGGTATAAAAACGTGAGAGCGGGAGAGCGTAAAAGAGTAGACTCAAAACAAAAACAAGTAAGAAAGCTACAGTCGAGTGTGCTCGACTGTAATATACCCGCTACCCAGCTGCTTGTACATAATTTATTTGCGGAACAAAAAAACGGCTACAATCATATTTTGACCGTAAAAGGCTATGGACTTATAATATTTATGCAAAGTCAAAATATAAAATAAAAAAAAAAAAAACATTTTTGCACACAATAAACTTGATCAGCGTGCAATAATAACACATATTGTCACCAACTTTGGTTGTCTTAGCTCTTATAATAGCTGAGATCTAGATTTTCACACGGACAGACAGACGGACAGACGGCCATGGCTATATCGACTCGGCTGTTGATCCTGAGCCAGAATATATATAGTTTATGGGGTCGGAGGTGTCTCCATCTGCCTGTTACATACATTTTCGGTTTGAACAAAGTTATAATACCCTTCTACTCTATGAGTAGCGGGGAAAACTACAACAGCAACGCTACGGTAAAAGTAACACTCAACACACGCGTAATAAGCTCAAAGAGCGTAAATAAAAACGTGAGAGCGGGAGAGTGTGGAAGAGTAGACTCAAAACAAAAACAAGTAAGAAAGCTACAGTCGAGTGTGCTCGACTGTAATATACCCGCTACCCAGCTGCTTGTACATAATTTATTTGCGGAACAAAAAAACGGCTACAATCATATTTTGACCGTAAAAGGCTATGGACTTATAGTATTTATGCAAAGTCAAAATATAAAATAAAAAAAAAAAAAAACATTTTTGCACACATTTAATTTTTGATGCGGGCGGGACTCAAACCCTTAAATGCATAATAGTACTGCCGGCAGCGCTGCTTACAGCTATGGAAAACGTTAAGCTGAATAACTTCTGTGTTTATTATCCGATTGTTACCAAATTTTCAGAGATCATCTGGCTAGCTATAGTTATCATGTAAACCAAAAACGAACAATATGGCATCAAAATTGCACTTGTTATCAATGTTTTTTTGATTTGCGGGGGCGGATGGGGGCGTGGCCAAAATCCAAAATAAACTTGATCAGCGTGCAATAATAACACATATTGTCACCAAATTTGGTTGTCCTAGCTCTTATAATAGCTGAGATCTAGATTTTCACACGGACAGACAGACGGACAGACGGACATGGCTATATCGACTCGGCTGTTGATCCTGAGCCAGAATATATATACTTTATGGGGTCGGAGGTGTCTCCTTCTGCCTGTTACATACATTTTCGGTTTGAACAAAGTTATAATACCCTTCTACTCTATGAGTAGCGGGTATAAAAATAAAGTATGAGAGAATAAATAAAAATCAAGACTCTTCTATTGATAATTCAACTGTTGATGATGATGGCAGTGATAATGGTATTTTCTATCCTCAATCAAATATAGAAAATGAAATAAGTGATAATGAAGAAGGAGAAAAAGAAGAAGAACAAGAAGAAGAAGAAATTGTAGAAAGTGAAGAAAGGGATGAACATCAAATACATGACAATATTAATTTAAATATAAATAAACTTTTAAATGATAAACTCTTGGAAAAGGTTTATGGTCCAACAGGGTCTAAATCCAAACTAGAGTTGGGTAACAAACAACTAGAAGTAAAAACAAGTAAGAAAGCGACAGTCGAGAGTGCTCGACTGTAATATACCCGCTACCCAGCTGCTCGTACATCATTTATTTGCGGAACAAAAAAAAAAACGGCTACAATCATATTTTGACCGTAAAAGGCTATGGACTTATAATATTTATGCAAATTCAAAATCTAAAATAAACAAGTAAGAAAGCTACATTCGAGTGTGCTCGACTGTAATATACCCGCTACCCAGCTGCTTGTACATCATTTATTTGCGAAACAAAAAAAAACGGCTACAATCATATTTTGACCGTAAAAGGCTATGGACTTATAATATTTATGCAAAGTCAAAATATAAAATAAAAAAAAAACATTTTTGCACACATTTAATTTTTGATGCGGGGGGGACTCGAACCCGTAAATGCATAATAGTACTGTTCGTTTTGCAGTCCACAACTTAACCCATTTCACCACCGTACACGCACACACGATTCGGCACAATGCTGCAAGCAGCGCTGCCGGCATCAAAATTGCACTTGTTACCAATGTTTTTTCGATTTGCGGGGGCGGATGGGGGCGTGGCCAAAATCCAAAATAAACTTGATCAGCGTGCAATAATAACACATATTGTCACCAAATTTGGTTTTCCTAGCTCTTATAATAGCTGAGATCTAGATTTTCACACGGACAGACAGACGGACAGACGGACATGGCTATATCGACTCGGCTGTTGATCCTGATCCAGAATATATATACTTTATGGGGTCGGAGGTGTCTCCTTCTGCCTGTTACATACATTTTCGGTTTGAACAAAGTTATAATACCCTTCTACTCTATGAGTAGCGGGTATAACTACAACAGCAACGCTACGGTAAAAGTAACACTCAACACACGCGTAATAAGCTCAAAGAGCGTAAATAAAAACTTGAGAGCGGGAGAGTGTGGAAGAGTAGACTCAAAACAAAAACAAGTAAGAAAGCTACAGTCGAGTGTGCTCGACTGTAATATACCCGCTACCCAGCTGCTTGTACATAATTTATTTGCGGAACAAAAAAACGGCTACAATCATATTTTGACCGTAAAAGGCTATGGACTTATAATATTTATGCAAAGTCAAAATATAAAATAAAAAAAAAACATTTTTGCACACATTTAATTTTTGATGCGGGGGGGACTCGAACCCGTAAATGCATAATAGTACTGTTCGTTTTGCAGTCCACAACTTAACCAATTTCACCACCGTACACGCACACACGAAGAAAGTGAAGTGAAGAAAGTGATGAACATCAAATACATGACAATATTAATTTAAGTATAAATAAACTTTTAAATGTTAATCTCTTGGATAAGGTTTATGGTCCAACAGGGTCTAAATCAAAACTAGAGTTGGGTAACAAACAACTAGAAGTAAAAACAAGTAAGAAAGCTACAGTCGAGTGTGCTCGACTGTAATATACCCGCTACCCAGCTGCTCGTACATCATTTATTTGCGGAACAAAAAAAAAAACGGCTACAATCATATTTTGACCGTAAAAGGCTATGGACTTATAATATTTATGCAAATTCAAAATCTAAAATAAACAAGTAAGAAAGCTACATTCGAGTGTGCTCGACTGTAATATACCCGCTACCCACCTGCTTGTACATCATTTATTTGCGAAACAAGAAAAAAACGGCTACAATCATATTTTGACCGTAAAAGGCTATGGACTTATAATATTTATGCAAAGTCAAAATATAAAATAAAAAAAAAACATTTTTGCACACATTTAAGTTTTGATGCGGGGGGGACTCGAACCCGTAAATGCATAATAGTACTGTTCGTTTTGCAGTCCACAACTTAACCCATTTCACCACCGTACACGCACACACGATTCGGCACAATGCTGCAAGCAGCGCTGCCGGCAGCGCTGCTTACAGCTATGGAAAACGTTAAGCTGAATAACTTCTGTGTTTATTATCCGATTGTTACCAAATTTTCAGAGATCATTTGGCTAGCTATAGTTATCATGTAATACAAAAATGAACAATATGGCATCAAAATTGCACTTGTTATCAATGTTTTTTCGGTTTGCGGGGGCGGAAGGGGGCATGGCCAAAATCCAAAATAAACTTGATCAGCGTGCAATAGTAACACATATTGTCACCACATTTGGTAGTCCTAGCTCTTATAATAGCTGAGATCTAGATTTTCACACGGACAGAAAGACGGACAGACGGACATGGCTATATCGACTCGGCTGTTGATCCTGAGCCAGAATATATAGACTTTATGGGGTCGGAGGTGTCTCCTTCTGCCTGTTACATACATTTTCGGTTTGAACAAAGTTATAATACCCTTCTACTCTATGAGTAGCGGGTATAAAAATAAAGTATGAGAGAATAAATAAAAATCAAGACTCTTCTATTGATAATTCAACTCTTGATGATGATGGCAGTGATAATGGTATTTTCTATCCTCAATCAAATATAGAAAATGAAGAAAGTGATAATGAAGAAGGAGAAAAAGAAGAAGAACAAGAAGAAGAAGAAATTGTAGAAAGTGAAGAAAGTGATGAACATCAAATACATGACAATATTAATTTAAGTATAAATAAACTTTTAAATGATAATCTCTTGGATAAGGTTTATGGTCCAATAGGGTCTAAATCAAAACTAGAGTTGGGTAACAAACAACTAGAAGTAAAAACAAGTAAGAAAGCTACATTCGAGTGTGCTCAACTGTAATATACCCGCTACCCAGCTGCTTGTACATCATTTATTTGCGAAACAAAAAAAACGGCTACAATCATATTTTGACCGTAAAAGGCTATGGACTTATAATATTTATGCAAAGTCAAAATATAAAATAAAAAAAAAACATTTTTGCACACATTTAATTTTTGATGCGGGCGGGGGACTCGAACCCGTAAATGCATAATAGTACTGTTCGTTTTGCAGTCCACAACTTAACCCATTTCACCACCGTACACGCACACACGATTCGGCACCAATGCTGCAAGCAGCGCTGCTTACAGCTATGGAAAACTTTAAGCTGAATAACTTCTGTGTTTATTATCCGATTGTTACCAAATTTTCAGAGATCATCTGGCTAGCTATAGTTACCATGTAAACCGAAAATGAACAATATGGCAGCAAAATTGCGCTTGTAATCAATGTTTTTTCGATTTTCAGGGGCGGAAGGGGGCGTGGCCAAAATCTAAAATAAACTTGATCAGCGTGCAATAATAACACATATTGTCACCACATTTGGTAGTCCTAGCTCTTATAATAGCTGAGATCTAGATTTTCACACGGACAGAAAGACGGACAGACGGACATGGCTATATCGACTCGGCTGTTGATCCTGAGCCAGAATATATATACTTTATGGGGTCGGAGGTGTCTCCCTCTGCCTGTTACATACATTTTCGGTTTGAACACAGTTATAATACCCTTCTACTCTATGAGTAGCGGGTATAAAACCAAAAAAAAATTTTTGCACACATTTAATTTTTGATACGTGCGGGACTCGAACCACACGCACACACGATTCGGCACAATGCTGCCGGCAGCGCTGCTTACAGCTATGTATAACGTTAAGCTGAATAACTTCTGTGTTTATTATCCGATTGTTACCAAATTTAGAGATTCAGAGATCATCTGGCTAGCTATAGTTATCATGTACACCGAAAATGAACAATATGGCATCAAAATTGCGCTTGTAATCAATGTTTTTTTGATTTACGGGGGCGGAAGGGGGCGTGGCCAAAATCCAAAAATAAACTTGATCAGCATGCAATAATAACACATATTATCACCAAAGTTGGTAGTCCTAGCTCTTATAATAGCTGAGATCTAGATTTTCACACGGACAGACAGACGGACAGACGGACATGGCTATATCGACTCGGCTGTTGATCCTGAGCCAGAATATATATACTTTATGGGGTCGGAGGTGTCTCCTTCTGCCAGTTACATACATTTTCGGTTTGAACACAGTTATAATACCCTTCTACTCTATGAGTAGCGGGTATAAAAATAAAGTATGAGAGAATAAATAAAAATCAAGACTCTTCTATTGATAATTCAACTGTTGATGATGATGGCAGTGATAATGGTATTTTCTATCCTCAATCAAATATAGAAAATGAAGAAAGTGATAATGAAGAAGGAGAAAAAGAAGAAGAACAAGAAGAAGAAGAAATTGTAGAAAGTGAAGAAAGTGATGAACATCAAATACATGACAATATTAATTTAAGTATAAATAAACTTTCAAATGATAATCTCTTGGATAAGGTTTATGGTCCAATAGGGTCTAAATAAAAACTAGAGTTGGGTAACAAACAACTAGAAGTAAAAACAAGTAAGAAAGCTACAGTCGAGTGTGCTCGACTGTAATATACCCGCTACCCAACTGCTCGTACATCATTTATTTGCGGAATAAAAAAAAAAACGGCTAGAATCATATTTTGACCGTAAAAGGCTATGGACTTATAATATTTATGCAAAGTCAAAATATAAAATAAAAAAAAACATTTTTGCACACATTTAATTTTTGATGCGGGGGGGACTCGAACCCGTAAATGCATAATAGTACTGTTCGTTTTGCAGTCCACAACTTAACCCATTTCACCACCGTACACGCACACACGATTCGGCACAATGCTGCAAGCAGCGCTGCCGGCAGCGCTGCTTACAGCTATGGAAAACTTTAAGCTGAATAACTTCTGTGTTTATTATCCGATTGTTACCAAATTTTCAGAGATCATCTGGCTAGCTATAGTTACCATGTAAACCGAAAATGAACAATATGGCAGCAAAATTGCGCTTGTAATCAATGTTTTTTCGATTTACGGGGGCGGAAGGGGGCGTGGCCAAAATCTAAAATAAACTTGATCAGCGTGCAATAATAACACATATTGTCACCACATTTGGTAGTCCTAGCTCTTATAATAGCTGAGATCTAGATTTTCACACGGACAGAAAGACGGACAGACGGACATGGCTATATCGACTCGGCTGTTGATCCTGAGCCAGAATATATATACTTTATGGGGTCGGAGGTGTCTCCCTCTGCCTGTTACATACATTTTCGGTTTGAACACAGTTATAATACCCTTCTACTCTATGAGTAGCGGGTATAAAAACAAAAAAAATTTTTGCACACATTTAATTTTTGATACGTGCGGGACTCGAACCACACGCACACACGATTCGGCACAATGCTGCCGGCAGCGCTGCTTACAGCTATGTATAACGTTAAGCTGAATAACTTCTGTGTTTATTATCCGATTGTTACCAAATTTAGAGATTCAGAGATCATCTGGCTAGCTATAGTTATCATGTACACCGAAAATGAACAATATGGCATCAAAATTGCGCTTGTAATCAATGTTTTTTTGATTTACGGGGGCGGAAGGGGGCGTGGCCAAAATCCAAAATAAACTTGATCAGCATGCAATAATAACACATATTATCACCAAAGTTGGTAGTCCTAGCTCTTATAATAGCTGAGATCTAGATTTTCACACGGACAGACAGACGGACAGACGGACATGGCTATATCGACTCGGCTGTTGATCCTGAGCCAGAATATATATACTTTATGGGGTCGGAGGTGTCTCCTTCTGCCAGTTACATACATTTTCGGTTTGAACACAGTTATAATACCCTTCTACTCTATGAGTAGCGGGTATAAAAATAAAGTATGAGAGAATAAATAAAAATCAAGACTCTTCTATTGATAATTCAACTGTTGATGATGATGGCAGTGAAAATGGTATTTTCTATCCTCAATCAAATATAGAAAATGAAGAAAGTGATAATGAAGAAGGAGAAAAAGAAGAAGAACAAGAAGAAGAAGAAATTGTAGAAAGTGAAGAAAGTGATGAACATCAAATACATGACAATATTAATTTAAGTATAAATAAACTTTCAAATGATAATCTCTTGGATAAGGTTTATGGTCCAATAGGGTCTAAATAAAAACTAGAGTTGGGTAACAAACAACTAGAAGTAAAAACAAGTAAGAAAGCTACAGTCGAGTGTGCTCGACTGTAATATACCCGCTACCCAACTGCTCGTACCACATTTATTTGCGGAATAAAAAAAAAACGGTACAATCATATTTTGACCGTAAAAGGCTATGGACTTATAATATTTATGCAAATTCAAAATCTAAAATAAACAAGTAAGAAAGCTACATTCGAGTGTGCTCAACTGTAATATTTTGACCGTAAAAGGCTATGGACTTATAATATTTATGCAAAGTCAAAATATAAAATAAAAAAAAAACATTTTTGCACACATTTAATTTTTGATGCGGGGGGGACTCGAACCCGTAAATGCATAATAGTACTGTTCGTTTTGCAGTCCACAACTTAACCCATTTCACCACCGTACACGCACACACGATTCGGCACAATGCTGCAAGCAGCGCTGCCGGCAGCGCTGCTTACAGCTATGGAAAACTTTAAGCTGAATAACTTCTGTGTTTATTATCCGATTGTTACCAAATTTAGAGATTCAGAGATCATCTGGCTAGCTATAGTAATCATGTAAACCGAAAATGAACAATATGGCAGCAAAATTGCGCTTGTAATCAATGTTTTTTCGATTTACGGGGGCGGAAGGGGGCGTGGCCAAAATCTAAAATAAACTTCATCAGCGTGCAATAATAACACATAAACACAGAAAGACGGACAGACGGACATGGCTATATCGACTCGGCTGTTGATCCTGAGCCAGAATATATATACTTTATGGGGTCGGAGGTGTCTCCTTCTGCCTGTTACATACATTTTCGGTTTGAACAAAGTTATAATACCCTTCTACTCTATGAGTAGCGGGTATAAAAACAAACAAATTTTTGCACACATTTAATTTTTGATACGTGCGGGACTCGAACCACACGCACACACGATTCGGCACAATGCTGCCGGCAGCGCTGCTTACAGCTATGTATAACGTTAAGCTGAATAACTTCTGTGTTTATTATCCGATTGTTACCAAATTTAGAGATTCAGAGATCATCTGGCTAGCTATAGTTATCATGTACACCGAAAATGAACAATATGGCATCAAAATTGCGCTTGTAATCAATGTTTTTTTGATTTACGGGGGCGGAAGGGGGCGTGGCCAAAATCCAAAATAAACTTGATGAGCATGCAATAATAACACATATTGTCACCAAAGTTGGTAGTCCTAGCTCTTATAATAGCTGAGATCTAGATTTTCACACGGACAGACAGACGGACAGACAGACAGATGGACAGACGGACATGGCTATATCGACTCGGCTGTTAATCCTGAGCCAGAATATATATACTTTATGGGGTCGGAGGTGTCTCCTTCTGCCTGTTACATACAATTTCGGTTTGAACAAAGTTATAATACCCTTCTACTCTATGAGTAGCGGGTATAAAAACAAAAATTATATTATCAAGCGGGAGTACATGGCCTCTTACATTTGGTTTATACTCTCTAATTTTTCATAACCATCCAACGAATTATTCTAAACTGATTTAGTTTCCTATAAAGAGATTTTAGAAGAAACGATTGTACATAGAAGAGATTTTGATTCACAAAAACAAATTAAAGGAACTCGTGCATTGAAATATACTAAAATTATTAAACCTTTGATATCGTCAACAACAACGACACTAGCTAAATTAAAACCTGTAGATGTATCTACATAAATTCAAAGCAAGAAAAGAAGTTAAAACAGGTCAAACCAAATAATGTTTATTGGAATAACGTTAACGAATTAGTTGAACGATTACAACTTTTAATAGCTTCACAAGCTGTTGGTAACAACAATCATACCAATGAAATTCTATCAATAACAGAAAAGTTGCGTGAAGAGAAAATAATATACTAATAAATACAGTAGTCATCCAGACATTTCAATTAATATCAAAATGTGTATTGACAAGTTTGGTCATTATTCGAGTAATAGTCAATTTTCTTCAATTTTTAAAAGAGAACTTGAAAACCTAACAGGTGTATATATTAATAGTTATGGTCATATAAATGTACAGCAAAAACGAGTTAAAAATTCTTAGCTACCGAAAAATGATTTTGACTTGACAATAAAAGCGTATGTAGATGGGAAAGTAAATGAATTGAAAGCATTACAGAAGCAAACAATAATTAAGGCTTTTGATCAACGAAATAATAAATTAAATTATGGATACAATTATCGAAAAAAAACAACTTGAATAGATTTGTGAGCAAATATTTAAAAAAAAACCTGTTGAAAAATCTAGTACTATGCAAATAGATAGTACATTAATTCAGGGTAACAAGTAAGAAAGCTACAGCCGAGTGTGCTCGACTGTAATATACCCGCTACCCAGCTGCTCGTACATTATTTATTTGCGGAACAAAAAAACGGCTACAATCATATTTTGACCGTAAAAGGCTATGGACTTATAATATTTATGCAAAGTCAAAATATAAAATAAAAAAAAAAAACAATTTTGCACACATTTAATTTTTGATGCGGGCGGGACTTGAACCCGTAAATGCATAATAGTACTGTTCGTTTTGCAGTCCACAACTTAACCCATTTCACCACCGTACACGCACACACGATTCGGCACAATGCTGCAAGCAGCGATGCCGGAAGCGCTGCTTACAGCTATGGAAAACGTTAAGCTGAATAACTTCTGTGTTTATTATCCGATTGTTACCAAATTTTCAGAGATCATCTGGCTAGCTATAGTTATCATGTAAAAGTTATAATACCCTTCTACTCTATGAGTAGCGGGTATAAAAACAAAAATTATATTATCAAGCGGGAGTACATGGCCTCTTACATTTGGTTTATACTCTCTAGTTTTTCATAACCATCCAACGAATTATTCTAAACTGATTTAGTTTCCTATAAAGAGATTTTAGAAGAAACGATTGTACATAGAAGAGATTTTGATTCACAAAAACAAATTAAAGGAACTCGTGCATTGAAAAATACTAAAATTATTAAACCTTTGATATCGTCAACAACAACGACACTAGCTAAATTAAAACCTGTAGATGTATCTACATAAATTCAAAGCAAGAAAAGAAGTTAAAACAGGTCAAACCAAATAATGTTTATTGGAATAACGTTAACGAATTAGTTGAACGATTACAACTTTTAATAGCTTCACAAGCTGTTGGTAACAACAATCATACCAATGAAATTCTATCAATAACAGAAAAGTTGCGTGAAGAGAAAATAATATACTAATAAATACAGTAGTCATCCAGACATTTCAATTAATATCAAAATGTGTATTGACAAGTTTGGTCATTAATAGTAATAGTCAACTTTCTTCAATTTTTAAAAGAGAACTTGAAAACCTAACAGGTGTATATATTGATAGTTATGGTCATATAAATGTACAGCAAAAACGAGTTAAAAATTCTTAGCTACCGAAAAATGATTTTGACTTGACAATAAAAGCGTATGTAGATGGGAAAGTAAATGAATTGAAAGCATTACAGAAGCAAACAATAATTAAGGCTTTTGATCAACGAAATAATAAATTAAATTATGGATACAATTATCGAAAAAAAAACAACTTGAATAGATTTGTGAGCAAATATTTAAAAAAAAACCTGTTGAAAAATCTAGTACTATGCAAATAGATAGTACATGAATTCAGGGTAACAAGTAAGAAAGCTACAGCCGAGTGTGCTCGACTGTAATATACCCGCTACCCAGCTGCTCGTACATTATTTATTTGCGGAACAAAAAAACGGCTACAATCATATTTTGACCGTAAAAGGCTATGGACTTATAATATTTATGCAAAGTCAAAATATAAAATAAAAAAAAAAAACATTTTTGCACACATTTAATTTTTGATGCGGGCGGGACTCGAACCCGTAAATGCATAATAGTACTGTTCGTTTTGCAGTCCACAACTTAACCCATTTCACCACCGTACACGCACACACGATTCGGCACAATGCTGCAAGCAGCGATGCCGGAAGCGCTGCTTACAGCTATGGAAAACGTTAAGCTGAATAACTTCTGTGTTTATTATCCGATTGTTACCAAATTTTCAGAGATCATCTGGCTAGCTATAGTTATCATGTAAACCAAAAACGAACAATATGGCATAAAAATTGCACTTGTTATCAATGTTTTTTCGATTTTCATGGGCGGATGGGGGCGTGGCCAAAATCCAAAATAAACTTGATGAGCATGCAATAATAACACATATTGTCACCAAATTTGGTTGTCCTAGCTCTTATAATAGCTGAGATCTAGATTTTCACACGGACAGACAGACGGACAGACGGACATGGCTATATCGACTCGGCTGTTGATCCTGAGCCAGAATATATATACTTTATGGGGTCGGAGGTGTCTCCTTTTGCCTGTTACATACATTTTCGGTTTGAACAAAATTATAATACCCTTCTACTCTATAAGTAGCGGGTATAAAAACAAACAAATTTTTGCACACATTTAATTTTTGATACGTGCGGGACTCGAACCACACGCACACACGATTCGGCACAATGCTGCCGGCAGCGCTGCTTACAGCTATGTATAACGTTAAGCTGAATAACTTCTGTGTTTATTATCCGATTGTTACCAAATTTAGAGATTCAGAGATCATCTGGCTAGCTATAGTTATCATGTACACCGAAAATGAACAATATGGCATCAAAATTGCGCTTGTAATCAATGTTTTTTTTGATTTACGGGGGCGGAAGGGGGCGTGGCCAAAATCCAAAATAAACTTGATGAGCATGCAATAATAACACATATTGTCACCAAATTTGGTAGTCCTAGCTCTTATAATAGCTGAGATCTAGATTTTCACACGGACAGACAGACAGACAGACAGACAGACGGACAGACGGACATGGCTATATCGACTCGGCTGTTAATCCTGAGCCAGAATATATATACTTTATGGGGTCGGAGGTGTCTCCTTCTGCCTGTTACATACAATTTCGGTTTGAACAAAGTTATAATACCCTTCTACTCTATGAGTAGCGGGTATAAAAACAAAAATTATATTATCAAGCGGGAGTACATGGCCTCTTACATTTGGTTTATTCTCTCTAATTTTTCATAACCATCCAACGAATTATTCTAAACTGATTTAGTTTCATATAAAGAGATTTTAGAAGAAACGAGTGTACATAGAAGAGATTTTGATTCACAAAAACAAATTAAAGGAACTCGTGCATTGAAATACGAGGGTCGTTTGATAAGTCCGTGACTTTTTGAATAAAATATATTTTTTTCGTCAAAGAAGCGTTTTATTTCTCAACATAATCTCCTTTTAGCTCTATACATTTAGTCCAGCGTTTTTCCAATTTTTTTATTCCTTCCAAATAATAGGTTTTCTCAAGGCCCTCAAAATAGTCGTTTGTTTCTGTGATGACCTCTTCATTTGACCCGAATCTCTTACCGCCGAGCCATTTCTTCATGTTTGGAAACAAAAAATAGTCACAGGGGGCTAAATCTGGAGAATATGCTGGATGGGGTAGCAGTTCGTAGCCCAATTTATGAAATTTTGCCATGCTGACTACACACGTGTGCACCCGTGCATTGTCCTGATGGAACAGCACTTTTTTTCGCCAAATGCGGTCGTTTCTGCTTCAAATCAATATCGAATCTGTCCAAAAGCTCTGAATAATATTCGCCGGTGATCGTTTTACCCTTTTCAAGGTAATCGATGTGAATGATACCTTGTGCATCCCAAAAAACTGTGGCCATGACCTTGTTGGCCGACAGACCCACCTTGGCCTTCTTTGGTGCACGTTCACCCGGAGAAACCCACTGTCTTGATTGTTCTTTGGTCTCTGGTGTGGTGTGGTGGATCCATGTTTCGTCTACGGTAACGAAACGGCGCAAAAATTCGTTTGGATTGCGGTTGAACATCGCCAAACACTCCTTTGAAATGGTCACACGGTTGCGCTTATGGTCGTGTGTGAGCAATCGCGGCACCCATCGCGCGGAAAGCTTTTTCATGTCCAAATATTCATGTAAAATGTGATGTACCCGTTCAGTTGAGATGCCTACAGCCTCAGCTACCTCACGCACTTTCATTCTCCGATCATCCAATATCATTCCATGGATTTTGTCGACGATTTCTGGCATGACGACCTCTTTTGGGCGACCTGAACGTTCGGCATCACTTGTACTGGTACGACCACAACGGAACTCAGTAAACCATTTCTTAACCATTGAAATTGATGGTGCAGAGTCCCCATAATATTTATCAAGTCTTTCCTTGGTTTCGGTGATGGATTTTTTACGCAAAAAATAATGCTTAATTAGCACACGAAATTCACTTTTTTCCATTTTCGCTAAAATTCACGAGATCGTCTGCTTTCAATGCCTATAAAACGCAAACCAAAAAACGCAGCTTTCTCAAAATTTTACAGTCAGCTGTTAATCGATAACTGCTGACAGGAGCAGTGTTGTATTTAGAGCAGGTGCGCGGCAAATACAAAAAGTCACGGTCTTATCAAACGACCCTCGTATACTAAAATTATTAAACCTTTGATATCGTCAACAACAACGACACTAGCTAAATTAAAACCTGTAGCTGTATCTACATAAATTCAAAGCAAGAAAAGAAGTTAAAACAGGTAACAAAGGGCAATGAAATAAAATTCTAAAGTCAGCATATAACCACATAAAAATATTTATAAAGAAAAACTTGCGTCAAGGTGATCTTGTGCGTATAAGTAAATACAAACATGTATTTGAAAAGGGCTATACCCCAAATTGAACAACAGAAATGTTTAGAATTCGGAAAATTAAAAGAACGTATCCAACTACATAATTACTCGATGACCTTAATGGAAGCCCCATTGAATTTTATAAGCAAGAGATAAAGAAAACACATTTCTAACATACATATCTAGTGGAAAAAATTTTGAAACGAAAAGGGGATAGAGTGTACGTTGGCTAGGTTTCTGGTGTATACGTACGTGTATGTGTGTGTGTGTTTTTTTTTATTACAAGTACGGCAGGAAAATAAAATCTTCGAAAGATACCATCCACCGTCCGTAGATGGTATCCACGATTTATAACTCTCCAAGTAGAGTTACGCCTACGTACTAAACAAAAACCTCCGTATGCTCTGCAGTCCTTGCTTCGCTCACTGGTACTTCCAATCAAGGTATTACTTCGGTGAGCAGGATGTGGTGCCCGGTCGCAGACCCTCTCTTGGTGCGTTGCTGCGTAACGCTCCTTCGTTAACTCTTTAGTCGCCTTTTACGACAAGCCGAGCCCGCTGAGGTGGTATTCTTGGTCCGCCACCACACGGGAGTGCTGCTTATCCAACGGGTCTGCTGGCCATCTCATCGATGCGAACACGTTTTATCATGCCTATTATAATGCCATGAGCCCTCTCCCACACGGTTTTGTCCGCCAGCATATTGCGCATTAGACTTCTCGGGCTGAGCGGAGTTCCAGCAAGAGTCTTCAGTATCTCCCTCTCTGTACGAAACCTAGTGCAGTGCATTAGGATATGACCCGCTGTTTCGGCTACGTCGCTGCAGAACAGGCACAGGGCTGAGTCCACATGGCGAAACCTGAAGAGGTAACCCTGGAAGCAACCATGGTCGGTGATGAACTGGGTCAAGTAATAGTCCAGCACTTTGTGTTCACACCCTGCCCACTCGGATAAATCTGGAATCAGCTGATAGGTCCATCTCCCTTGTTGTGAGTGTTGCCACCTAGTCTGCCACACTCCATAAAGCCAGACACTGATCTCTTCCCCGGTAACACCTTCTCGAGACAGGTATTGGGCTTCTATCTCAAGATCGATCGGGGGGATGCCCGCAAGAACATGAGCTGCATCTTCTGATATTGTCCTAAATGATCTTATCAGTCTAAGAGCCAGGGTCCGTGATACTGCACGCGCGTTGTCCAGGTAAGTCACTCTATTCGTGACACTCCTCCAGATGGGGGCAGCGTATAGAAGCGATGATTTCGCGACTGCCACTAGCAGCCTCCTGACCGGCATCCTGGGTCCACCTATATTTGGCATGAGTCTTGCCAGTGCTGCTGCTGTCATCGCTGCCTTCCTACTGGCGTAACTCGCATGCTCCTTGAATGACAGTCTATGGTCAATAAGAACACCCAAATACTTCAGGGATCCAGCAGACTCTATTTGAGCGTCTTTGACCGCGACACGTATACTCTCGACGGCCTTTCGGCTGCTCAACAACACTGCTTCGGACTTGTGCGCAGCGATGCTTAGACCGGCATTCTCTAGCCAGCTAATAGCTGAACTAATCGCTGCATTGCTCTTGACCTGTAGCTCCGGAATAGTTTTGGCAACCGCTGCTACTGCCACGTCATCAGCAAAGCAAAGTAGCTCCACTCCACTGGGCTTGCTGATGGAAATTTTCCGTCGTACATTATGTTCCACAGGATTGGTCCAAGTACCGACCCTTGTGGGACACCTGCGGTGACGTGGTGCTTTCTTGGCCCGGCATCAGTACCGTACTATAGTATACGGTCTCTGAAGTACCTGCCAATGATGATCCTGAGGTAACGAGGAATACCCATGTTGCGCATGGCCCCGAGGATGTTTGGCCGTCTCGCCGTATTGAAGGCATTTTTCACGTCTAGCGTGATGATGGCGCAGTACTCCTTGCTGCCACCTAGCCATCTGTCACCATCGAGGGCGGACTTGGCCAGATCTCTTATGGCAGTGAGAGCGTCGAGAGTGATTTTTCCTCTCCGGAAGCCATACTGGTGTCTTTGTAAGCCATCGGGGCTCTCAGTGATCAGCTCAATTCGGGTGTATAGGATGCGTTCAAAGAGCTTTCCCACAATATCCAGCAGACATAGTGGGCGGAAACTGCCTGCAGCATTAATTGTAGCCTTACCTTTCGGCAACAATACCAGCCTTATGTTTTTCCAGCGAGATGGGAAGACACAATCTATCAGACACTGTTGGAAGGTGTCCCTGAAGATTTCAGGCTTAGCATTTGCCGCAGCCATAACTACGACGCCTGGGATGCCATCGAGACCTGGGGCTTTGTTGGGCTTAATTCTCTTTGCCGCTTCGATGACCTCACATGCAGTGACACATGGGAAGTCGGGGACAGGGATTTCTTGTGCAGGTTGCCATAGAGTATCCTGATCTGGGAATAGCTCCTCCACGATGCTTGATAATAGAGCCGGGTCCTGTGGAGTGCCTCCTTCAGCGGCTTTGAGTTTATTACAAACCATTTTGTAGGCGGGACCACACGGATCATCGTCTACGCTCGCCAGCAGCTCTTTAAAAGCATTTGCTTTAGCAGCAGCAATGCCATTTCTGAGCTCCGCACGTTTCGATCTGTACCTCTCATGCGCCTGCCTCCTTGCCCTGAAGCATTCCGAGCGTAGCTGGTTGAGAGAGCCGTTCCACCAGTAGACCGGAGGTTTGCGTTTACTTGTTTGCTTCTTACGCGGCATCGCTGCATCGCATGCAGCTTCCAGCATCTTCATAAGCGCCGCCACCATGGTTTCCGCATGTCCATTTGTAAGCATCATTTGTTCGATGTTGAAAGCCTGCATGTCCTTGTCAAGCTTTTTGATGTCCCATGCTTGCCCAAGAGTACTCTTCGCCTTTCGTTGTGTGATGCACGACGTGCGGGCGCTGAATGTAATTAGGGCATGATCGCTCAGCGTTACGTCCTTCTGAACCGTCCATTTAGCAGTGGGGGCTAGGCTTCTGTTGACAAAGGTGACATCGATGAATGATGTACCTCTGTCGTTATTAAACGTCGGCTTGCCGCCGTCATTCAGCAGCACCAGATCCAGCTGGTTCATGGCATCAATAACGGCCCGTCCTCTGAGATTGGATATCCGGCTTCCCCATTCTATTGCCCAGGCGTTGAAGTCACCTGCGATGACTACAGGCTTGCGCCCTCTAGCGTGGTGAACTAAAGTATTAAACAGTTCCTTGAAGAGGTCCGGACTGTCACTAGGCGGGGCGTAGCAGCTATACAGGTGAACATTCTTAACTTTAGCGTAAGCAATGCCACGCATAGGCACGCTTTCCTGTTCCTCTATGTAGAGGTTTCTGCAGCATATGACTGCCGCCTTACGTGTAGAGTCGAAGAGCACTCCTGAGTTTCCCGCACCAGGGGCGTACGGTTCGCTCAGAAGCATGACGTCAGCATTGCGCTCTCTCGCTGTCTGGGACAGGAGGCTCTGTGCAGCTGCGCAGTGGTTAACATTTAGCTGGAAGATGTTAATCATTAGCACGGCGACTCAGGACTCCTTTTTTTGTGCTCGCTTTGAAGGTAGGGCATGTATAACTACCTGTCGGGTGATTCCTGTCTACATCGCTGTTGCAGATCAGGCATTTCGACGGATTATAACAGCCCTTCGCTTTGTGCCCACGTTCGCCGCACCGAAGACAGCAGTCCGAGCGGTCAGGCTCCTTACAGTTGATGGCCCTGTAACCCAGGCATTTATAGCATCTTGTGGGGCGTGTGTCTTGAATGATGCGACAGCGAGACCAGCCAACGGTTACCGGGCCCTTTTTTAAGACGCCTATTGCGTCGTTAACGCTAAGCGTAACCGTCGCCACTTGGGTCCCACCGCGCATTTTGCGCATCCCCCGCACATCTTCTGTGTGTGTTTTTTTTTTTTTTTTTACCAATACGGCAGGAAAATAAAATCTTCGAAAGATACCATCCACCGTCCGTAGATGTTATGCATATATTATACTTCCAATCAAGGTATTACTTCGGTGAGCAGGATGTGGTGCCCGGTCGCAGACCGTCTCTTGGTGCGTTGCTGCGTAACGCTCCTTCGTTAACTCTTTAGTCGCCTTTTACGACAAGCCGAGCCCGCTGAGGTGGTATTCTTGGTCCGCCACCACACGGGAGTGCTGCTTATCCAACGGGTCTGCTGGCCATCTCATCGATGCGAACACGTTTTATCATGCCTATTATAATGCCATGAGCCCTCTCCCACACGGTTTTGTCCGCCAGCATATTGCGCATAAGACTTCTCGGGCTGAGCGGAGTTCCAGCAAGAGTCTTCAGTATCTCCCTCTCTGTACGAAACCTAGTGCAGTGCATTAGGATATGACCCGCTGTTTCGGCTACGTCGCTGCAGAACAGGCACAGGGCTGAGTCCACATGGCGAAACCTGAAGAGGTAACCCTGGAAGCAACCATGGTCGGTGATGAACTGGGTCAAGTAATAGTCCAGCACTTTGTGTTCACACCCTGCCCACTCGGATAAATCTGGAATCAGCTGATAGGTCCATCTCCCTTGTTGTGAGTGTTGCCACCTAGTCTGCCACACTCCATAAAGCCAGACACTGATCTCTTCCCCGGTAACACCTTCTCGAGACAGGTATTGGGCTTCTATCTCAAGATCGATCGGGGGGATGCCCGCAAGAACATGAGCTGCATCTTCTGATATTGTCCTAAATGATCTTATCAGTCTAAGAGCCAGGGTCCGTGATACTGCACGCGCGTTGTCCAGGTAAGTCACTCTATTCGTGACACTCCTCCAGATGGGGGCAGCGTATAGAAGCGATGATTTCGCGACTGCCACTAGCAGCCTCCTGACCGGCATCCTGGGTCCACCTATATTTGGCATGAGTCTTGCCAGTGCTGCTGCTGTCATCGCTGCCTTCCTACTGGCGTATCTCGCATGCTCCTTGAATGACAGTCTATGGTCAATAAGAACACCCAGATACTTCAGGGATCCAGCAGACTCTATTTGAGCGTCTTTGACCGCGACACGTATACTCTCGACGGCCTTTCTGCTGCTCAACAACACTGCTTCGGACTTGTGCACAGCGATGCTTAGACCGGCATTCTCTAGCCAGCTAATAGCTGAACTAATCGCTGCATTGCTCTTGTCCTGTAGCTCCGGATTAGTTTTGGCAACCGCTGCTACTGCCACGTCGACAGCAAAACAGAGTAGCTCCACTCCACTGGGCTTGCTGATGGACAATATCCCGTCGTACATTATGTTCCACAGGATTGGTCCAAGTACCGACCCTTGTGGGACACCTGCGGTGACGTGGTGTTTTCTTGGCCCGCCATCAGTATCGTACCATAGTACACGGTCCCTGAAGTAGCTGCCAATGATGATTCTGAGGTAACGAGGAATACCCATGTTGCGCATGGCCCCGAGGATGTTTGGCCATCTCGCCGTATTGAAGGCATTTTTCATGTCTAGCGTGATGATGGCGCAGTACTCCTAGCTGCCACCTAGCCATCTGTCACCATCGAGGGCGGTCTTGGCCAGATCTCTTATGGCAGTGAGAGCGTCGAGAGTGATTTTTGCTCTCCGGAAGCCATACTGGTGTCTTTGTAGGCCATCGGGGCTCTCAGTGATCAGCTCAATTCGGGTGTATAGGATGCGTTCGAAGAGCTTTCCCACAATATCCAGCAGACATAGTGGGCGGAAACTGCCTGCAGCATTAATTGTAGCCTTACCTTTCGGCAACAATACCAGCCTCATGTTCTTCCAGCGAGAAGGGAAGACACCATCTATCAGACACTGTTGGAAGGTGTCCCTGAAGATTTCAGGCTTAGCATTTGCGGCAGCCATAACTACGACGCCTGGGATGCCATCGAGACCTAGGGCTTTGTTGGGCTTAATTCTCTTTGCCGCTTCGATGACCTCACATGTAGTGACACACGAGAAGTCGGGGACAGGGATTTCTTGTGCGGATTGCCATCGAGTATCCTGGTCCTTCACGATGCTTAATAATAGAGCCGGGTCCTGTGGAGTGCCTCCTTCAGCGGCTTTCAGCTTATTGCAAACCAATTTGTAGGCGGGACCACACGGATCATCGTCTACGCTCGCCAGCAGCTCTTTAAAAGCATTTGCTTTAGCAGCACCAATGCCATTTATGAGCTCCGCACGTTTCGATCTGTACCTCTCATGTAGATCTGAGTGCTGAGAGTGACCTCTGGCTCGTTGCGCCTGTCTTCTCGCCCTGAAGCATTCCGAGCGTAGCTGGTTGAGAGAGCCGTTCCACCAGTAGACCGGAGGTTTGCGTTTACTTGTTTGCTTCTTACGCGGCATCGCTGCATCGCATGCAGCTTCCAGCATCTTCATAAGCGCCGCCAGCATGGTTTCCGCATGTCCATTTGTAAGCACCATTTGATCGATGTTGAAAGCCAGCATGTCCTTGTCAAGTTTTTTGATGTCCCATGCTTGCCCAAGAGTACTCCTTGCCTGTCGTTGTGTGATGCACGACGTGCGGGCGCTGAATGTAATTAGGGCATGATCGCTCAGCGTTACGTCCTCCTGAACCGTCCATTTAGCATTGGGGGCTAGGCTTCTGTTGACAAAGGTGACATCGATGAATGATGTACCTCTGTCGTTATAAAACGTCGGCTTGCCGCCGTCATTCAACAGCACCAGATCGAGCTGGTTCATGGCATCAATAACGGCCCGTCCTCTGAGATTGGATATCCGGCTTCCCCATTCTATTGCCCAGGCGTTGAAGTCACCTGCCATGACTACAGACTTGCGCCCTCTAGCGTGTTGAATTAAAGTATTTAACAGTTCCTCGAAGAGGTCCGGACTGTCACTAGGCGGGGCGTAACAGCTATACAGGTGAGCACCCTTAACTTTAGCGTACGCAATGCCACGAATAGGCACGCTTTCCTGTTCCTCTATGTAGAGGTTTCTGCAGCATATGACTGCCGCCTTACGTGTAGAGTCGAAGAGCACTCCTGAGTTTCCCGCACCAGGGGCGTACGGTTCGCTCAGAAGCATGACGTCAGCATTGCGCTCTCTCGCTGTCTGGGACAGGAGGCTCTGTGCAGCTGCGCAGTGGTTAACATTTAGCTGGAAGATGTTAATCATTAGCACGGCGACTCAGGACTCCTTTTTTTGTGCTCGCTTTGAAGGTAGGGCATGCATAACTTCCTGTCGGGTGATTCCTGTGTACATCGCTGTTGCAGATCAGGCATTTCGGCTGATTATCACAACCCTTCGCTTTGTGCCCACGTTCGCCGCACCGAAGACAGCAGTCCGAGCGGTCAGGCTCCTTACAGTTGATGGCCCTGTGACCGTAACCCAGGCATTTATAGCATCTTGTGGGGCGTGTGTCTTGAATGATGCGACAGCGAGACCAGCCAACGATTACAAAGCCCTTTTTTAGGACGCCTATTGCGTCGTTAACGCTAATCGTAACCGTCGCCACTTGGGTCCCATCTCGCATTTTGCGCATCCCCCGCACATCTTCTGGCTTCAGCTGAATCCCTTCGAATTGGGAGGCCATGCAGTTGTAGAGCTCCATTGCTGTCGTCGCCTCATCCATGCCGCTGTAGGTTAGCGCCATTCTCGCCGCTCGTGCGCACCGCAGCCATTTCGCTGAGCGATTCTTCGATCGCTCCTTTATATTTGGGCACGCTTGCAGAAGCTTCCCGCTAGCAAGGATGTGACATTGCAGACGTCCAACATTAAGGAGCAACTTCCGCCCAGCTTCGCGTCCGTAGCCAAAGAGGGTAACAAAAAGGCGGAGTGGACTAAGGTGGCACCTAAACGACTACGCAAAAAGCCGGAGGCGATAATAATTAAAAAGACGGGAGAAATTTCATACTCGGACAAGGCGTGTTGTTGCTCGAAGTGGAGGAGCAACAACTCGCCTTGTTGGGTCCTCCTGATTTTCTTGACATGACTGCCAAGTTCTGTCAGGCCCGGGTCGGCTTTGAGCTTACGGAGCATGTCCGAGTATGAAATTTCTCCCGTCTTTTTAATTATTATCGCCTCCGGCTTTTTGCGTAGTCGTTTATGTGCCACCTTAGTCCACTCCGCCTTTTTGTTACCCTCTTTGGCTACGGACGCGAAACTGGGCGGAAGTTGCTCCTTAATGTTGGACGTCTGCAATGTCACATCCTTGCTAGCGGGAAGCTTCTTCGGGGCAGGCTTGACTGGGGCGCTCTTTTTGCTGTCTGCCGGGGTGCACGCTGGTTGCAGTCGCGCTTCCGTCTGGGTTGCCGTGCTCTTTGATGGGGCCACCTTAGCGTTGGCATCCTGGAGCTGGATTGCTCTGGCATTTAGAGCTGCCATCTCCGAAATCACCCCCTTAGTTTCCCGGGTAACGTGGCGCTGCGTCTCAAAGGCTGATAACAGTACCGTTATTTTCCGTTGCATAATGCCCAAAATGCTGCGCAGGTCCTCGTTTTTGTAGGCCGACAGGTCTAGTGGCCTAATCGGCGAAACAGGCGGGGTTTTCGCTGAGGCTTTTTGGGGCGGAACGCTGATGAGATCGGAGATTTTCTTCTTGGTCACTAGCGATGCTGAAGGGGCCAAGTTCTCTCCTACTATAACATCACTGATGCTGAGTATTGAAGTCAGCGTCTGGGAGACGGCTTGCGCTACGCTCACGGCCGCTGGAACTGGGACTTCAGCTCCTCGCTCCGTTATTCCCGCTCCTCTTGTGGGGGACCTAGACATTCTGGCGCTTCGTTTGAATGGGTCCACCACGTCGTCGGGGGCAAAGGCCCCGTTATACCGTCTATTAATTGGCAAGTGTCAACAGCTTACCCTATGCGTACGTAGAGCACCAAATTTACAAGATTTATATATAAATATAAATATATATTTATAAATATATATTTATAAATAAATATTTATAAATATAGATATTTATAAAAATATAAAATTCAAATTAAATATCTGAATTACGCGCTAAACTGATCGAGCAGCCCTGGCGGTGCCGTTGATCTGGCAACGCCACTCAGGTCCGATCGCTTACTGACGTAGGTTGGCAACGCTGGCAGCTGATGTTCTCTGCGGACCACAATGGCGTGACTTAGGAAAAGGAAAAAGCGAGGAGTGAAAATTAAATTTTCACCTTCACTCAGCCCTCGCGGCGCTCTCCTCGCCCCCACCACCAATAAGCGCAGTGATATGAACTGGGAAAAGACTCCCGATTAGGATTCCAGAACCCGGAGAACCTCGCAGTGAGTATTGCCACCAATGCAGCAGACCTTGACCAAACACTTTGCTCTTTCAGGTCAGAGTTCTGGGCAGAAAAACCGCAGAAACACAGGAAAAAACTCTTCACTATCGAAAAAACACGTCTTGCTATTTTATTATATATACGGCAGGAAAATGAAATCTTCTAAAGATACCATCTACCGACCGTAGATGGTATGCACGATTCATAACCCTCCAAGTAGAGTTATGCCTACGTACTGAACAAAAACCTCCGCTCCTTCTCCTGTCCTTGACATGCTCACCGGGACTGCCAGTCAGCAGGATGTGATGCTAAATCGCACTCCCTCTACTTGTGCGCTGTGTTGTTGCATGGCGCTCCTTCCTTGACTTTTTGGTGGCCTTTTACGACGTCACCACATGGGAGTACTCCTCATCCGCCATTCCTGTTGGCCATCTCGTCCTTGCGGACACGCTTCATCATACGGACTATGATATCGTGAGCCCCATTCCAAACGTCTTTGTTCGCCAACATAGCGGCAATCAGGCCTCTTGGGCTGAGAGATGCACCAGCGAGCGACTCCAGTTGGACCTTCTCAACAGCGAACCTATTGCGCTGTATCCACATGGTGGAACCTAAACAGGTACCCTCGGAAACAACCATGGTCCGTTAGGAACTGGGTCATGTGGTAATCCACCTCTTTGTGCTCACACTCTGCCCATTCCGATAGGTCAGGGATGAGCTGGTACGTCCATCGCCCACGTTGCGACTGTTGCCACCTAGACTGCCAGACTCCACGAATTCACTCGAGAATCTCTGTTTGGTTAACTCCTTTTCGCGCTAGGTATTGGCCCTTTATCTCCATGTCAATGGGTATAATGCCTGAAAGAGCAAGCGCTGCGTCATCCGAAACGGTTGAAAAGCCTCTGATTAGTCTCAGTGCCATGGTCCGTGATACTGCCCGCGCACTAGCCAAGTAGGTTACTTTGCTTGTAACACAGCTCCAGATAGGGGCAGCGTACAGCAGCCTTGCCGGCAATCTGGGTCCTCCCACGTTGGGCATAATTCTTGCCAGCGCTGCAGCTGTCATTGCCGCTTTTCTGCTGGCATACGTTGCGTGGTCCTTAAAGGAGAGCTTACGGTGTATTAGGACTCCCAAGTACTTCAACGTTCCTGCTGAAATATTTATTTCTCCCTTCACTTCGACTTACATGCTCTCAATCCTGTTACCGCAACGTCGTTGGCGGAGCAGTGCAGCTCCACGCCTCTGGGCTTTCTAATCTTCGGAATCCCATCATACATGATGTTCCATAAGTTCGGTCCATGTACCGACCCTTGTGGAACACCTGCAGAGACTTGGCGACATCTTTGACCAGCTTCAGTTACATACAACAGTGTGCGTTTCCTGAAGTAGTTGCCAATTACACTTTGTAGATAACCGGGTATGCCCATGTTACGCATTGCGCCGAGAATATTGGGCCATTTTGCTGAGTTAAATTCGTTAAATACGGCACAGTACTGTTTACTGGCGTCTAACCATCGGTCGCCGTCCAGTTCATTCTTCGCTACTTCAGTTACGGCTGTAAAAGCATCGAGCGTACTTTTTCCCTTACGAAAGCCATACAGGCATTAAAGGCCTGTGGGGCTCCCGGAGATTGTTTCTATGCGTACGTATAGAATGCGCTCAAAGAGTTTGCTCACAATGTTCAGCAGACATAAGGGGCGAGAGCTGTCTGCTGCGTTTGCAGGCCCCTTGCCTTACGGCAGAAGGACAAGTTTCATTGTCTTCCACCGCTTGGGGAAGACTCCGTCCAGAAGACATTGTTGAAAAGCCTCCCTTAAGACTTCGGGTCTTGCGGTGGCAGCGGCCTTAACAATTAGCCCAGGAATACCATCAATGCCGGGAGCTTTGTTCGGCTTGATCCTCTTCGCTGCTTCGACGACTTCGCATGCTGTGATACACGGAAAATCGGAGGCGGGGGCTTGTAGAGCGGGTTGCCATAACGTGTCTTGGCTTGGGAATAGCTCCGACACGATGCTGGCCAGTGCGGCTGGGTCCTGAGGGGTACTTCCACCAGCGACATTAAGTTTTTTCCGGACTTTTTTGTAGGCAATACCCCAGGGCTCGTCGTCAACGCTTGCAAGCAGGTCCTTAAATGCATTTGCCTTTGCTGCAGATATGCTGTTTTTGAGCTCGGCTCGCTTCGCTTTGTATGCCTCCGTGCATTGGACGTGGTGCGGTCGTCCTCTGGATCGCTGCGCTTGGCATTTGTTTTTCTCGATATCACTGCGTCGCATGAGCATTTGAGCATGCTCATAAGCGATGCCACCTTGGTCTCCGCGTGTCCATTTGTGGTCTCCATGGATTCAATCTGGTAGGCCAACATATCCTTATCCAGTTTTTTGGTGTTCCATACTGGCCCTAGTGCCCATCTCCGCTGTCAGGGCATCGGTCTCCTTGTTTGTGCCCGGAACGTGATCGCTCAGGGTTATGTCCTCTTGCACGCGCGTCCTCTTGTGTTGGAAGTCCGGCTGCCCCATTCAGTGGCCCAGGCATTGAGATCACCACCTATGACTGCTGGTCTGCGCCCTCTTGCATGATCAACAAGCTTTCTAAGCATGTCCTCAAATTTCTCCGGGCTGTCGCTAGATGGAGCATAGCAGCTGTAGAAGTGCACTCCTTTGATCTTAGCGTATGCGATGCCGCGCATTGGTATGTTTTCGCACTCTTCCACAGGTAGGCTAGTGTGACACTTGATAGGCGCCTTACCTAGTTTATCGAGCAACACTGAGTTACCTACACCCGGAAGGTATTGTTCACTCAGGAGCAGTACGTCAGCATTGCGCTCCCTCGCTGTCTGAGCCAAAAGGTTCTGCGCAGCTGCGCAATGGTTGACGTTGAGCTGAATGATGTTAATAAGATCTAACATCATTTTGGCGGCTATTGGCTTCTTTTTCAGTGCTGGATTTGTAGGTAGGGCATGCGAAACTGCCTGCGCAGCCCTTTGCCTTATGACCATACTCGCCAAACCGAAGGCAGCAGTCCGAGCGATCGACTGAGTTGCAGCTGTAAGACCGGTGGCCAAATTCTAGGCATCTGTAGCATCTTATTGGGCGATCGTCCTGGACGATGCGACACCGTGACCATCCTACGGTTACCGAACCCGGTTTGCGAACCGTTATTGCATCGTTCGTGCATAATGTCACTGTTGCTGACTGGGTCCCATCTCGCATTTTGCGCATCCCCCGCACATCTTCTGGCTTCAGCTGAATCCCTTCGAATTGGGAGGCCATGCAGTTGTAGAGCTCCATTGCTGTCGTCGCCTCATCCATTCCACTGCATATTAGCGCCATTCTCTGCGCCCCCGTGCGTACCGCAGCCATTTCTTTGAGGGTCTCCTCAATAATTTCTCTGAAAGCCGGGACGCTGGCAGAGGCTTTGCCCTCAACCTCGAGCAGTAGCTCGCCCTTTTGGGTCCTTCGGATCTTTTTAACCTGTTTTCCAAAGTCACTTAGGTTGGGATCGGCTTTTAGCGTACGCAGCATGTCAGCGTACGAAGCGTCGCCAGTTTTTTTTAGAATAATGGCCTCTGGCTTCTTGCCCAAACGCTTTGGCATCACCTTAGTCCACACCTCCCTTGTACTCGCGTCCTTGGCAACGGTCGCGTAGCTGGCTGGCTTTGGCTCCTTCGTATTGGTGGGCTCGGATGGTATCATTGGATGTGAATGTGGCTTCACTTTCGCCGCCACTTTGCGGTCTTTAGTCTGCCGCGCCTCCGTCTGGGTGGCGGTGTTTCGGAAGGAGGCCTCCTCCTTACCCGCACCCTCCTGAAGCTGGATCGCTCTAATGTTAATTGCTGCCAGCTCTGCGATTACACATTTAGACTCTTTAGTTACGTGGCGATGAGTTTCAAAGGTCAGGAGCGTGTTTATCCTGACGCTCATTAAGCCCAGTAAGCTCCGCAGGTCTTCATATTTAAAATCCTATTGCTCTGCAGGACGGATTGGCGAGCCAGTCAGGAATTTTACCGCTATTTTTTGCGTCGGTACGCTGATTAGGTCGGCAATTTTCTTTTGGCATGGTTTTGGAGAGGCCAAAGTGTCCTCCACAATAGCTCCGCCAAATTGCCCGCCTGACGCCGACGCCTGCACGTTTTCAGCTCCTTGCACCGTGATACCTATTTTGGTAGGAGACCTCGACATTCGAGTGCTCCTCCTGAATGGGTCATCACCGTTGGGGGCAGTGCCCCCTGTTGTATTGTCCATTTGCGGACCAACAGTACCAGTTTCTTGTGAAGCAGCACGCGGGTCAGCTTTTTGAAAAGTGAGCTCCCACGTAGGCCACAGATTTCCCCAAGGCGTTGACTGTTGGAGGTTATTCCGCCTCTTTTCGGACACCAGAGCCTCTACTTAGGCACCGCAAAGCTGAGAGGTTGATTTTCGGTCTGTCCGCGACCTTTGTGCCGACTCTCTTTTCAAAATGCGTCCGCTCTAAAAACAAATTCGAATTTATTTATTTATTTGTGTGTGTGTGTGTGTGTGTGTTTTTTTCTTTTTTTTTATTGTATATACGGCAGGAAAATGAAATCTTCTAAAGATACCATCTACCGACCGTAGATGGTATGCACGATTCATAACCCTCCAAGTAGAGTTACGCCTACGTACTAAACAAAAACCTCCGCTCCTTCTCCTGTCCTTGACATGCTCATCGGGACTGCCAGTCAGCAGGATGTGATGCTAAATCGCACTCCCTCTACTTGTGCGCTGTGTTGTTGCATGGCGCTCCTTCCTTGACTTTTTGGTGGCCTTTTACGACGTCACCACACGGGATTACTCCTCATCCGCCATTCCTGTTGGCCATCTCGTCCTTGCGGACACGCTTCATCATGCGGACTATAATATCGTGAGCCCCATTCCAAACGTCTTTGTTCGCCAACATAGCGGTAATCAGGCCTCTTGGGCTGAGAGGTGCACCAGCGAGCGACTCCAGTTGGACCTTCTCCACAGCGAACCTGGAGCAGTGCAGGAGGATGTGCTCTTCTGTTTCCACCGCGTTTATGCAAAATAGGCATTGCGCTGTATCCACATGGTGGAACCTAGACAGGTACCCTCGGAAACAACCATGGTCCGTTAGGAACTGGGTCATGTGGTAGTCCATCTCTTTGTGCTCACACTCTGCCCATTCCGATAGGTCAGGGATGAACTGGTACGTCCATCGCCCACGTTGCGACTCTTGCCACCTAGACTGCCAGACTCCACGAATCTACTCGAGAATCTCTGTTTGGTTAACTCCTTCTCGCGGTAGATATTGGCCCTTTATCTCCAGGTCAATGGGTATAATGCCTGAAAGAGCATGCGCTGCGTCATCCGAAACGGTTGAAAAGCCTCTGATTAGTCTCAGTGCCATGGTCCGTGATACTGCCCGCGCACTAGCCAAGTAGGTTACTTTGCTTGTAACACAGCTCCAGATAGGGGCAGCGTTCAGCAGCGTTGCAATCTGGGTCCTCCCACGTTGGGCATAATTCTTGCCAGCGCTGCAGCTGTCATTGCCGCTTTTCTGCTGGCATACGTTGCGTGGTCCTTAAAGGAGAGCTTACGGTCTATTAGGATTCCCAAGTACTTTAACGCTCCTGCTGAAGTGATTATTTCTCCCTTCACTTCGACCTGCATGCTTTCGATTCTCTTTCTGCTGCTCAACAGAACTAACTCCGTCTTTTGTGCCGCAATTCCTAGGCCGACTTTCTCAAGCCAATCGGTGATCGCCCTGATCGCCACGTTACTGATGTCTTGGAGCTCCGGTATTGTCTTGGCCACCGCTGTTACCGCAACGTCGTCGGCGAAGCAGTGTAGCTCCACGCCTCGGGGCTTGCTAATCCTCAGGATCCCATCATACATGATGTTCCACAAGATCGGTCCAAGTACCGACCCTTGTGGAACACCTGCAGAGACTTGGTGGCATCTTGGACCAGCTTCAGTAACATACAACAGCGTGCGTTCCCTGAAGTAGTTGCCAACTACGCTTCGGAGATAATCGGGTATGCCCATGTTACGCATTGCGCCGAGGATATTGGGCCATCTCGCTGAATTAAACGCGTTCTTCACGTCGAGCGTGATGATGGCACAGTACTTTTTACTGCCGCCTAGCCATCGGTCGCCGTCAAGTGCGTTCTTCGCTACTTCAGTTACGGCTGTGAGGGCATCGAGCGTGCTCTTCGCTTTACGGAAGTCATACTGTTGGCATTGAAGGCCTGTGGGGCTCTCGGAGATGGCTTCTATGCGTGTGTATAGAATGCGCTCAAACAGTTTGCCCACAATGTCCAGGAGACATAAGGGGCGGTAGCTGCCTGCTGCGTTTGCAGGCCCCTTGCCTTTTGGCAGAAGGACAAGTTTCATTGTCTTCCACCGCTTGGGGAAGACTCCGTCCAGAAGACATTGTTGAAAGACCTCGGGTCTTGCGGTGGCAGCGGCCTTAACAATTAGCCCAGGAATACCATCAATGCCGGGAGCTTTGTTCGGCTTGATCCTCTTCGCTGCTTCGACGACTTCGCATGCTGTGATACACGGAAAATCGGAGGCGGGGGCTTGTAGAGCGGGTTGCCATAACGTGTCTTGGCTTGGGAACAGCTCCGACACGATGCTGGCCAGTGCGGCTGGGTCCTGAGGGGTACTTCCACCAGCGACATTAAGTTTTTTCCGGACTTTTTTGTAGGCAATACCCCAGGGGTCTTCGTCAACGCTTGCAAGCAGGTCCTTAAATGCATTTGCCTTTGCTGCAGATATGCTGTTTTTGAGCTCGGCTCGCTTCGCTTTGTATGCTTCCGTGCATTGGACGTGGTGCGGTCGTCCTCTGGATCGCTGCGCTTGTCTTCTCGCCCTTAGGCATTCCGTACGGAGCTGGTGTAGAGAGGCACTCCACCAGTAAACAGGGGGCTTGCGTTTCGCAATAGTTTTCTCCGGCATCACTGCGTCGCATGTTGCTTTGAGCATGCTCATAAGCGATGCCACCTTGGTCTCCGCGTGTCCATTTGTGGTCTCCATGGATTCAATCTGGTAGGCCAACATATCCTTATCCAGTTTTTTGGTGTTCCATACTGGCCCTAGTGCCCATCTCCGCTGTCTGGGCATCGGTCTCCTTGTTTGTACCCGGAACGTGATCAGATTGTGGTCGCTCAGGGTTATGTCCTCTTGCACCATCCAGTTTGCATTGGCCACTAGGACACTGCTGACAAAGGTGACATCGATGCAAAAAGAGCCTCTGTCGCTATTAAAGGTCGGCTTGAGGCCGTCGTTTAGTAACACGAGGTCTATCAAATTCATGGCCTCAATCACTGCGCGTCCTCTTGTGTTGGAAGTCCGGCTGCCCCATTCAGTGGCCCAGGCATTGAAATCACCACCTATGACTGCTGATCTGCGCCCTCTTGCATGATCAACAAGCTTTCTAAGCATGTCCTCAAATTGCTCCGGGCTGACGCTAGGTGAAGCATAGCAGCTGTAAAAGTGCACTCCTTTGATCTTAGCGTATGCGATGCCGCGCATTGGTATGTTTTCGCACTCTTCCACAGGTAGGCTAGGGTGACACTTGATAGCCGCCTTACCTAGTTCATCGAGGACCACTGAGTTACCTACACCCGGAAGGTATGGTTCACTCAGGCGTAGTACGTCAGCATTGCGCTCCCTCGCTGTCTGAGCCAAAAGGATCTGCGCAGCTGCGCAATGGTTGACATTGAGCTGAATGATGTTAATAAGATCTAATATCATTTTGGCGGCTATTGGCTTCTTTTGTAGTGCTGGCTTTGTAGGTAGGGCATGCGAAACTGCCTGTCGCATGGTTCTAATCTACGTCATTGCTACAGATAAGGCATCTTGATGGTGCTGCGCAGCCCTTTGCCTTGTGACCATGCTCGCCAAACCGAAGGCAGCAGTCCGAACGATCGACTGAGTTGCAGCTGTAAGACCGGTGGCCAAATTCTAGGCATCCGTAGCATCTTATTGGGCGATCGTCCTGGACGATGCGACACCGTGACCATCCTACGGTTACCGAACCCGGTTTGCGAACCGTTATTGCATCGTTCGTGCATAATGTCACTGTTGCTGACTGGGTCCCATCTCGCATTTTGCGCATCCCCCGCACATCTTCTGGCTTCAGCTGAATCCCTTCGAATTGGGAGGCCATGCAGTTGTAGAGCTCCATTGCTGTCGTCGCCTCATCCATGCCGCTGCAGGTTAGCGCCATTCTCTGCGCGCCCGTGCGGACCGCAGCCATTTCCCTGAGGGATTCTTCGATCGTTCCTTTATATTTGGGCACGCTTGCAGAAGCTTTTCCCTCCACTTCGAGCAACAACTCGCCTTGTTGGGTCCCCCAGATTTTCTTGACATGACTGCCAAGTTCTGTCAGGCTCGGGTCGGCTTTGAGCTTACGGAGCATGTCCGAGTATGAAATTTCTCCCGTCTTTTTAATTATTATCGCCTCCGGCTTTTTGCGTAGTCGTTTAGGTGCCACCTTAGTCCACTCCGCCTTTTTGTTACCCTCTTTGGCTACGGACGCGAAACTGGGCGGAAGTGGCTCCTTAATTTTGGACGTCTGCAATGTCCCATCCTTGTTAGCGGGAAGCTTTTTCGGGGCGGGCTTCACTGGGGCGCTCTTTTTGCTGGCTGCCGGGGTGCACGCTGGTTGCAGTCGCGCTTCCGTCTGGGTTGCCGTGCTCTTTGTTGGGGCCACCTTAGCGATGGCATCCTGCAGCTGGATTGCTCTGGCATTTAGAGCTGCCATCTCCGAAATTACCCCCTTAGTTTCCCGGGTAACGTGGCGCTGCGTCTCAAAGGCTGATAACAGTACCGTTATTTTCCGTTGCATAATGCCCAATATGCTGCGCAGGTCCTCGTTTTTGTAGGCCGACAGGTCTAGTGGCCTAATCGGCGAAACAGGCGGGGTTTTCGCTGAGGCTTTTTGGGTCGGCACGCTGATGAAATCGGAGATCTTCTTCTTGGTCACTGGCGGTGCTGAAGGGGCCAAGTTCTCTCCTACTCTAACATCACTGATGCTGGATATTGAAGTCAGCGTCTGGATGACGGCTTGCGCTACGCTCACGGGCGCTGGAACTGGGATTTCAGCTCCTTGCTCCGTTATTCCCGCTCCTCTTGTGGGGGACCTGGACATTCTGGCGCTTCGTTTGAATGGGTCCACCACGTCGTCGGGGGCAATGCCCCCCGTTGTACTGTCCATTAATTGGCAAGTGTCAACAACTTTATAAATAAATATTTATAAATATATATATTTATAAAAATATAAAATTCAAATTAAATATCTGAATTACGCGCTCAGCTGATCGAGCAGCCCTGGCGGTGCCGTTGATCTGGCAACGCCACTCAGGACCGATCGCTTACTGACGTAGGTTGGCAGCGCTGATGTTCTCCGCCGGCCACAATGGCGTGGCTTAGGAAAAGGAGAAAGCGAGGAAAAGTTGAGTGAGAATTAAATTTTCACCTTCACTCAGCCCTCGCGGCGCTCTCCTCGCCCCCACCACCAATAAGCGCAGTGATATGACCTGGGAAAAGACTCCCGATTAGGATTCCAGAGCCCGGAGAACCTCGCAGTGAGTATTGCCACCAATGCAGCAGACCTTGACCAAGCACTTTGCTCTTTCAGGTCAGAGTTCTGGGCAGAAAAACCGCAGAAACACAGGAAAAAACTCTTCACTATCAAAAATCACGTCTTGCTATTATCGTGGTAGATTGCGAGACCTCTGTGTGTGTGTGTGTGTGTGTGTGCGTGGAAAACTTAATTTCGGAACATATGGTTCTTGTTAAAAAGTCGAAAAGTTTTCTATCACCCCGTTTAGCTTTTATTCGTGTTCAGACTCGTGCCGTGTTAAAACATTCATATAGAAAAACAATTTCACAACGTGTTCGAATGTGTTGAATAATATAAAAAGGAAAGATGTTTAAAGTCCTCTTAATATCAATAATATCTATTCAAAACTAGTACAATTAGTTTTTAATCCTGATATGGACCTTAATTCTCATTTGTACTTCCGCTTTCCTAATTCTACGCAGTTCCTCAAGGTAGACGTCAAAATTAAGGTCTTAGAGGAGAGTACTCAATAGTACTGTTAAAAACATAACCGAAAATAATGATGATAAAAAAACAAGTGAAGAAGAGACAATGTTAATGACAACAACTCAAGTACCTGAGTTTCATATTCTAATAACAAAGAATATACAGAAAATAATATAATGGACTCAACAACAACTCAAGAATCTGTTGTTGAAGCGAGAACTACTACTGCACCGACACCGATATTTGGTATTATTGAAGACCAGGATAATGATGTTGGAATAGGATCCTTTGCAGCACCAGAAACAACAACAACGACACCAGCAACACTAATAGAAACAACAACTCAAGAGCCTGTTGTTGAAGCGAGAACTACTACTACACCGACACCGATATATGGTATAATTGGAATAGGATCCTTTGCAGCACCGGAATCAACAACACAAACAGCACTAGAGTTTACAAAAAATATAGAAGTAAGTCGGTTAATTAAACGAAATGTTTCTAAGTTAACTAATAGCTTCAACATAAATAGCCCTCTTATAAGTATAACATCAAGTAAGAAAGCTACAATCGAGTGTGCTCGACTGTAATATACCCGCTACCCAGCTGCTTGTACATAATTTATTTGCGGAACAAAAAAACGGCTACAATCATATTTTGACCGTAAAATGCTATGGACTTATAATTTTTATGCAAAGTCAAAATATAAAATAAGAAAAAAAAACATTTTTGCACACATTTAATTTTTGATGCGGGCGGGACTCGAACCCGTAAATGCATAATAGTACTGTTCGTTTTGCAGTCCACACTTTAACGCATTTCACCACCGTACACGCACACACGATTCGGCACAATGCTGCAAGCAGCGATGCCGGCAGCCGGAAAACGTTAAGCTGAATAACTTCTGTGTTTATTATCCAAATTTTCAGAGATCAAAAATAAATGTGTGCAAAAATGTTTTTTTTTTCTTATTTTATATTTTGGTATTATTGAAGACCAGGATAATGATGTTGGAATAGGATCCTTTGCAGCACCAGAAACAACAACAACGACACCAGCAACACTAATAGAAACAACAACTCAAGAGCCTGTTGTTGAAGCGAGAACTACTACTACACCGACACCGATATATGGTATAATTGGAATAGGATCCTTTGCAGCACCGGAATCAACAACACAAACAGCACTAGAGTTTACAAAAAATATAGAAGTAAGTCGGTTAATTAAACGAAATGTTTCTAAGTTAACTAATAGCTTCAACATAAATAGCCCTCTTATAAGTATAACATCAAGTAAGAAAGCTACAGTCGAGTGTGCTCGACTGTAATATACCCGCTACCCAGCTGCTTGTACATAATTTATTTGCGGAACAAAAAACGGCTACAATCATATTTTGACCGTAAAAGGCTATGGACTTATAATATTTTTGCAAAGTCAAAATATAAAATAATAAAAAAAAACATTTTTTCACACATTTAATTTTTGATGCGGACGGGACTCGAACCCGTAAATGCATAATAGTACTGTTCGTTTTTCAGTCCACACTTTAACCCATTTCACCACCGTACACGCACACACGATTCGGCACAATGCTGCAAGCAGCGATGCCGCTATGGAAAACGTTAAGCTGAATAACTTCTGTGTTTATTATCCAAATTTTCAGAGATCAAAAAGAAATGTGTGCAAAAATGTTTTTTTTTTTTTTATTTTAGATTTTGACTTTGCATAAATATTGTAAGTCCATAGCCTTTTACGGGCAAAATATGATTGTAGCCGTTTTTTTTGTTCCGCAAATAAATGATGTACGAGCAGCTGGGTAGCGAGTATATTACAGTCGAGCACACTCGACTGTAGCTTTCTTACTTGTTCTTCTTTATATCGTTTTAATAGAGCATTCTGTTTACATGTTTTATTTTCAGCCGTCTCTATCTCTTCAATTTTCTTATCCCAAACTAAAATGTTAGCATCATACAAGTTTATTTCTTCCGCAGCCTTACGTTTTTGTATCCTATAATGGCCATGAGCCATTGTATTATGTAAATCTGGTTCTACAACTCGTTTATCACCTTTACTATCAAGGACTATTTTTGAAATTGTACCTGTTTTAAGTACATGGTTATCTGATCTAATAAATGACATTGCACCTTTCGTTTTTTCACCAGTATTTAAACATTTTTTATAATCAGCAAAGCCGATTCGCTTAACAGTGTTCTATGAAAAGTGTTAAGATCGATGTACGATTGCTGCCAAGGTTTTTGAAAGAATCGTACACCTCTATGGATTTTTTTTTAATTAATCCATTTTCTAGACACTGTTTCAGTGTCCTGTAATTATCCATTACATACGACTTGACTTTGACTTATGTTCTAAGTCAGCTATTAACTTTTTAACATGTGAATTGGGAGTGGGTTTCTTGTTTTTCGGACAGAACTGAAGATCAGTATGATTGTTTTGAATCGAAAAGGGGTATTCTAGATCTACCCCAAGAATATATCCATATTCAGACTTATCGTCTATGCTAAAGACATCAAAGTCTTCTAGACTATCTACAGGTAACCACTCGAACCCACCATATGGTAACGGCTGCGACATTGCCCAACCATACAAATTATTAGCGTCTAAATATACCAGATATGAAGAATATTTTGTTTCATCATATTCCGGTAGATATTTATTATCGCTTTTGTATATTTTTTGGTGCATTGCACTAGACCGCCACGTATACTTGATTGAATGCATCTCAACATATTAATATCTGTGAGAAGATCCAATTCAATCTTGGTACTTTTTAACATGGCGTCCCAAGATAACCCTGGAGTAGTGAAAAACTAAGCAGGGTCTAGAGAGTATATGCTAATACATAATTGTCTGAAGTTTTCAAAGATGTCATCAGTTTTCAAGTACAACTCTAAATAATCTTTTAGAGTTGTACATGAAAACTTTTTCCAGACATCTTGTGCATGTGCAAAGCTTTCTTCTGAACATTCGGATTCAGTTAATTTACTGTAAAAAGCTTCTCTTGGTGGTAGAGAAGTTTCTTCAAGTCTATCAACTGAACTTAAATGTTCATAGGGAAACACACCCTTTTTACGCATTAACTGAAACTGCGATTCGGACTCAAACATTTGTCTGGTAGTGGACATTTGTGAATCATCTAGGTTAGACGCTAATTTATCTAACGAAAATGACATGAAACGGAAAGAATCTAGAAAACGAATCTCTAAATTCTTTCCATCGGACATTCGAAGAAATTTTGAAACTGAAATATAATGTTCCTTATTGAGGGGCACTACGCTAAGTTGTCCAGGTATATTTACCAACTCGTTAATAAACAAGTGACAATGATACCTAGTGAAATTATGAAAAAATACTGGTATAAAATTATATACTTTATATTTCAAGTTACAGGAATTGTGTGCAGAACCCCTGAATTTACCTGTAATATGACAATGATCTCTAACTCTATCTTCTAACAGGGGTACTGCACATAAAAAAAAAATCTTGGTCTCCTGAAACTTAACTTCGTCAACAAAAGACATTTTTAAAGGAACATTTTTAAATAAATACCTATCATATATATTTGTAAGATTTTCTACTAATCTACCTATAAATGTTGAACTGGCCCTCTGACTTGTTTCTAACTTAAAGCTACTTAACTCATTATTATATGCACACTTTATAAATTATGCATATGATAAAGGTAAATGTAAATTAATATCTATCATTTTGTCACTCACACTATCATTCTTCGGTTGAAGAATGGATTTGAAATCAGCGTAGACGGCGAATGGTACCTTAACTTCCTTCTGATAGGTCTTATAACGAAGAACTGTATTTTCTCCAGTGGGTAGTTGACACACCTTCTTACTGCAGATCTCGTGATGACGAGTAGCTGTTGCCTCACTTGAACAATGGTTCAAACAAATATTGCAGAACCATTGTCTACACTTGTAAGCCACAGCCTAAGATCTTACCAATCTATGAAGAAAATATATAAATCAAATTAGTATAATTATAAGTACTAAAATACATATATAATTTTTTTTTGTTTTTTCTATGTGTACTTACCGTGAAAGATTTCTAATCCATGTGTAGTGAGCCTTCTCATCGCTTTCCAGTAACAACATGTTGATGTGATGTTGTTTCACCTCTTTGGGATAGAAGATGGAACTGATTACATTCCACTTTTCGAGTTCATATCCAAACACTGTTATGCTTACCAACGGGTTCTTATCCATAAACTTGTTGATATGCTTAGGATTGAGTTGGAACTCTAAACCTTTAAAGTTCAAAACAATATTGTTTACTTTGATTCTGTGTTCAGATATCCTTACATCATATGATGAACATCTTTCAGGATGTTGATCTTCTTCCTTTATCGCAGCAATCACTGTCATTTAAAGCAGTACTCGTCATTCACGTTCACGATTGCTTGTTTACTACTCAAACTCTTGGGTAGTGCTATAAAGGAGGATCCTCTGAGGGGTTTATATTTATTAACATTCATTTCCAATCGGATAATGTGAGTCAATGCCCATTTATTATTCTTCTCTTGGAAATCATCCATTCTCGAGATTATTTTCTCTGTATGCTCCTTGTACAATTATTGTAAATCAGAATTGACAGTGAAGACGTCCATTTTTGATTGGAAAGACTTCACTTCCATACATTCAATCTCTTGTTTTATCAGAACATATTCGGCGAAAAGCTCAAAATTCACTATTATAGAAGAAGAGCTTCAAGCACACCAAACAGATGATGAATTAATGCTTCACCTGCTTCCTGCAGAAAATCTTAAGGCATTATCAAGCCTGCGTTAGTATTGGTGTTCAGATACTGAAGAATCCTTCCATTGAATAAATCAATGTTTTTGTAAATCCTGTTATCAACAGGGTCAATATCACGTCTCTTATGCTGCTCTGTACGAGTGTGATGTGACCAACTTATATTATTTGGAATAGTCACATTGCAGAGCGGATAATGTTTCATATTATTTAATCCAGCTCGTTGACGAGCAGCCCAGTCTAATCTCATCTGCTCTCGTTGTTGTTGTTGCTGCTCCATAGCTGCAGCGATTTCATTCAAATCCTTTGTTGAATAAATTCCGTTTAAAGCCATTTTGATGTTGTTGTTGTTTAGCTGTTGTTGCTGTTGTTGTTGTTTAACTGCTTAGCTGATTTTGTTGTTTAACTGCTTAGCTGTTTTTGTTGTTTAAATGCTTAGCTGTTTTTATTGTTTAACTGCTTAGTTGTTGTTGTTGTTGTTTAACTGATTAGCTGTTTTTTGTTTTTGACCTCTTGTTATTTTTATTGTTTAACTGTTTAGCTGTTGTTTTAGTTTGTTTTGTTCACTAATGCACTCTACTCGGTTTGAAGACTTCTTTGATACTAAACAACTTGATTGCTGATCACTTTACTATTATTACAACAAACCATGTAAGAAAATGGATATACAACACCTAACCACCCTCGGTTCATAGAAAATAATTGGAATACAAGAATTGCATAAAATTATGTTAACAGTTCAAACAAATATTGTAAACCGTTAGGACAACAGGTTGCAGTGTTTTGTTTACACACTGAATTATCAATTAGAAAATTAGCATATTAAAATAGGGTTACTGATCACACACACGCACACATAAACAAAACTAATATACATAATCATCAAGTTGTGGTGGTGGTAGCTGTTTACACATTTCATGATCAGCCACGCGGTGACGATCAATTAACAGCGATCCCCGTGTGTTAAGATTCACCTGTCCACGTCATGAGTCACACGCGTGTGTGCAGTGAGGCGTGCATGCACCCACACATCCTAACACGTGTGCATGTAAACACGAGCATGCATGCTCATTTGCATATACTCACCTGTCAACCTTTAACACTTCCCACCCTAATTTATTACCTATAAATATACATAAAAACCATTAATTATGACCCTAAATTCCCGACCCCACTTTTTCCCAGAATCTCCTTTTATTATCTACTGACAACGCGCCTTTAACACGCCTTGAACAATTACGAGACACTACGTTGTGATTTCGTGAAATCACCGGCTGTTCGGTATAATTCGACTCCGTAAAAAACTTGATATTTCGCGTAGCACAAACACGTTCGGTTAAAGTTACTGCTCATCTCGCTTCCCGTTTTTGTTTTTATACCATTCGACCATTGAAAATTGTCAAAAACGGTATATTAACCTTTTGCAAATGTGTGTAACAGGCAGAAGGAGGCGTGGCAGACCCCACAAAGTATATATATTCTGACTCAGGATCACTAGCTGAGTCGGTTGAGTTATGTCCGTCTGTCTCTCCGTCTGTCCGTCTGCCGGTCTGTCCGTTTGAACGTCCAGATCTCAGCTATTACAAAAGCTAGAGACACCATGTTTAACATGAAGGTTCGTGTATACCATAGGTAGATCGAGTTTATTTTCAATTTTTGATGCCACGCCCACCGCCCACGGAAATCGATGATTTTTGATTATCAGGAGAAGTATTGAAGTTACAGTTTTCTGCTTGGTATGAACATAAATAATTGCAATATAAATCTATTCGCTTGTGCTGCGCGTCGTGACGTCATCGTCACGATGCTTTGTTTCAGCCGGAGCGTGTGTACAGCTGATTGCTATAATGTTTTCACATGTAGATGGCGCTATTCAAAGATAGATCTAATTTAAACAATAGGTGGCGGATAAACTTGTGCAAAGTTTTTGATGGAATTAAATGTGTGATAATTTGTTTCGAAACTGGGCGAATGGTATCTTACTGTCGGGCGCGCTCGACCGTAGCTTTCTTTACTTGTTTTTTATACCATTCGACCATTGAAAATGGTCAAAAATACTATTCTAAGTTTGTGCAAAAGTATGTAACAGGCAGAAGAAGACATGGGATAAAGTATATATATTCTGGCTCAGGATCAAAAGCCGAGTCGATTGAGCCATGTCCGTCTGTCCTTCTGTCTGTTTGTCTGTCTGGCCGTCTGTCTGTATGAACGTCGAGATCTCAGCTATTACAAAAGCTAGAGACACCAAATTTGCCATGATGTTTTCTGTATACCATGCGCAATGAAATTTATTTCAAATTTGAAGTGCCACGCCCACCGCCCACGCAAATCGCTAATATACGAATATTAATGAAAGTATTAGTTACGGACACCAAATTTGGTACTATGGTTCCTATAAAACATGCGCAGATGAAATTTATTTCAAATTTGAGATGCCACGACACCGACCACGCAAATCGATAATTGACGAATATTAAGGAAATAATTTAGATTACAGATTTGTGTTTTAGAACTTTAGATAATATGCACCCATTCCCAAAATTACAATCCGATCGGGCATTAAATACAGAAGTAGCTTTCATTACTTGTCATACCATTCGACCTTTGAAAATGGTTAAAAATGGTATACTAAGTTTGTGCAAATGTATGTAACAGACAGAAGGAGGCGTGGCAGACCCCACAAAGTATATATAGTCTGATTGAAAAATTAACACAGAAGATGTTCATCTAAACGTTTTCCATAGATACACTGCTTGCGCCTTTGCAACATATCGTGACGTCATCGTCAAGGTGCTTTGTTTCAGACGTAGCCTGTGTACAGCTGATTGCTATGTTTTCACATGTAGATGGCGCTATTTAAAGATAGATCTAATTTAAATAATAGGTGGCGGATAAACTTGTGCAGAGTTTTTTAGTGGGATTAAATGTCTGATCATTTATTTCAAAACTGGGCGAATGGTATTTTACTGCCAGGCGTACTCGACTGTAGCTTTCTTTACTTGTTTTTAGACCATCGATTTTAAAAAAATACCTGGTCTATTGTGTTTGTCGAAAAGTGCGTAATAGGTAGAAGGAGGCATCTGCGACCCCATAAAGTAAATATATTCTTGCTCAGGATCACTAGCCAAGTCGATTTAGCCATGTCAGTCTGTCCGTCTGTATGAACGCCTATATCTCAGAAACTTAAAAAGCAAGAGCCACCAAATTTGGTGACAACACTTATGTGAATCATACGCTGTAAAATTTTTATTAAAATTTGGGCCACGCCTACTTCCGCCCCCGCAAATCGAAAAACCGTATTGCAAGCGGGTATATCTTAGAAACTAAAAAAGCTAGAGCCACCAAATATGGTGACAATACTTATGTGAATCATACGCTGTAAAATTCCTATTAAAATTTGGGACACGCCTACTTCCGCCCCCGCAAATTGATAAACCGTATAGCAAGCGCAATAATAATGCTAGAGTATTCAGTTTTAGTGTGAATGATAACTATTACCACCTAAACGATCGCTGAAATTTTGGTTCCGATCGGATAATGAACATAAAAGTTATTCAACGTTTCTTATTGACTTGCACTGCGCCCACTGCAAGCAAGCAAGCAGTGCTTTTTCCAAGTAGTGTTTTTATCCTACTGCTTGGAATGCTTGGCGTCTAACTGAAAATTATATGTGCTCTTCATTATATTTATTAGATAAACACGTTTAATAACAGTTTTCTCAATCTGAATTTTTTCATAATCTTTAGAAATCCATGGTCTTATACAGTCAATGCTTGACTTTAGCCGTTCTTACTTGTTATTCAATCGTTTTACGGTAGGAAAATTAAAATCTTCGAAAGATACCACCTACCGTCCGTAGGTGGAATGAACGATTCATAGCCGCTATTGGGATTATGCCTACGTACTAAAACAAAAACCTCCGTGTACTCTTCAGTCCGTCGCACGCTGGCCGGTACTGCCAGTCAAGGTAAGACTTCGGTGAGCAGGATGTGGAGCCTATTCGCACTCCCTTCCTTGGGCTCTGGCCATGAAGCTCTCATCTTTCACCCAGTTAGTCACCTTTTACTACAAGCCGTGTACGCTGAGGTAGTATTTTTTTCAAGCTACCATACAGAAACACGCTATGTGTTCAGCCTCCAGCTCTGTTGGCCATCGGGCCCATTTCATCATGTTAATGATAATGAGAGCCCCTGCTCCTATGTTTCTCCGTTAGCCGCGAACAGGCCTCTTGGACTGAGCGGATCCCCAGTCAGCGCTCTTAGTTCGTTCTCCCACGTTGCGACCTTTGCCATCTGGCCAGCCACTCTGCCAGCAACCACTCCTTAGCCCCATTGACACCATGGCGTGGCTTGATCTCCAGGTCAATTGGCGGCAAACCAGCCAAAGCTTGGGCTGCGTCCTCGGATTTGGATTTTAAGCCTCTGATGCGCCAGAGAGCCATAGTCCGTACCACTGATAGTGCTCCTTTCATTGGCGCGGCATATAGTAGCGTTACCTTTGCTACCGCCACTACAAGTTTCCTCGCTAATTTTACCACAACGGAGAGTGCGTTCAGGGAAGCCGTGTTGTTGACCTCCCAGGTCATTAGAGCTCTCGGTTGTCGTCTCTAAGCGAGTGTAGAGGATGCGCTCAAATAATTTGCCCACAATGTCCACCAAACATAGGGGACGATAGCTGTCTGCACGGTGTGCTGGCCCCTTTCCTTTTGGCAGCAACACTAGCTTTTGTGTTTTCCACCGCTTAGGAAAGACTCCGTTCTGGCGGTACTGCTGGAATACGTTTCTGAATATTTCGGACGTGGCCAGCGCCGCAGCATTGATGATCTGTCCGGGGATTCCGTCCATGCCAGACGTGCCTGTTGCTGAGGCGCTGAACGAAATCAGAGCGTGGTCGCTTAGCGTAACCACGTATTGAACAGTTCAACATGCGTTAGCATCAAGCCCTCTGCTGACAAAGGTAATGTCGATGAATGAGGTACCTCTATCATTATTGAATGTTGGCGCACTTCCATCTTTCAACAGAAATAAATCCAGCATTACCATTGCGTCTATCACGGCAAGCCCTCTGCGATTGGATGAATTGCTACCCATGCATTAGGCGCATAGCAACTATATATATGTAACCCTTTTATTCTCTTATCTCTCAAACACCGCACACCAGAAGGCACAGACAATAAACAAAACTCTCGCAGGAGGATTGAATGCCCAAACTGGAGCGTATTCCCCCTTTTTCCATGCTCCGCGTTCCCCTTGAGCCAGCCCCTGCTGCGTTTGCCGATAGGTGCTGCTGTTAATTTTTAAGCTCCTCTCCTCTTCTGCTACGCCCCTGGCTAAAAACTTCCCTCAATCACATCGCTCACATTTACAGGAAAAGTAACACATGGATCAATAAGTCCCGAGACTAACTCAGAGATGACGCTCGTAGTAAAATAGGAACCACATCTTTCTAGAGTACTAACCTTTGCTTGGAACGTGTCAAAATTTTAGATTGAATGGATTTTAGATGAAAATGGATTTAAAAAGTTACCCGGACTCTTGTCCATCATAAGCAACGATTAGTCGGTGGTTTGTTGAGTTTAAACGTGGTCGTACCGACACAAATGAACGCTCGGTTAGACCTGTGGAAGCCGTTACACCAGAAAATGTGAATAAAGTGACAAAAATTATAATGAAAGATCGTAAAGTGAAGCTCCGTGAGATTCCTGAGATGATACAGATATCATAGGAAAGAGTATTTACTATCCTTAATGAAAAATTGAGAAGAAAAAAGTTATTTTCAGCGAAATCAAATCCTTTTTCAACTAGACAATGCACCCTACCTCAAGTCGATGAAAACAATGTCAAAATTAATCGAATTGGGCCTTGATCTGCTTCCCCACTCCCCATACTCGCCAGATTTGTCCCCCAGGGATTAATGCCTCTTTGCTGATCTTAAAAAAATGCTGCAGGGAAAAAAATTTGGCTCCAATGAGAAGGTGATAGCCAAAGCTGATTATGTTGATAAATAAAAAAAAACTGTTGCAAAAAAATGTTGTTTTCATTCTTAGTCATAGATATTTTCGGTACTTTTTTTTAGACCATGGATTTTAAAAAAATACATGGTCTATTGTGTTTGTCGACATGTGCGTAACAGGTAGAAGGAGGCATCTACGACCCCATAAAGTAGATATATTCTTACTCAGGATCACTAGCCGAGTCGATTAAGCCATGTCTGTCTCTCCGTATGTCCGTCTGTATGAACGCCCATATCTCAGAAACTAAAAAAGCTAGAGTCACCAAATTTGGTGACAACACTTATGTGAATCATACGCTGTAAAATTTTTATTAAAATTTGGGCCACGCCTACATCCGCCCCCGCAAATCGAAAAACCGTATTGCAAGCGCCTATATCTTAGAAACTAATAAGGCTAGAGCCACCAAATTTGGTGACAACACTTATGTGAATCATACGCTGTAAAATTTTTATTAAAATTTGGGACACGCCTACTTTCGCCCCCGCAAATCGATAAACCGTATAGCAAGCATAATAATAAAGCTAGAGTATTCAGTTTTGGTGTGAATGATAACTATCACCACCTAAACGATGGCTGAAAATTTGGTTCCGATCGGATAATGAACATAAAAGTTATTCAACGCTTCATATAGATTTGCACTGCGCCCACTGAAAGCAAGCAAGCAGTTTTTTCCAAGCAGTGCTTTTTTCCAAGCAGTGTTTTTTCCAACTGCTTGGACTGCTTGGCGTCTAAAAACACGTTTACCAATAACAGTTTTCTAAATTTGATTTTTTTCATAACCTTGAAAAATCCATGGTCTTATACAGTCAACACTTGACTAGAGCAGTTCTTACTTGTTTTTATTGGCTACTTTGAATACCCTTCTGCCTAATATATTTGTTATGATTATTGCGACTTTTGCTGCGCGATGATGTTTGCACTTTTATTCCCCCGACATGCTGCTTGAGCAACAAAATAAAAAATGTATTCTAAAATATAAATGAAACAACAGCATAGAAGCGGCAACTACGTGTTCTACTCTCGACAGTTGCGCATCATTTATCATGTCGTTGCCGCTTAAATGTTACCGATGAGTTTTAAAAGATTTGACACAAAAAGTCGAGAAAGTCAAGACGAGTCGCGGCGAGTCAAGCTGAGACGCTACTTGGCTTGGTATAGGGCACAATTACGTGATACTCTTTGGCGACCTACATATTTGACTCTGAGTCGATTGACAAATGTCCTTCGGTCCGTCTGTCTGTTTGAACGTTATACCACAGGTAAGTAAATCGAGTTTAAATAGATAATTTACGAATTTCAGGAAAAGTATTAAAGTTTCAGATTTCTGCTTTGCTATGCACATCGATAATTAATCCTATCAGACAATAAGCACAGAAGTCATCTACACGTATGTTAACGTTTTCCGTAGTTCCACTGCTTGCGCCTTTGCAGAATGTCGTGACATCAACGTCGCGATGCTTTGTTTCAGCCGTAGCGTGTCTAAAGCTGACTGCTATGACGTTTTCATATGTGAATGCCGATATTCACAAATACATAAATCTAATTTAAACAGTAGGTGGCAGATGAACTTGTGCAGTGTGGTTTTAATGGAAATAAAAGCTACTCATAGAGTAGAAGGGTATTATAACTTTGTTCAAACCGAAAATGTATGTAACAGGCAAAAGGAGACATCTCCGACCCCATAAAGTATATATATTCTGGCTCAGGATCAACAGCTGAGTCGATATAGCCATGTTCATCCGTCCGTCTGTTTGTCCGTGTGAAATTCTAAATCTCAGCTATTATAAGAGCTAGGACTTCTATTGCAGATGGATTGTAGCCGTTCTTAATTGTTTCGCAGGTAATTTGATGTATGTTAAATAGATCTCCTATTTGATGGTCCAGGGGTCTTCCGTTTTCTGCAGATGTACGCCCCTTGGCACTTTTTAGGTAGACTATGTTGGAGGGCTTGACTTTGCCCCCTTTGGTTGTATTGTTGGCCTTGTGGCGTAGCAATGTGTTTGTAATTTATTGTAGAACAAAGATAGAAACGGCTATGCACCGGAGTGGAGCTGTGATTTATTAAGAAGCTTTGCAAGAACTGAACTACAGACGATATTATTTTACTTAGCTTCCTGTACGCGACAATGCATCGCGCCACGAAGACATGAGCGGCAAGCCGACTCAGCATTACTTGCGGCGCAGCGCAACACTCCAAATGGAAAGTGTCAGCTTTCCAACGCCGAATGTTCTTAGCACAGAGCGCTGAACTCGATTATTGAGCTTCAGCATTGTTTGTGCGAAGCTACTTAGTTGCTAAGGGAATATGAACTTGATTGTTTGTTAACTTGTACGAGCAGCTGGGTAGCGGGTATATAACAGTCGAGCGCATTCGACTGTAGCTTTCTTACTTGTTTTTTTTTTTTTTAAACTGGGCGAATGGTATCTTACTGGCGGGCTCGCTTTTCTTACTTGTTTTTTAATATTTTTAAGAGATTTAAAGAAGAATAATATCTTTTTTCTGCTTTAAGATTTATATTTGCTTTCTATGCCCTGATGCTTTTATAGTCTCCAAAATTGTACTTAAGTAAGGTAAACTAATTTAATACCCCAAAATTATTAATATTAAATGTATTATTCTAAACAAATTTACATTTGTAAATTATTCAAGCTCGTATCAAGTGACGGACTAATCATTGGCAAATGCTTAAGGCTTGACCAGTTTCCAGGATCTGAACACAATGCCCACGCGCACCCAAACACAACCACATCAGTCTTTCTTTCTCTATCTCACTCTCACAATCGTACGATTGCGTCTATCATAAAAGTGCACAGACATGCGAATAATTTGTGTTGCCATTTCTGAAATGGCCACAAGTTGGTTAACCCTTTCGAGGAAAGTTTACTTTCAGCTGAAGTTGCTTTGGGCTTGGCAAAGCATTCTAAATTGATTAATTTTTTTTTGTTGCGACGATGCTGGCAAAACTACACACAGATAAACCCAAAGCCCAGACAAACCGGGATAAAACCATTTCAGCTCATAACATTCAAAGTGTGCAATTGCAAGTGTTAATTAAATTTACTGGCTTTTCATTTTTTCATTTTATTCATGCATGAGGATAAAATTCATCAACTTTAAAAAATTCTTTCCCGTCTCTGTCTTTCGTATACTTATCAAGAAACTATACATCATGAGCTTGTACATATGTATATATACATACATCATGAGAAAAGCCGCCAAAATACGAGGGTCGTTTGATAAGACCGTGACTTTTTGTATTTGCCGCGCACCTGCTCTAAATACAACACTGCTCCTGTCAGCAGTTATCGATTAACAGCTGACTGTAAAATTTTGAGAAAGCTGCGTTTTTTGGTTTGCGTTTTATAGGCATTGAAAGCAGACGATCTCGTGAATTTTAACGAAAATGGAAAAAAGTGAATTTCGTGTGCTAATTAAGCATTATTTTTTGCGTAAAAAATCCATCACCGAAACCAAGGAAAGACTTGATAAATATTATGGGGACTCTGCACCATCAATTTCAATGGTTAAGAAATGGTTTACTGAGTTCCGTTGTGGTCGTACCAGTACAAGTGATGCCGAACGTTCAGGTCGCCCAAAAGAGGTCGTCATGCCAGAAATCGTCGACAAAATCCATGGAATGATATTGGATGATCGGAGAATGAAAGTGCGTGAGGTAGCTGAGGCTGTAGGCATCTCAACTGAACGGGTACATCACATTTTACATGAATATTTGGACATGAAAAAGCTTTCCGCGCGATGGGTGCCGCGATTGCTCACACACGACCATAAGCGCAACCGTGTGACCATTTCAAAGGAGTGTTTGGCGATGTTCAACCGCAATCCAAACGAATTTTTGCGCCGTTTCGTTACCGTAGACGAAACATGGATCCACCACACCACACCAGAGACCAAAGAACAATCAAGACAGTGGGTTTCTCCGGGTGAACGTGCACCAAAGAAGGCCAAGGTGGGTCTGTCGGCCAACAAGGTCATGGCCACAGTTTTTTGGGATGCACAAGGTATCATTCACATCGATTACCTTGAAAAGGGTAAAACGATCACCGGCGAATATTATTCAGAGCTTTTGGACAGATTCGATATTGATTTGAAGCAGAAACGACCGCATTTGGCGAAAAAAAGTGCTGTTCCATCAGGACAATGCACGGGTGCACACGTGTGTAGTCAGCATGGCAAAATTTCATAAATTGGGCTACGAACTGCTACCCCATCCAGCATATTCTCCAGATTTAGCCCCCTGTGACTATTTTTTGTTTCCAAACATGAAGAAATGGCTCGGCGGTAAGAGATTCGGGTCAAATGAAGAGGTCATCACAGAAACAAACGACTATTTTGAGGGCCTTGAGAAAACCTATTATTTGGAAGGAATAAAAAAATTGGAAAAACGCTGGACTAAATGTATAGAGCTAAAAGGAGATTATGTTGAGAAATAAAACGCTTCTTTGACGAAAAAAATATATTTTATTCAAAAAGTCACGGACTTATCAAAAATATCTAACATGCTGCATTAATCAATTTCATATGGTTCAGAGCGGAAGGAGTCTTCAATAAAATAAGAAAAAATTAAAAACCAGTAAAAAAGGCTACCTTCGACTCACCGAAGGTTTAATACCATTGCAGTTACTCCACATGTTGAGGAACGGTGGCAACTAATTCATTTGCCAATTTATTGAATAAACATGTAAATGTATAATTTAACATTTGAAATGTGTCGATACCGCTGCGTCTGCCATGGTGATGATAGCACCGGGCTTCATCAAAACGAGGCAATAATCAATTTGTTGCAACAACAACATCAACTTTTCTAACGGCTAGCTGTAAATCAATCAGCAAGAAATGCAACGGATTTTGACGCCGTCGCGACGGGCGACTACGCGGCGCAAGCAACATCAAGTTCTTCGGCGGAACGCGCATCAGACGCGACATCAGGGTTGCAAGGCGAATTACCAAAAATTCAAATAAACGGTTTGCTGGCAGCTACACAGAGTGGCCAGGTTTTTAAAGCATATATGAAAGAACGATTCATAGCAAGCAGCATTTGTCGAATACTCAGAAATTTCATCATTTAAAACACTATTAAGTGATGAGGCTGCAAAATTGATACGACGGCTTGGGAACGCCTTAAGGAAAGGTACAATCGTCAATGGCATATTGTAAATTCGTTTTTGGAGCAATTCATAAGTTTGCTAACAACAACAAAGATCAAATGCGTTAATATTACGAAAGGTATCAGATGGTGCAAACGAAATTGTGCGAGGGCTGGATGCTATAAATCAAAGGGGACGCGATTGTGGATTATTTAACGTGACGCTGACACACGGCGTAGATGGATCGAGCGCAGCATGAACACAAACTCACCTACTCTGGAGGAGTTTTTTCAACTTTTGGATGCTCGATGTGAGGAATTGGAACTAAGCAAGAAAGGGGAAAACAGAAACGAATTAGACAATCAATGGTTGCGGTGGAAGGAACCGCGTGCACTAAATGTCGGTCAACAAAACACTTTATATGGCTGTCAACAATTTTTGGATATGGCAGGTGAGCAACGAAGATCATTCGTGAAGGAAAAATCACTTGGTTATAATTGCTTAAAGCCAGGCCATGGGGTCAGCAAGTTCAAATCAACATACAAATACAGGCAATGCATAGGTCACCGCCATACCATGTTCAGAGTAATCAACCACAGAGTACTTTAACCCTATTGGAATCGACAACAAATTTTACAGGACACAGCAACGACCATTAATTATATGGCGCATATACAGAACACCGGCGAACGGGAAGTGTACGCAAGGTAGTGGATCATCTACTCAGCCAAACGAAGGACACAAAAGCGTATTACCTACCAATGTTGCCTGTGTAAAGATTGCAAGAGGAGATTGCGTTACATGTCGACTCTTATTGGACACCGGGTCCCATGCCTGCTGCGTACCTAAATCTGTGCCATCTTCATGTTGGATTATATAAATATTTACCTAATAGTTTTAAATCTAGATATTTTTCTTTCATCAAAACATGCAGAGTCGAGATCAATTTCTGGCTCAATCAGCTCAATGGCTGACACATCTCCTGCGTGCATTCTTGAAAGGTAGTCTGGCACTATATTTTCGCTACCTCTCAACCAACCTGCCTTTAAGATTCGGCTGTCGCATAAGCCATAGTAAACTAACATGGTATGTTATGAGCTCAAATTCTTGGAGCTCTTAATAACACCTAAACTTTTCACCACCGTGTGCCGTGGTTAGTTTTTTGGTCATAAATGCCACTGGTCGTTCAACATTGTCATGTGAAAGCTGCACTAATACAGCATCCACCCCACAATCGCTTGCGTCGCAATGTACGAAGAATTTCTTAGAGAAATCCGGGTTTTAAAGGATCGGTGCTGATGTGATTACATTCTTCAAATTTTGAAAAGCAGTCTCCGCTGTGTCTGTCCATAACACACACACACATCACACCCTACACACACATCATTAAGTTAATCAAAAATACATGTTCTCAAGTCTACAGGGTTCAATTCATCGACTAACCGCCACATGGTCTGTGGACCATTACAGAGACCAAACGGCATTACTATAAATTGATGTAGTGTCCGCCCTGACACTGTAAAAGTTGTAATGGGTTTAGCCCTATCTCTGACGGGTATTTGCCAGAATGCATCCTTCAGATCAAATTTGGTTATAATATTGGCTTTGGAGAGCCGAGAAAAAATGTCATCTATATATCCAGCAGGTATGCGTCTTTTTTAGTGCACTCGTTAATGTGTCGTGTATCTAAACAAAGGCTTACCTTGCCTGACTTAATAACGAGCCTCATCGGAGAGCTTCAAGGACTCTTCGATGGCTCAATGACGCCTTTTGACAATATTCTGTTCACCTCTCCGTAAATAGCTCTACAGCTGGAGAAACGGGATAAAAAGGCTGTTTTATTGGCTTAGCGTCACTGACGTCAATATCATGGCTTAAAAGGGATGTTTTTCCTAACCCCTGATCTCTATAGTTAAAAAATTAGGATTAGAAATATCAATGCTAGATATTATACTTGGTGCTAACTGAAAAATTCTTCAAAAATCAATCCCTAAGATGACACGCTTATTTATTGATAGAATAACATACAAATCGAGTCGTTTTGTTGGCCCATTATAGGCTACATCCATGCTAATAAAACCAGTTATTTGGTGGCTGCTTCCATTAGCAGCTTTCACACGTGATGACATTTTTTTTTAAACTTGGACAGGGTGACCAATCTTGGGCAGCCAAGTCTGCTCCCAAACAACTTATATTGGCTCCTGTGTCTAATAAGCAAGTTTCTATTAGACCTAAAAAGGTAATAGAAAAGTAAAGACGACCATCTTTCTGGGTGTCTACAACCGAAGATACAAGCAGTTTACGAGTGCATTTAATCTTATGCCAGAAATTACGCGTACGAAGAGTGTTCCGTTTTGTAACACGATCAAGGGTAGTTACTTCTGAAAATATTTTCGCTCTGATCTGGTTATAATGAGCAAATCTCCCATGATATTGTTTCATTTGACGTAGTGAAGGAAAATCCGAGTGTGGATGTGCAGATGCCTGCTCTAAAAGTGCAGTGGTCAGTCTGATTCTGCAGATTGATATTCATTTGTAGATTCTAGCGTTTCTACTCTCTTCAGGCATGTTGGGCATTGAGGTTTATAGAATTTTTTCGCTTCGCACCCATAGCAAAAGATTCTTCCTTCTGCGAGACACATGTCCCATGCACGCCTGGGTGATCACAGTTCCAGCAGATCATAGGTCGTTTGGAAAGTTGCAAAGCCTTTTCAGATACAGATTCCGTCTCTGAGGCCGACTGTAAAGACTCTTAAGTCTAACCAGCAGCAACGACTCTTTAAAACACCCTCGATGGAGTATTGATCTTGCTGGATTATTTAAAATCTGGATCTCCTAGCAGATTTTCAAAATCTTCGTTTAGACTCAATACGGTCAATGCTCTTACTCTGTATAAAAACTCCTGAACTGTAGGGCCATTAACTGTTCCGTCGTATTTTACTCCCCAACCCGCCTCTGTACCCACCCTCCCTGATTTACTTTTGGCACTATATGGTAAATCCCTAATTTAAATGTTACCCTTTCATTATACCTTTTTTAATTTCACATATGGAAAACTATATTTATTTACCAAAACATTATAATAATTTTATTCATTTAATAATAAACAAGTAATGAAAGCTCTCACACACACATACAGACACATACACAAAGGCTAAAACGATGCAGACTATATGCTGTAATGACACGGGCAATAGAACTATGAAAAACGTTTTCTTTAAAAACTTCTGTATTTTGGAAATGGGTGCAATGGTTATCAGCATCTTTACGTGTTCTAAAGCAGAAATCTGTAACCCAAACACTTTCCTTAATATTCGTAAATTATTGATTTGCGTAAGCGGGGACGTGGCACCTCAAATTTGAAATAAATTTCATCTGCGCATGTTTTATAGGAACCGTCATGCCAAATTTGGTGTCCGTAACTGTAATACTTTCATTAATATTCGTAAATTATCGACTTTCGCGGGCGGTGGGCGTGGCACTTCAAATTTGAAATAAATTTCATCTGCGCATGATTTATAGGAACCATACTGCCAAATTTGGTGTCCGTAACCGTAATACTTTCCTTAACATTCGTAAATTATCGATTTGCGTGGGCGGTGGACGTGGCACCTCAAATTTGAAAAAATTTTCATCTTCGCATGTTTTATAGGAACCGTCATGCCAAATTTGGTGTCCGTAACTGTAATACTTTCATTAATATTCATAAATTATCGATTTGCGTGGGCGGTGGGCGTGGCACTTCAAATTTGAAATAAATTTCATCTGCGCATGATTTATAGGAACCATACTGCCAAATATGGTGTCCGTAACCGTAATACTTTCCTTAATATTTGTAAATTATCGATTTGCGTGGGCGGTGGGCGCGGCACTCCAAATTAGATCTGCGTATTGTATACAGGAAACATCATGTCAAATTTGGTGTCTCTAGGTTTTTTATAGCTGAGATCTCGATGTACAGACAGACGGACAGACAGACAGACAGAAAGACGGATATGGCTCAATCGACTCGGCTTTTGATCCTGAGCCAGAATATAAATACTTTAGGTCTGCCATGTCTCCTTCTGCCTGTTACATACTTTTGCACAAACTTAGTTTACCGTTTTTGACTATTTTCAATGGTCAAATTGAATAAAAAAGACAGTATATAAGGCCATGCTGCCTTGTTGATAAGTTTTAAAAATAAAGTGAATTTTATTTTATTAACCTAATCTCATTGAAAACTTTTATAGTTATTTATTTACATTATCTCCACTATATTTGTTCCATTTTTTCTCTTTATTTGTAAACTATGCAATATTTTATTTCAATTTCCTGTTTCAGTTGCTAACTTTAATTAAACTCATTTAATACAAATTTGTTTTTTTTCATAACTCATAATTCATATTTTTAACTTTTCTTCATTTCCTTTTTTAATTCCGAGAATTTGTTTTAATTCTAGATTTTATTTCTGTTTCACTAATTTAATTCCACTAAACTTTTAGTAAATGTAACGTTTCATTTTCTTGTCTTTCATTTAACTTATGTAGGGATTGTGTAGTTTATAGGTTATTATATACATATGTATGTATTTGTTGGTGTATGTTCACAAAAGCAAGTGTAATTAAAAACAATTAAGAACGGCAACAGTCAAGTGTTGACTGTATAAGACCATGGATTTTTCAAGGTTGTGAAAAAAATCAGATTTAGATTTATTTAGATAAGATTTTACAGCGTATGATTCACATAAGTGTTGTCACCAAATTTGGTGGCTCTAGCTTTTGTAATAGCTGAGATCTCGACGTTCATACAGACAGACGGACATGGCTTAATGGGGTCTGCTGTTGATCCTGAGCCAGAATATATATACTTTATGGGGTCTGCCATGTCTCCTTCTGCCTGTTACATACTTTTGCACAAACTTAGTATACCATTTTTGACCATTTTCAATGGTCGAATGGTATAAGAAGGAAAGAAAGGTATAGTCGAGCGCGCCCGAGAGTTAGATACGATTCGCCCAGTTTCGAAACAAATTATCACACATTTAATTCCATCAAAAAACTCTGCACCAGTTTATCCGCCACCTATTGTTTAAATTAGATCTATCTTTGAATAGCGCCATCTACATGTGAAAACGGCATAGCTTTACACACGCTACGGCTTAAAAGAAGAATCGTGACGATGACGTCATGACGCGTAGCACAGGCGCAAGCAGTGGAAGTACGGAAAACGGAAACATGGATAATTTCTGAGTTTATCGTACCGATTGGATTGTAATTTCTCCTGATAATAGAAAATTATCGATTTTCGTGGGCAGTAAGCGTGGCATCAAAAATTGAAAATACACTCGATCTACCTATCTTATACGGGAACCTTTATGTGAAATATGGTGTCTTTAGCTTTTATAATAGCTAAGATCTAGACGTTCAAACGGGCAGACCGACAGACGGACAAACTTAGTATACCATTTTTGACAATTTTCAATGGTCGAATGGAATAATGAGAAAAATAGAAACAAAACAAAGAATTAGTTTAGCTGGCGTTTAATTTAAATTTTCATACTTTTGATTTTCATTTCTATTCACTTTTTGATTTTCTTTATAATTTTTAGACCATGGATTTTAAAAAAATGCATGGTCTATTGTGTTTGTCGAAATGTGCGTAACAGGCAGAAGGAGGCATCTGCGACCCCATAAAGTATATATATACTTGCTCAGGTTCACTAGCCGAGTCGATTAAGCCATGTCTGTCTGTCCGTCTGACCGTCCGTCCGTCTGTCCGTCTGTATGAACGCCTAAATCTTAAAAACGAAAAAAGCTAGAGCCACCAAATTTGGTAACAACGCTTATGTGAATCATACGCTATAAAGTTTTTATTAAAATTTGGGACAAGCCTACTTCCGCCCCCGCAAATCGAAAGACCGTGTAGCAAGCGCAATAATAAAGCTAGAGTATTCAGCTAGTCACCTAAACGATAGCCAAAGATTTGGTTCCGATTGGATAATGAACATAAAAGTTATTCAACGTTTCATATAGATTTGAACTGCGCCCACTGCAAGCAAGCAAGCAGTGTTTTTTACAAGCAGTGTTTTTTTCCAATTGCTTGGACTGCTTGGCGTCTAACTGAAAATATTATGTATTGTTTATTATTTTTCTTTGAAAAACACGTTTAACAATAACAGTTTTTAAAATCAGATTTTTTTTCATAACCTTGAAAAATCCATGGTCTTATACAGTCAACACTTGACTGTAGCCGTTCTTACTTGTTTTTTTTGGTTGTGAGAGACGTAAAGCTTATAAGTGGTTTGCGTGCCCGGCGACTTATTGCTAAATTTTGACCAAAAAAACGTCGCATGAGCATCGCTCAAGAGCTGTTGTATGACGCCAACATGACCCAGATTTACTCAAAAGGGTCATAACTGGTGACGAATCATGGGTATATGGTTATGATATCGAAAGCAAAGCCCAATCGTCCCAATGGAAAAGCCCAGTTGAGCCAAGACCGAAAAAAACATGCCAAGTTGTCAAAGTTTTGCTAATTGTTTTCTTCGATTACCATGGCGTGGTGCATCAGGAGTTCTTACCATATGGTCGTACGGTCAATAAACAGTGTTATTTTGAAGTTATGTGCCGTTTGCGAGACGACATACGAAGAAACCGTCCAGAATTGTGGAAAGAAAATTCATGGCTTTTGCATCACGATAATGCCCCTGCTCATTCATCTTTGCGTTTGAGAGATTTTTTGGCCAAAAACAACACCACAATCAATCACCGTGTGACTTTTTCTTGTTTCCCTCCTCTGAGGAGGATTATTTTGAAGGGGACAACATAAATATTGATAAATAAATAAATATTTTTTCTTCAAAATGTAAAAAGGGTTACGCATAGTACATAAACTTTATGTGCGAATACAAAAACTTGGGGCACATGCGCGAGGTGTCAGAAGTCGACAGCAATAGATGGCAGCAGTTTTATCTACCACTCCACACGGTAATAGTTCGAAAGCGTAGGGTAGTTTTTGCCGGGTCATTTCCCGATGAAAATGACAAATCTCTAAACGATACCCTATTCACTGTACCAAGTATACAGCGCGACTGTTGCTGTATGTCTTCGCTTTTGAATGTGCAATTATGTATTCTCAGCGAATATTGTCAGGATTATGTCGGAGCTCTTCCCTACGCAGACCACTCTATGGCAATCAGTAGAAGAAACTCCCGTCTCTCTCTTTCCGGATGTAACTATAAATGAAGTCATCGAGGCAGCTAAAAGCATCAAGCCCAACATGGCGCCAGGTATGGAAGGAATCCCTGGACAGATCATGCACAGATTGGGTGTTTAAAAATTACTGACGATTGCAGTAGGCAGCTACTTCAGGGACCGAGTCCTCTGCTAGGACACGGCAGCTGGCCCGAAATATTCTGTAGTTTCGTCACAGGATCTACAAGGGTCGGTGCTCAAGCCGATCCTGCGGAACATCATGTATAATGGAATACTGAGCATCAGCAAGCCCGCTGGAGCTGACCTGCATTGTTTTACCGACGACGTGGCAGCAGTTGCAAAAACTATACGCGGTCTCCAGGTTAAATACAATAAGACAATCACATCGGCCACCTATTGGATTGGGCTAAGGATCGCGCCGCATGAAACGAAGACTGTCCTCCTACGTAGCAACAAAACAGTGGAGTGCATCCAAGTCACTGTCTTATGCCCACTGGCTTATGCCCAACGTTAATGGTCTCAGGATGGCAGAGAGGAAACTCCTACTGGCGGTAGCAAAGGCAACGCTACTCTATGCCGCGCCAATTTGGAGCAGTGCAACCAGAAAACGGTCGTATAGGGGTCATCAGAGGCTTCAGAACGCAGCCCTAGCTCTGGTTGGTTTGCCGCCGAGTGACCTGGAGATAAAGGCACTTGGCCTATCACGCCATGGTGTCACTCGCCAAGAAGCTCAGGAGTGGTTGCTGGGAGAGTGGCAGGCCAGATGGCAAAGGTCGCAACGTGGGAGATGAACCTACCTACTGGTTCCAGAACTAGCGGTATGGGCAGAGTGCCAGCATAAGATCGTTGACTTCCACCTGACACAGTTTCTCACGGATCATGGCTGTTTTCGAGATTTTCTGTTCCGGTTCGCTCACGCAGAATCAGCCCTGTGCCTCTTCTGCACCGACGCCATAGAAACATAGAAACGATAGATAGAACAAGCTAAGAACGCTGACTGGGGATCCGCTCAGTCCAAGAGGCCTGTTCCCGGCTATGGTGGCAAACGGAGAAACATGGGAGCTGGGGCACACCATTATCATAAATATGATGAAACGGGTCCGACCCGACGAGATGGCCAACAGAGCTGGAGGCTGAACACATAGGGTGTCCTTGTGTGATGGCGGGAGAAGAATACTACCACAACGAACCCAGGTTGTTATAAAAGGCGACTAAATGGGGGAACGAGGAGCGCTTCATGGCCAGTACCTAAGAAGGCAGTGCGAATAGGCTCCATATCCTGCTCACCAAAGTCTTACCTTGACTGGCAGTTCCGTTGAAGGAAGAAAGAGCACACGGAGGTTTTTGCCAATAGGGATTATTAATAGTGCATGCCACCAACGGACGGTAGGTGGCATCTTTAAAAGATTTTAATTTTCCTACCGTAAAGCGATTTAATAAAAAACAAGTAAGAAAGCTACATTCGAGTATGCTCGACTGTAATATACCCGCTACCCAGCTGCTCGTACATCATTTATTTGCGGAACAAAAAAAAAACGGCTACAATCATATTTTGACCGTAAAAGGCTATGAACTTATAATATTTATGCAAAGTCAAAATCCAAAATAAAAAAAAAAATTTTGCACACATTTAATTTTTGATGCGGGCGGGACTCGAACCCGTAAATGCATAATAGTACTGTTCGTTTTGCAGTCCACAACTTAACCCATTTCACCACCGTACACGCACACACGATTCGGCACAATGCTGAAAGCAGCGCTGCCGGCCGCGCTGCTTACAGCTATGGAAAACCTTTAGCTGAATAACTTCTGCGTTTATTATCCGATTGTAGGATTTTGCTGTTGCTTTAAGCAATATGGCATCTGGACATATGTCATCTGACGACATATCTTTACTTCGTTCCAGAGTTTCTCAAGCCAGCGAATTGCTCGATGGTGCTACCATTTGCTTTATAGAAATGAGGATACCGACATATTTAACACGACTAAATTAAATTTAATTACGACTGCTCAATATATATCATCAGCTGTTGATTTTATTAAAGCTCCGCATCGTATTGCTGAGGTTAAAAATAGATACCTAGAGGCAGTCAAAACTTTTAAGACCTCCAAATCTAAAGGTCTATCAACTTCATTGATTTTAAAACCCACTGCCAAATATATGGTTACGGTAAATATAGATACAGCTGATGGTTTAGTTAATGGAGCCTCGGGGATTCTTACGGATATAGGTTTCAATACATCCAATTCTCCTCAAATTCTTTGGATACAATTTTTAGATGAAAGTGTAGGAATTAATGCTCGAGCCAAGGGCCGACATCCCTTAGAATCTTCATGGACGACAATTTTCAAAACGACAAAATGTTTTCAGTTTCATTCCAATCAGAAAGTTTCTATTGACCGTAATCAGTTTCCAGTTGTACCTGCAGAAGGTATAACTATTCACAAAAGTCAAGGAGCAACTTACAATAAAGTAGTGGTCCACACAACTTCTAGTTGTATGTAGCTTGCAGTAGAGCTACAAACGCGGCAGGCCTTTTTATTGTTGGTGGATTTGTACCTCCAAAGTCCGACTCCCAGTCACCGGTCGAGCAAGAGCTCAGAATTTTAAGAAGTGAAAAACTGCTTTATTCTCACTATAGCTGTCTATTCAATGACAATTGGTTTTCTGCACTGTTCCATAATACAGAAAGTTTGCATTGTCATATTAGCGATATTTGCTCCGATCAGCTAATGCTATGTGCAAGTCTTTTATGTTTCGTTGAAACTTCAATCTTCTCAAATGAAATATTTGAAATACCCGGCTTCACACATGTTGTGCGGCTTGATTGTGAGTCAGTAACCAGCAGAGTTCGACCGAAAAGAAGCATTTTTATTTTCATTAAAAATGAATTATTTGAGAATGTAAGTTCTATTTCCAGTGGTCGATATTAAAGTGACTCTAATAATTCATCCTCTGCCGTTTTTGAGTATGTCGTGTTTAAATACAAGTCTACAGGGTTTCTCATTGTCTATAAAACTCCATCCTATCCCATATTAAAATTTGAAACAGAGTTTGGAGCTTATTTCAAAGATTTCCATTTTTAAATATCCATTCTATAGTTTTAGGAGACTTTAATATGTGCTTGCGATCTCTCAGAGGGTGTAGCCGTAGGGTTTATAATATCTTAGAGAATTTGCAATATGAGTTTCTTAGATTTGGCATCGTGTAAACCAATTTGGATACTCATATTAATTGGGTTATGTCAAATATTTTGGAAGGTAGGGGTAATGCGCGCACATATGAGTCACCATAGTTATGGTCACCATAGTGGGATTTTAGTTAGTGTCGAAAGCTCAGAGGCTTAGATATTTAATTTGTTTTATTGATTTACTTATTTTATTATTATTATTATTATTGTTATTATTATTATTATTATTATTATTATTATTATTATTATTATTATTATTATTATTATTATTATTATTATTATTATTATTATTATTATTATTATTATTATTATTATTATTATTATTATTATTATTATTATTATTATTATTATTATTATTTTTATTATTATTATTATTATTATTATTATTATTATTATTATTATTATTATTATTATTATTATTATTATTATTATTATTATTATTTTTATTATTATTATTATTATTATTATTATTATTGTTATTATTATTATTATTATTATTATTATTATTATTATTATCATTATTATTATTATTATTATTATTATTATTATTATTATTATAATTTTTATCTAAGATTACTGCACGTACTGCAAAAATTAATTTTTGGGGAATATTGGAGTCGCATAGAGCAAGTCAAGTCGACTCGTAGGTCTCCGAAATTCCATTTTTTTGGAAATAGCTTACCCCATTACATTTGTAGTGGCCTCCCCGTGGTGCTCCCTGGGAACCGATTATATATGATAATCGGAAGCAAATACGAGCGGCGACTATTAAAATACCTTACGACTTGGTGATACTCTTTTTTTTACGTTATAAATTTAATTGCAATAAATGAAAAATCCATGGCCTCATACGGCCTCAAAACTTGACTGTAGCCGTTCTTACTTGTTTTTTGTTTTTAAGAACTTTTACATTAATTTTTGAATATGCATTAATTGGTGGTCGTGCATTTTATTTAAAATTTTTTTAATGGCTCACAATGAACTTAGTTAACAAGTTGAGAAGTGACAGTCTCTTAAATCAGCTGTGTGCGACTGTTAGAGCGCAGCTTTTTATACCCTCTACTCATAGAGTAGAAGGGTATAATAACTTTGTTCAAACCGAAAATATATGTAACAGGCAGAAGGAAACACCTCCGACCCTATAAAGTATATATATTTTGGATCAGGATCAACAGCTGAGTCGATATAGCCATGTCATGAAAATCTAGATCTCAGCTATTATAAGAGCTATGACTACCAAATTTGGTGACAATATGTGTTATTATTACACGCTGATCAAGTTTGTTTTGGATTTTGGCCACGCCCTCTTCCGCCCCTGTAAATCGAAATCATTGATTATAAGCGTAATTTTGATGCCATATTGTTCATTTTCGGTTTGCATAATAACTATAGCTAGCCAGGTGTTGGTAAAAATCGGATAATAAACACAGAAGTTATTCAGCTTAACGTTTTCCATAGCTGTCAGCAGCGTTGCCGACAGCGCTGCTTGCAGCATTGTGCCGAATACGGTGCTGAAATGGGTTAAGTTGTGGACTGCAAAACGAACAGTACTATTATGCATTTACGAATCCCGCCCGCATCAAAAATTAAATGTGTGCAAAAATGTTTTTTTTTTATTTTAGAGTTTGAATTTGTAATATTGTAAGTCCATAGCCTTTTACGGTCAAAATATGATTGCAGCCGTTTTTTTTTTTGTTCCGCAAATAAATGATGTACGAGAAGCTGGGTAGCGGGTATATTATAGTCGAGCACACTCGACTGTAGCTTTCTTACTTGTTCTTATATTTTTATATTTAATTGTATGTTTAAGTTATGGGAATAAATAGCAACAACAACACGCATCATGCATTCAGACTTTGTTTTTGTCGTGCAAGAATTTCCGAATGGTCTCATGCGTGTCATGGTGGGGGAGATCGAACTTTTCTAATTTTTTCCAAAAAAAGTTTTTGGCTCCCTTTTTGAGCTACCTTCATGAAACTTTGTATACATGTTTCTTATTGCTGCCCGCTGTAAATAAGTCGGAACGAGCCGGTACAGACCGATACATCGTATAGATGCCATAGAACTTATCGGTCGTTTTTTTAACAAAATTTATTAAAAGTTGGAATGCTCTAGAACAATTTCCATTCAAATATATAAAGAGGTATTAAAAGGGCACATATCGTTTTTTACATGCACGTATTTGATTTATAGATCTTAACAGGTAGAATTATTATTTTTACTGTTTAAGTGATAAATCTTGGATTTTTTTGGTACCTAAATAAAATTTATACGTTTCCAATACTTTTTACTCCTTTTGCGGCAGCGCTACTTGCAGCATTGTGCCGAATAGTGTGTGCGTGTACGGTGGTGAAATGGGTTATGTTGTTGACTGCAAAACGAACAGAACTATTATGCATTTACGGGTTCGAGTCCCACCCGCATCAAAAATTAAATGTGTACAAAAAATTATTTTTTAGGACATGGATTTTAAAAAAATACATGGTCTATTGTGTTTGTCGAAATGTATGTGACAGGTAGAAGGAGGCATCTGCGACCCCATAAAGTATATATATATATATTCTCAGGATCACTAGCCGAGACGATTGAGCCATGTTTGTCTGTCCGTCTGTATGAACGCCTATAACTCAGAAACTAAAAAAGCTAGACCCACTAAATTTGGTGACAACACTTATGTGAATCATACGCTGTAAAATTTTTATTAAAATTTGGGCCACGCCTACTACCGCCCCCGCAAAATGTAACTTCCACAATTATAGCTGTACAGTCACGATTTTTTAAAACTCAACATAAAAGCTTATCGCAGCCGTTTGAAAAAATTTGAATAGATCGGACAATAAACATAGAAGATATTCAAAAAATTATTTTTCTTATTTTTCTTATAATTGACTCGCCAGTTTGGTTGTATTGAGTTTTGTGTCAGGCATATTGTTGCGCAGAGGGTGTGGGTTCGATTCTCACATTAGGCAACGTAAAATAAAATTGTTTTTTCTTTTTTTTTTAATTTTATTAACAATTGTAAAATGTAATGTAGAAGTGTTTTTTTCTTTTTTTTGTTGTAATATAAAACAAACACACTTATTACAATGGATTTTGTTGAGCAAATTAATTTTAATTGTTTGATAATCCAGCTAAGAAAACAACTCGCAGGGATGGTAGTGGCCTAGTGGCTAGAGTGTCAGACTGCAAAGCCAAAAGGTTTTGATTCGATTCTCGAAAATAGAGCCACGGAAAAATACACTTTTTTGTTTTTGTTTAATAATAATAATTATAATAAATATAATACTATATATAATATAATATAATAATATAATATAATAATAAATATAAATATGCACGTGTATATTTAGTCACACGAAAGTTTAATTTAGTCACATTAATTAACTTTAGAAATGCGCTAGTGCAGTGCACGAATTCAGCAAGCACTATAAACACAAAACAAAATGCACTTAGGCGGGAACACAAACACACGCTGCAATTATATATATTACTTAATACTAAAATTATTATTAAAACGCAAAACTAAACAGATTAAATTGTAAATTAAATTGTAGCTAATCGAACGACGCGCTCAATTAATTGAATGAAGCAAAGAAGAAGAACGCGGCGAGAATGCAAAAGCGAATAGACAAGTGCAATAAGCATTGGACAGAAAGAGAAGACGATAAATGTATGTTTTAAGCGCGTGGTAAAATACACAGCTTTCAATGCCTCTTCTTTAATTTTGGCACGCGTTAAAAATGCATATAACGTCTGCTTCTTTTGTCTATTCCCTTACACCAACATGTGAACATGCGTATGTCATATATACATACATATGTATGTGTATATCATTAGTACATACATATGCACATGCGTGGACCATGAAATTGAATAGGGAACATTTTGCACTCTTCAGTAAACTAATTTAATATTTATTATATATTAAAATAAAAAATAAATATTAAAATAAAAATAAAAAAAAAAACACACCGTGCTATGACCCCCACAATAAAAATTGAACCAAGAACTTTCACACAACAATCTGGTACTGCTACCATCACGCCACAGCCTTCCTTCGCAATGCATTTGACAAATTTGCAGCATAAGACCATTTCATTTATTTTGTGCAACAAAACGGTGGACCAGATATGTAGTCCGCGTTCTTATTGTAGCCCTATCTTATATTTGCTTTACTTACAAAAAAAAAATATATTCTTTAATAAACAAAAAAAGTGTATTTTTCCGTGGCTCTAATTTCGAGAATCGAATCAAAACCTTTTGGCTTTGCAGTCTGACACTCTAGCCACTAGACCACTGCCATCCCTGCGAGTTGTTTTCTTAGCTGGATTATCAAACAATTAAAATTAATTTGCTCAACAAAATCCATTGTAATAAGTGTGTTTGTTTCATGTCCGTCTGTCCGTTTGAACGTCTAGATCTCAGCTATTACAAAAGCTAGGTAGATCGAGTTTATTTCCAATTTTCGATGTCACGCCCACCGCCCACGTAAGTCAATAATTTACGATTATTAGGAAAATATTAAAGTTACAGGTTTTTGCTTTGGTATGAACAAAGATAATTACAATATAAATATATTCTTAAAATAACAATCAGGTCGAACAATAAAAACAGAAGTTATTTATCTAAACGTTTTCCATAGTTACACTGCTTGCGCTAGAGCTGGAAGAAACATCGACTTCGATGTTCGATGTTTTTTGAAATGTACTATTCCTAAGATAAAAATTGTTTTACCACCACTAAGAAAAAGCATATTGCGCAGCAAGGTAAATATAAAGTAAATAATTGTTTAATTACATTAAATATACTTTTTACTTCTCTTGTACGTCCAATTCTTGAAAATGGTTCTTGCGTGTGGTCCCCGCAGTACTAAATTTATCAAGACAGAATTGAGTCTGTTCAAAAGCAGTTTCTTTTTTTTTCTTTACGTAGTTTCAACTGGGTTCCAGGAGTAGATTTACCACCTTATCATAATCAGCTTCTTTTAATTAGCCTTCCTTCTTTAGCTAACCGTCGTATTATGTTAAGTGTGTTGTTTATCATAAAACTTATAAGATTTGAGGTCGATTCCCCTTCCTTACTCAAGCAACTTTACCTTAAGTTTCCTTCTAGAGTTACCCGTAATTTTAAGCCATTGTCATTAGACTTTTGTTCTAGTAATTATAGCTTTCATGACCCTTTCCGTCTTCTCTGCGATCAATATAATAAAGTTTTTAGACTTTTCAACTTAGAATCCTCTCTTTCAAATATAAAAATTTCTATTCTTAACTCATTAGCACTTCATACTAATAACTAATATTAACTTATCTGATCTGATTGGGTTTTTCTGGGTTTTCCCCAATCCATTGCAACAAATGTTGGATCGGCTAGAACTATTGTTTTTTCCCGGAATTTAATTAATTTAAATTATAATATATTAAATTTTATAATTAAAATATTTTATTTTCCGTTTTAAAATTTGTTATAAAATTATAATTTTAAAATTTATGCATAAAATTAATTTTCTTAGCTTTAATCAAAACTGCTTTTGTTAAGTCGTTTTTCTTTATACATAAATTTTTTATCTGTTTCTCTTTAACTTGTACGTCGACTGCTATTAGTTGACTTCAAATTAAATTAAATAAATTAAATAAATAAATAAATACTCAATAACATAATTATAATCTTTTTCGTACAGATTTCTACTGACAAAGGATTTAAAACATGCGTTCAAAAATACTTTTGTATGCCTGCCACCTCCACTGAGAGTGAGAGGATGTTTATTAAAGCAGGCCTTGTTATAAATGAGAAGAGATGCTCGCTGAAACCAAAAAACGTCAACATGCTTTTATTTTTAAATAAAAACCAGTGGATGACAAAATAGTTAAGTTTTATTTCAAATGAGTTGAACTCAAATTGTTTAAGTTTTATTTTGTGTATTTTAATTTCCTTTAATTTTAATTTCTTTATTGACTGAGATCTCAAAATAGTTTTTAAGTACCAATTGAATTTGTTGAATTAAGTAAAAGACTTTTTGACTGAGAAAGCATAATTCACTGAGAAATGAATCTCCAAATAAATTATAATATTCCTAAGAAACACAGTTTGTTTTATTCCAAAAATACTTATAAACAAGTAAGAAAGCTACAGTCGAGTGTGCTCGACTGTAATATACCCGCTACCCAGCTGCTTGTACATAATTTATTTGCGGAACAAAAAATGGGCTACAATCATATTTTGACCGTAAAAGGCTATGGACTTATAATATTTATGCAAAGTCAAAATAGAAAAAAAAAACAAAAACATTTTTGCACACATTTAATTTTTGATGCGGGCGGGACTCGAACCCGTAAATGCATAATAGTACTGTTCGTTTTTCAGTCCACAACTTAACCCATTTCATCACCGTACACGCACACACGATTTGGCACAATGCTGCAAGCAGCGCTGCCGGCAGAGCTGCTTACAGCTATGGAAAACGTTAAGCTGAATAACTTCTGTGTTTATTATCCGATTGTTACCAAATTTTCTTTTTCTTTCTAGAAAAGAAAGAAATTTTCTTTCTTTTTTTTTATTTTTTCGTTTCTTTTTTTATTTTCTTTGTTCTTTCTTTTAAGGACTCGCATATTTAGTATTACCTATTTATTTTAATTAAAAATTTAAATGTTATTAAAAAATATGTATCAATGATTTACCGGATAGACACTCGTATGGACCAATACGTCTATAAAGAAATTATAGAGGATATAATGGTGCCATATTCCGAGGACAATATGCCATTATCATGGCGTTTTATGCATGACAACGATCCTAAGCACACTTCACGGCTTATGAAAAGTTGCCTTTAGGAGCATCAAGTTGTTACGCTGAAGTGGCCAGCTTAGTCATCGGACCTCAATCCGATAGAGAATCTCTAGAATGATGTTGAGCAGCACATTCGCACCAAAAATCTGGGCAGTTTGAATGATTTGATAGATGGTGATGGATGATTTGATGATGATAGTCATCCGAGAAGCGTGGTACAGTATTCCGCAGAACAGATGCACTGCTTTAGTGGAGAGTCAGCACAGAAGATTGGATGTAGTTATCAAAAACAAAGGATATCCAACAAAATATTAGTCCCCTTTCTTATGTTTTCTCATACTACTTAATAAATTAATAAAAAAAAGTATAAGTGTGCTAAACTCATGTCCAGCTGAAAATCATAGTTAATTCATTCAAACCAACGCAGAAAAAAAGACGACGAAAGGGAATAGGCTGAAAGTAACGGTACATCTTATCAACTAATAAGGCAACAACCAGAAAAAAATTGGTGAACTATTCACTATACAATCGGTAAAAATTCATGTTGAAGTGTGCTGCTAAATAGTGTGCTAAATAAAAGGCCACCACTGTATATATATTTAAAATTTAGTTAAAAGTTTTACCAAATATATTTAAAAAGTCGTTATAGAAAAGATATTAAATTAAATATATTATTACTATAGATTGAAAACAAAGCAAACATTACTATAGATTGAAAACAAAGCAAACAAGGAAACAAACAATATAGTAAACCAAGACCAAAAATTCAAAAAATTCAGTTAGTGTAAAAAAGAAATTAAATAATTTGTTGAATAGTTATGGAGCTCGATCAGTTTGCGAAGACCTTCAAGCAGCGTCGCATCGAGCTCGGCTTCAACCAGCGCGATGTGGCTCTGGCCATGGGCAAACTCTATGGCAACGATTATTCGCAGGCTACAATCTCACTCTTTGAGACACACAAGTTGAGCGTCAAGAGCATGCGCAAGCTTAAGCCATTGCTGCAGAAGTACCGGGTATAAAAAAAAAAACGATGATATGAAACATTTTTATGTACTTATCCAAAAATGAAGAGAATTTCTCTACTTGTTAAAAAAAAGGCATACTTTAATGCAAATGCACTACGAAAAAAAAGAAGAGTTATAAAAAAAAAGAGATTCCAGTCCCACCCTGAGAAAAAAAAGAGATTCCAGTCTCACCCTGAGAAAAAAAAACCCAGTCCAGTCTCAATTGAGAGCTGAGAGCGGACTGAAAATCCGAACACATTGAGAGCTTACGTAGTCAGAAATTAAGACAGAAGCAACTCAGCCTACTTGAATCGTTTTAATAGAATTGTATCGCTTGGTACCTCCTTGCTACAAATTCTACATATAAAGCCAGCAAGTCTTAAAAGAGAATACCTCTCTGTCTATATTATTTTCCATGGGATTAGCCGCAAATCGCAAGGGGAAATTTCTACAGCATTTTGCCTTGCTTCAGTCACTCAAATGTCTGCAACTTTCGTTAGCAGACATCGTGGCTGCCCAAGCCAAGCAGATTGAGAATAAGTATGGTTTGTGCCGGTGGCAAATGTGGCAAGAGAGCAGAATGTGACCGGCCCATGACTATTATTAGTCATGCAGCGGGCTCGGACTGAGACGTCTAAGCTAATGAAGCTTTTTCGCACCTGCCTGCTAAATTATGCGCCATGACCAGGAGTGCCATGGAGTGAGAGCACCATGCAAGCCATTTACTTGTTACAGATTGCTTATAATTAAATTATAATCAACATCAAGCCAGGCGCATCACGCAGATGCAGACGAAAACGAAGACGTAGAGACCAAGACCAAGACATGCAGCCAGTGAAGCAGCAGTAAAGTTTGCTGATTGATCCCAGCGTGTTGATTACAATCGACGCCGACGTACACGCAGATGCAGGCACAGGTAGTTGGCGCAGGCAGTTGGCGCTGTATGGGGAGTCTTGCAACGCATGCTGCTGGGAATTCAATCAAAGTGTCAGCGCTGGCACAACATCTCTTACTGCTAAAGGTGCCGAAACCACTAACTAAATACAGTGGTAACTGAATATTAGAATAGACTATTAGAATATAAGAAATGATAAGAAAGGCAAAAAAAATCAAAAGAGAAACAAAGAGTTAATCCCTTTTTCATTGATAAGCAATTTTAAAAATTATGGAACTTTGGAAAAGTGGGAAGTATAAAAAAAAAATGTTAATAAATTATAGAAATTTTTAAATATTTTGAAATTAAGAAAATTGACAGTTAATATTTTTAAAACATTTTTAAAAGCTTTAAATATTCTTAATGAATTTTAAATAATACGCAAATTTAGGAAAAATGTGGAAATTTGACAATGACGTCACGATATCCTGCAAAGGCGCAAAGAGTGTAACTATGGAAAACGTTTAGATGAATATCTTCTGTGTTTATTGTTCGATCGGATTGTAATTTTGAAAATAGATTTATATTGTAATTATCTATGTTTTTACCAAAGCAGAAAGCTATAACTTCAATACTTTTGCTAATAATCGTAATTATCGTTTTGCGGTGGGCGGTGGGCGCGACATCGAAAATTGAAAATAAACTCGATCTACCTATGGTATATAGGAAATTAGGTGTCTCTACCTTTTGTAATAGCTGAGATCTAGACGTACAGACGGACAGAAGGACAGACGGAGAGACGGACAGACGGACATGGCTATATCGACTCGGCTGTTGATCCTGAGCCAGAATATATATACTTTATGGGGTCGGAGGTGTTATCATGTTATAGTTATCATGTAAACCGAAAATGAACAACATGGCATCAAAATTGCACTTGTTATCAATGTTTTTTTCGATTTGCGGGGCGGAAGGGGGCGTGGCCAAAATCCAAAATAAACTTGATCAGCGTGCAATAATAACACATATTGTCACCAAATTTGGTAGTCCTAGCTCTTATAATAGCTGAGATCTAGATTTTCACACGGACAGACAGACGGACAGACGGACATGGCTATATCGACTCGGCTGTTGATCCTGAGCCAGAATATATATACTTTATGGGGTCGGAGGTGTCTCCTTCTGCCTGTTACATACATTTTCGGTTTGAACAAAGTTATAATACCCTTCTACTCTATGAGTAGCGGGTATAAAAAAAAAAACATTTTTGCACACATTTAATTTTTGATGCGGGCGGGGCTCGAACCCGTAAATGCATAATAGTACTGTTCGTTTTGCAGTCCACAACTTAACCCATTTCACCACCGCTGCCGGCAGCGCTGCTTACAGCTATGGAAAACGTTAAGCTGAATAACTTCTGTGTTTATTATCCGATTGTTACCAAAATTTCAGAGATCATTTGGCTAGCTATAGTTATCATGAACAATATGGCATCAAAATTGCGCTTGTAATCAATGTTTTTTCGGTGCCAAAGAAGGGGCTCTGGTGTCTGAAAAGATGCGGAGCAAACAATCCTCCAACGGTCAAACACCTAGGAGAAGTCCATGGCCAGCGAGGGACTCCTTTAAATTAGGTGCTCTAAATCCAGTTTAAGCAAGTTTAGCTGTAAAGCAGAGCTCAAATGGACAGTGCAGCTTGGAACATCGCCCCAATGGCGGAGAGCCGTTCAAGAGGCCCCAACAACGCCACTGGGCAATGTGGCTAACGAGGAGAGCTCGACGTTTGAGCAACTTGGGGAGAAGATACGAGCGCTGAGCCAAATGCTACTAGGTAGACGGTCGATTCACCAGCCAATGAGGGACTTGGTCAACAGCATACTCGGCCTGTGTGTCGCAGCAGACAAGGAGCAAAGCCGTCTTGCAACAACAAGGAGGACGACTGCACCTCCTACCCAGAGATTCTCTCCGAGGGAAGGAAAGTGCTCCCGAGACGACAGAGGTGAGCTTCTCTCACCTCCCCCGGCCCTAAGAAGTCATAGGGGAAGACGGCAGTGAGACCGATCGCCACAATATCGCAGACAACGCCTGCAGTAAACGCGAAGGAGAAAACACCGCGACAGGATGAAGAACCCTGGAAAAAGGTGGACAACAACAAAAGCCGAAAGAAGACGCTAAAACCAGACGCCATCGTCGTCAAGGGAAAGGAGGGCGCCTCGTATACCGAGATCCTGCGCTCTGTTAATACAAAGCCTAAGCTAAAGAGCCTTGCGCAGCAGGTTAAAGGCATCCGAAAAACAGACAAGGGCGAGCTACTCTTTGAGCTCAAAATGTCTGCCGATCGCAACACGAGGACCTTCCAAGAAGCGTTGCAGGCATTCCTGGGCCCCGAGACAGAGGTGCGTTCACTCACCGAAATGGCAACCCTGGATATCAAAGATCTGGACGAGGTCACGACGATGGAGGAACTTTTGGAAGCTCTGATCACGCAGTTCGGCGAAATCGGTGCATCGCCAACTTCAATTGTTTCCATCCGCAAATTATACGGAGGCACCCAGACGGCAATCTTGAAGCTCCATGCCGATAAAGCAGAGAAACTCGCCAAGGAGGGCAAGGTCCGAGTCGGTTGGGTCATCTGCCGTATCCGGCGCAAAACTCAACCCCTGAGATACTTCAAGTGCATGGAGCTCGGTGACATTGCCAGCCGCTGCATAGGTGAAGACAGCACTGGTCTTTGCTTCAAAGGAAGGTAATAAGCTGTTCAAACAAACACATGTATCCTATGCACCAGGAAGGGAGAAAAGGAAACTCTCCATCCAGCCAACAGCAGCCGATGCCCATACATGGTAGCACCGCAGGCCCGACGAATCCAGCAATGACAAGGATCTACCAACTCAATCTCAGCCCCTGCGAAGCAGCGCATGACCTGTTAGAGCAATCGGTAAGAGAGAGTAATATTGACGTTGCCATATTGAGCGAGCCGTACCGCAAAAGGTCCCCCAATATGTGGGCTGAGGACCACCTTGACAAGGCGGCGGTATGGAGCCTGCAGCACAGCTAAGTTCTCCGAGAATAAGGGTTCGTGCGCACGAAGATGTACGGACTGTACATCTACAGTGTCTACCTGGCACCCTTAATGCCCATGGATTACTAAGAGCGCGCCCTGGACAGGCTAGTAGCAGACGCACGAGGCAAGTCGCCATACCTGATAGACGGGGACTTTAACGCCTGGGCAACTGATTGGGGGTGTCCAAGTACCAACAGCAGAGGTCAGGCTGTAACGGACGCAATCTCTACACTCGACGTTGTCCTCCTGAACCATGGAGCCCGCCACACCTTCTCGAAGGGCAATGCTGGGTCAATTATTGTTCTGACATTTGCTTCTAGTAGCCTGGCACCGAACACCACCTGGACCCTGTGCGAGGACTATACACATAGCGACCACCCGGCGATAGTCATTGAGGTGCGAACGCTTGCACACCAGATGGTCATGCCAAGGAAAAGACGCTATAAAGTGGATACACTCGACATAGAAGTCTTTGAGAGCATACTTGGCGACTTCAATGGCAAAGGCAACGCCACGGCCAGAACCGACTAGCTCATGGCGCATATAGTGAGAGCATGTGATGCTTCAATGCGCAAAACCGGAACGGGTGCCAAGCGCTGCCCAGTCCATTGGTGGAATGACGACATTGAAAGGGCACGGGCTGACTGCTTTCGAAGAAGACGGGCTTACCAAAGGGCTTTAAGTCGCAGCGGCCCGAGAACAAAATCGTTCAGGGAGCTACTCAGAGTCAAGAGGTTAGTAGTCAAACGCTCAATAAAGTGCAGCAAGAGGAGAAGCTTCCTGGAGCTGTGCGACAAAGCAGACGCGGACCCCTGGGGACTGGCGTATAAGCTGACCATGAGGAGGCTGCACGCATTCAGAGCGCCGACCCCAGAGTGTTCGACGCTAACGCAAGAAATCATTTGGCACCTGTTCCCAGAGTATGGATTGGTTCCAGGAAGGACCCACCAAACCAACGTGGGCTGACAATTTAACGAGGATGAAGTCGCAAGTGCCGCTTAGAGGATCACGGCAGGAAAAGCCCCGCATCCAGATGGGATTCCTAGTGCCATAATTAGGATTGCCATGGAACGGCAGCCAGGTTACTTTGCAGACGTGTTCAACGCATGCATCAGAGAAGAAGTGTTCCCTATGTGCTGGAAGAGGCAGGAGCTCGTCCTGATCCCAAAAGGAGATAAACCACCAGAGGACTCATCCGCCTACAGGCCAATCTGTCTGCTGGACACAGCTGGGAAAGCATTGGAGAGAATCCTATGTGACCGTCTCAACATAGAGATCGACGAATGTGGAGGCCTGTCACCACTCCAATTCGGCTTCCGAAAGGCGCGCTCCACTACGCAGGCCATCCAAGTGGTTACGGACTTGGCAGAGAAAGCGATAGAGGACAGGAGATGGCTCCGGGGGACTAAGTAATACTGTCTGGTGGTCTCGATATCCGGAACGCCTTTAATTTAAGATGGGACAGAATTATGGATTTACCACCAAGGGAATCAACCGCTATCACTACAGGACCAGTGCAGGAGAGTCGACGTACCGCGGCTCCAGTAGAGTCCCACACAGGGATCAGTACTGGGTCCAACATTATGGAACCTGATGTACGATGGGATTCTGAGGCTAGCCCTGCCAAAAGGAGTGAAAATCGTGGGCTTCGCGGACGACGTGGCTATCGTAGCCGTTGCAAAGCAACTGTACGAAGTCCAGGAGATGGCCAACTCAGCCATCAGGATGGCACGAACATGGCACTCCCAAAAGGGTCTTTCCCTAGCTGAGCAAAAAACGGAGGCGGTACTAATTAGTTCGCGGAAAAGGGTGGAGATAGCTAGCATCATAGTTGGTGACACATCTGTGCGCTCGGGACCCTCACTAAGTACCTTGGAGTGGTTCTGGACCTTCGGCTCAGCTTTAAGGACCATATGTCTCACATAGCACGGAAAGCGGCAGTAGCATGCACGGCTCTGGAAAGAAAGGGGACCGAAGCAGCTGACGAGACAACTTCTGACGTCCGTTGTCCAGTCCATCACGTTGTATGCTTAACCATATGGACTAAGGTAACGCATACGAGAGCGATTCGGGAGATCTACAGAGTGTGCGCCCTCAGGATAGCATGCGGCTTCCGAACTACCTCGAGTGAGGCTGCGCATGTGATCGCAAAGAAAGCCACCTTTTGACCTTTTAGTCAAGTCAAGGGTAGCGGCGATGAGGAACCATGATACTGGTAATGACTACCAAGGTAGCCTTATACTAAGATGGCAAGATATATGGTCGGTCTCAAAGAAGGGCAGCTGGACGCAACGGCTTATCCCGCAAATCGAACCCTGGATTGGAAGGAAGCATGGGCAGATAAACTTCTATCTGACCCAGTTTCTGGATTAGAGCCTACCTGCACCGCTTCAGTCATAGCGAGAAATCCATATCCGAGCACGTCATGATCGTGTGCCTCCGATTTAACCGGGAAAGATATGCGGTGGAGGAGGCGTTCGGAGAGACACCAACACACGGAAACCTAGTGTCGAACATGGTGGCCTGCCAGGAAAAATGGGATGCTGTAAACGCGATGGCCTGTAGCATTATGGAGCGGCAGAGCGGAGAGGAATGCATAATCTGCAGCAGCGAAACGGAAAAAAACCACCCGTCGGGTAGTTATGCGTGCCCGACCTACAGGAAATATTTAAAAGAAGCCAAGAGTCATCATAATGCTAGGTACTCTTAACATCATCCAGCTCAATGTTAACCACTGCGCAGCTGCGCAGAGCCTCCTGGCCCAGACCGCGGCGGATCTCAACGTGGACATCATGCTCCTAAGGAAACCATATTGCTCTCCGAAAGCGGAAACTCCTCGCTGATCATGGATGAATCTCGGAAAACAGCTATAAAATGCTGCAGGCCTCTACACGTCCAAGATCGGGCCGGCTCGCCGATGCGTGGTATTGCCTACGCGATAATAAAAGGGCTCCATATATATAGCTGCTATGCGCCGCCTAGCGACAGCTTGGAGCAGTTCGAAGAGATGGTCGAGATGCTCGTAAGCATGTTAAAGAGCGCAGCCCGGCGATTATTGCAGGCGACTTTAATGCATGGGCAGTCGAGTGGGGCAGCAACTCATCCAATCCCAGTGTGATGCAACGATGACAAGAAAGAGGAATGTGAAACGTAAACTTTCAGTCTACTGGTGGAGTGCCTCATTACAATAGCTAAGGACGGACTGCCTGTGGGCTAGAAGACGAGCGCAACGTGCGAGTGGAGCACCTCAGCACGCAGATCTACTTGCGGGACGTGGCAATTACAGCAGTCGCAAAAACAATACGCGATGAGGAAACGACTCTTGAATCCAGTTGTCTACTCCATGGAGGTCTTCGATCCTCCTAACCATCTATCACCATCGAGGGCGTTCTTGGCAATTTTCCTCACTGGTTTCTTAGGCCGTTGATACTCTCAGTGATTGCCTCTATACGGGAATACAGGATTCGTTCCAATAATTTACCCACAATAGGCATAATGGGCGGTAGCTGTTTGCGGCGTGTGCTGGTCCTTTGCCTTTCGGTATCAACACCAACTTCTGGCTTTTTCACCTCATTGGAAAGACCCCGTCCGTGAGACACTGCTGGAACGTTTCCCTGAAACGTTAGGTCTAGCAGCGCCACAGCCTTAACCACTGCTCCAGGAATTCCATCAAGGCCAGCAGCTTTATTGGGCTTGATTCGCTTGGCTGCCTCGACAACTTCAAGTTCCGTGACGCACGGGGGAGGGGCTACTGTTGTGGCCGCCATGATGAGGTCTGCATTGGAAATACTTTCGCTTCAATGCTCGTCAGGGAATCAGGGTACGATGGCGTTGCCTCTCTCTTCTTTAATTTAATGGATACGAGCTTATATGCCACGCTCTAGATATCTTTGTCAACGCTATCTTGCAATTCATTATAGGCACATGACTTGGCAGCCGATATGCCGTGATTGAACTGTGACTGTTTGTTTCTGAACTCCTCCATGAGTTGATGGGTGCTACCTCTGGCTCGTTGCGCCATGACCATTTGAGATTTCCAGGGACTCGATTTGGTGTGCTAGCATATCTTCATCGATTTTTCTGGTGACCCATGCTTGTCCGACTGTTCTTCTCTGCCGTCTCCAAGTCGTGGCCACCGGAAAGAGGCTGAAGGACCATCCAGCTAGAGTTGGTGTTAGCCATTAGCCCTCTGCTTGTAAATGTTATGTCAATAAAAGACGATCACCTGTCATTATCGAAGGTTGGCTTGCGGCCGTCGTTCGGGAGTGTCAGGTCTAGCATTTACATAGCGTCTATTACAGCTCGGCCTCTGGAATTGGATATACTGCTTCCCCAATCTACTGCCCAGGCATTGAAGTCTCCAGCAATAATCTTCGGGCTGCGCTCTCTCGCATGTCTCACCATCAGTTCTAGCATCATTGCATATGCAATTCCTCGCATCGGCGAGGCAGCCATTCCTGAACGTGAAAGGGTCTGCAGTATTTGATAGCTGCTTTGCCTGTCTCGTCAATGATCATTGTGGAAGAATTTCCCCCGGAAGAGAGTAGCGTTCGTTCAGGAGAATGATGTCTATATTGCGCTCCACCGCGGTCTCAGCCAGAAGACTCTGAGCAGCTGCGCAATGGTTCACATTAAGCTGGATGAACCCTATTGCGTCCTGCATTATGATGGCTCTTATCAAAGCCTCTGGCTATTTCCGCAGGCGTTTAGGCTTCACCGTGGACCACTCTTCTGCCGAGCTAGCATCTTCGGTGACAGATGCATAGCTTTCCGGCTTCGACCACTTTGGCCTGGTTTTTGCCTTTCCTTCTGGTTTGCTGCTACTCGTACTGTTACCCACCTTGGGCGCCTGTTCCTTAGGCAACTGCCCCTTTGGCGCCTGCACTAAGAGTGTGGTTTTTTGTTACACTTTTTAGCCTTTGTCTGCATAGCAATGGTCGTGGTTTCTACCTCCTTCTTTGCGTTGCCTTCGCTCTTGTTGCCTCAGCTGCAGCATAACGCTACAAGCCATCGCGCTTACAGTATCCCATTTCTTTTGGCAGGCCACCATGTTCAACACTAGGTTGCCTGGTGTTGGTGTCTCTCCGAACGCTTCCTCCACCATATCTTTCCCTGGTAAATCGGGGGCACATGTCTTCTTCATAACCTGTACCGCAGGTCGCGCCTATGTATTCCTCGCTATGACCAAAGCGGTTCAGCTAGGCTCTAAAGCATCCATGTCCACTTAGAAAGTGGGTCAGATAGAAATTTATCTGCCCATCCCTCCATCCCATCCAGGGAAACAACGCGACAATTACTGCGACCATACATTTAGGGTTGTTGATAATATATCAAAATATCAATATATCGATAATTTTTGCTGAAAATTATATATTTGTATCGTGATACTGTTTAGCCCAAATATCGCAACATCGCTATTTTTTTTTTGATATTTTTTTGATGTTTTCCCTTTGATCACTTTGATTTCAAAAGCGATACCGAGTAAAAGTGCACGTGTTAAAATGAACGTAAAATCCAATTATATTGATATAAAAAATAGGACTGCAAAGTGCAAGCTCTGCGACCAAATTATTAAAACCAGTGGAAACTCTTCAAACTCGTCTTCACACCTAAAGAATAAGCATTATGATGTTTTTGCAAAATGTGCGCAACAGAAGGTATGTACATATGGCATATGTATATAAGTATGTGTGCGCGTGGTCCGATTTTAGAAAGTCGAAAATTTCACTAAAAATCAACAAATTTGTGATGTCGACAATTCTCAGGATTTGGAGGACTTCAAACTTCACCTTAAATTATATTTTAGCTTGCACCAAGCTGCATGGGAAAGAAATCCGCTTGAAGTATGGAAAGGCCATAAGTGAACAATGCTGGCCCTTTAGCGCTTGGCCATGAGGTACCTGATTACTCCGGGGAGCTCAGTGCCTTCAGAGTGATTAGTGTCCGCTATAAAATGACTGACACACATATGACAGAACGAGTCTTCCTAAAATCACTTAACTCGAAGTACTGGAAATAAGTAGCATTAATATATGAAATTTATATAAACACAATCTGTATTATAATGTATTATTCTCTCTATTATTAAATATCTAGAAGTTATATAAGAAAAATTAAGTTAATAAGAAACTTTTATATTTTTGTTGGGAAAAAAAATTTTAAAATCAGGACTGAGTCCTTTGCTAACGTCACAAGCAGCGAATATGCAGAGCGTTCCACCAAAGAGCAATCCAGCGGAGCAGCAGGGAACAAAAGTTGAGACAATGCTGTACACCTTGCAACGGAGTATGGCGGAATTCATGTCATTCATGGGAACAACCATGCAGGAGATGATGCATAGCCAAAATCTACTGATACAAATGCTCGTATCTCAACAATCAAAGTATTAAATGGCTCCTTTACGCATAGCTACGTGGAATGCTAACGGCGTTTCCCAGCGAAAACACGAGCTGGCCCGGTTTATTCACGATAGAGACATCGACATTATGTTACTCTCTGAAACGCACCTTTCCAGTAAGTACAATTTCCATGTCAAGGACTACACATTTTACGGCACAAATCATGCTGATGGCAAGGCACACGGAGACACTGACATCTTAGTAAGAAATCGCATGAAGCACCATCTCCATACAAGCTACGCAGCAAAATATCTTCAGTCAACATCCATAAGCGTTCAGCTGGTCAGCGGTAACCTCATTACACTTGCTGCCGTCTACTGCCCACCACGCTTCGCAATAACCGAAGACCAATTTCTTGAATTCTTTAAGTCCATGGGACAGCACTTTATAGCTGCAGGAGACTATAATGCCAAACACACACACTGGGGATCGGGACTTGTGAATCCCAAAGGCAAACAACTTTACAAAGCCATAATCAACAAGGCAACCAAAAAACTTGATCACGTTTCTCCTGGCAGTCCTACATTCTGGCCATGGGCTGCAAGACTTGATTGACTTTGCAATCACAAGAAATGTTCCACGCAACCTGATAAGCGCTGTATCCTTGCCAGACTCATCATCCGACCACTCGCATGTACTGCTGAGTTTCCACCGCCACGCAGAAACTGTAGAGCAACCCTCAAGGCTGACATACTACAAGACGAACTGGCTTAGTTACAAGAAATACATAAGCTCACACAAACGAATTCTAATTTCCAGCCTGAACAGATGATCCTCAGGGTAATCACGAGCCAGAAGAGATCAAAAGCGTCATCCAGGCACACTTGAGCCCGAAAAAATTCCCCGGCGTGGACCTAATCAATCCAAAACTGATTATAGAGCTACCATTCTGTGCCATCCGCCACATCACCAAGCTTTTTATTAGTATTACCAAAATCGGACATTTCCCAGAGAAATGGAAAAAGTCAATCATTATTATGATTCCTAAGCCAGACAAAGATCTTACAACGGCATCATCAAACAGACCCATAAGCCTACTGGCTTGTCTCTCAAAGCTCTTTGAAAAATGCTTGCTGCTCCAAAAAAGGCCATATCTGATAAGACATAACAGAATCCCGGCACATTAATTTGGATTTCGAGAAAACCAAGGAACCATCGAGCAAGTAAACCGTATTACTAACCGTGTTACTAATGTATTTCCTCGTTTATCTTTTTTTGTATCCATAAACTGTATATCTTTATTCACTATCGTCGGATTTTCTTTTACGCTTTCTCCGGTCGATGTAGCGTACTAACAACTAACACCTAACAATATTTTCAGATCTGATTGGGTTTTTCTGGGTTTTCCCCAATCCTTCTGCAACAAATGTTGGATCATTTTTAATAAATAAAATTTTAATTATTCTTTTGTTCACCCAGACTAGTCATTAAATATTTGTTTCAAAACTTTAACTATTTACTTTACTTTTAATTTTCATTTTTAGACCATAGATTTTAAAAAAATACATGGTTATTGTGTTTCTCGAAATGTGCGTAACAGGTATTAGGATCACTAGCCGAGTCGATTAAGCCATGTCCGTCTGTCCGTCTGTCTGTCTGTCCGTCTGTCTGTCCGTGTGAAAATCTAGATCTCAGCTATTATAAGTGCAAGGACTACCAAATTTGGTGACAATATGTGTTATTATTGCACGCTGATCAAGTTTATTTTGGATTTTGGCCACGCCCCCTTCCGCCCGCTACTCATAGAGTAGAAGGGTATTATTACTTTGTTCAAACCGAAAATGTATGTAACAGGCAGAAGGAGACACCTCCGACCCCATAAAGTATATATATTCTGGCTCAGGATCAACAGCCGAGTCGATATAGCGATGTCCGTCTGTCTGTCCGTGTGAAAATCTAGATCTCAGCTATTATAAGAGCTAGGACAACCAAATTTGGTGACAATATGTGTTATTATTGCACGCTGATCAAGTTTATTTTGGATTTTGGCCACGCCCCCTTCCGCCCCGCAAATCGAAAAAAACATTGATAACAAGTGCAATTTTGATGCCATATTGTTCATTTTCGGTTTACATGATAACTATAGCTAGCCAGATGATCTCTGAAAATTTGGTAACAATCGGATAATAAACACAGAAGTTATTCAGCCTAACGTTTTCCATAGTTGTAAGCAGCGCTGTCGACAGCGCTGCTTGCAGCATTGTGCCGAATCGTGTGTGCGTGTACGGTGGTGAAATGGGTTAAGTTGTGGACTGCAAAACGAACAGTACTATTATGCATTTACCGGTTCGAGTCCTGCCCGCATCAAAAATTAAATGTGTGCAAAAATGTTTTTTTTTTTTTTATTTTATATTTTGACTTTACATAAATATTATAAGTCCATAGCCTTTTACGGTCAAAATATGATTGTAGCCGTTTTTTTGTTCCGTAAATAAATTATGTACAAGCAGCTGGGTAGCGGGTATATTACAGTCGAGCACACTCGACTGTAGCTTTCTTACTTGTTTTTTTAAGAACTTATACTTTAATTTTTGAATATGCATTAATTGGTGGTCGTGCATTTTATTTAAAATTTTTTTAATTTTTTTAAGTGGAGAAGTGACGGTCTCTTAAATCAGCTGTGTGCTATTGTTAGAGCGCAGCTTTTTCTTATATATTTTTTTATTTTTATTTTTTATTCGATTTATAGTCCTTAGAATTATTATTTTTACTGCTTAAGTGATAAATCTTGGATTTTTTTGGTACCTGAATAAAAGTTATACGTTTTTATACCCGCTACTCATATAGTAGAAGGGTATTAAAACTTTGTTCAATCCGAAAATGTATGTAACAGGCAAAAGGAGACACCTCCGACCCCATAAAGTATATATATTCGATATAGCCATGTCCGTCTGTCCGTGTGAAAATCTAGATCTCAGCTTTTATAAGAGCTAGGACTACCAAATTTGGAGACAATATGTGTTATTATTGCACGCTGATCAAGTTTATTTTGGATTTTGGCCACGCCCCCGTAAATTGAAAAAACATTGATTACAAGTGCAATTTTGATGCCATATTGTTCATTTTCGGTGTACATGATAACTATAGCTAGCCAGATGATCTCTGAATCTCTAAATTTGGTAACAATCGGATAATAAACACAGAAGTTATTCAGCCTAACTTTTTCCATAGCTGTAAGCAGCGCTGCCGACAGCGCTGCTTGCAGCATTGTACCGAATCGTGTGTGCGTGTACGGGGATGAAATGGGTTAAGTGGACTGCAAAACGAACAGTACTATTATGCATTTACGGGTTCGAGTCCCGCCCGCATCAAAAATTAAATGTGTGCAAAAATGTTTTTTTTTTTTATTTTAGATTTTGACTTTGCATAAATATTGTAAGTCCATAGCCTTTTACGGTCAAAATATGATTGTAGCCGTTTTTTTTTTGTTACGCAAATAAATGATGTACGAGCAGCTGGGTAGCGGCTATATTACAGTCGAGCACCCTCGACTGTCGCTTTCTTACTTGTTTAATTTAATATTAAATCTTTTAAAATTTTATGTCGACTGCCATTAGTTGACGTTAAATAAATAAATAAATAAAATTACTAACGAAATATGCGGTGCATTTGAAAGCAGGCAATATTGTACAGCACTATTCATCGATGTGACCCAAGCGTTCGACAGAGTCTGGCTGGATGGCCTGATGTACACACAAGCTATTGAATTCCTATCTCCACGATAGAAAGTTTGCAGTGAGGTTCAACACTTCCACCTCTGACGACCATATTATTAGGCCTCGGGTACCACAAGGCAGTGTTCTTGGGCCAACGCTTTACCTTCTATATACAGCCGACATCCCAACAAGTAAGTTTCTTACAACTTCAACATTTGCAGACGATACGGCTATCCTAAGACAAGATTCTCCGCCACTACTGTTGAACAACACAGCTCTTCCTCAAGCGCAAGTAGTCACATATCTAGGGATACATTTAAATAGAAGACTCACGTGGCGCACCCACATCCAAGCCAAGAAAACGCAATTAAAGCTGAAAGCGAATAACCTGCTCTGGGTGATTATTGCACGCTCCCGTCTTAGTCTAGAACTCAAAGTCCTCCTCTAGAAAACAGTTTTAAAACCAATCTGGACCCAACTATGGGGGAACGCCAGCAGCAGCAACATTGACATCGTCCAGCGGGCCCAATCAAAAATACTGCGAACTATCACAGGGGCGCCTTGGTATGTTCGCAATGAAAACATTCAAAGAGACTTAGACATCCCAGCAGTGAAAAATGTAATAGCAGACCTCAAGTCGAAATATTCAATAAAGCTCTCTTCACAGCCGAACCACCTAGCAAGAAGTTTAACGCAGGCTAGCAATCGATCTCGTCTCCGTCGCAACAATTCATCAACCCAGTAATTATTTTTGAGGTACGTTAAAACTTAACACAGTTAAGCTAGAATAGTTGTAAGATTTGTTAACTTATTGTTAGTTCTTAGTAAATAGGAAGATTCAATAAATAATAATAATCAAGTTAAAAAAAAAAAAATTTTGAAAAAATAAAAATATCAAAAATAAAGATATATCATTATTTTTTTGTGATATTTTAAATATTATTATCTTTTTTTTTGATAAAGAAATTATCATCGATACGATATTTTTTTGATATTACGACATCCCTACCATACACTGGCTCGAGAAAGCCGGCTTAACAATTGCGGCTCACAAGACCGAGGCTTTACTCTTAAGCAGTAGGAAAAAGGTAGAGAGAATGCTGGTTAATGTCAACGGGACACAGGTGGCCTGTCAAGAGACCTTGAAGTATTTGGGTGTGCTGATGGACCACAGGCTATCATTAAAGGACCATGCTAGGTACGCAAGCAGAAAGGCTGCCTTGTCTAGACTTATGTCTAACATAGTAGGTCCCAGAAATCCGGCCAAGAAACTTCTAGTCGCGGTAGCTAAGTCAACACTGCTATATGCTGCACCAATCTAGAACAACGCCATCAACAAATGTTCATACATGGCAGGAGCTCGCTCAGTAATACGGTCTATGGCCCTTAGACTTATTAGAGGCTTCAGGACGGTATCCGAGAATGCAGCTCTAGCTCTGGCAGGCATGCCAACAATCGACCTTGAGATCAGGGCTCTCTGCTAAATTCTTGAAGGCGCCACCCGCCTAGAGGCTCACGAGCGGCTGATGGGAGAGTGCCACCTAACCCAGTTCGTCAAGGACCATGGCTGCTTTCGGGCTTACCTACAACGGTTCCGCCACGTAGTGTTAGCCCAATGCCTCTACTGCCCCGTTGCGGTGGAAACAGCAGAGCATGTGCTTATGAACTGTTCCAGGTTTACGGAGGAGGGGGAGCAGCTAAGAGCGCTGACTGGAGATCCGCTCAACCCAAGTGAACTGTTCGCGGCTATGACGGTAAACAGTGATGCACGGAAGCGGGGTCATAGGATCATCACTATTACGATGAAACGGGTCCGAGCAGACGAGATGGCCAACAGAACTGGAGGCTGAAGCAGCAGACGTGTTCCCGTGTGGTGGCGGGAGAAGAATACTACGTCAGCGTTCCCGGCTTGTCGTAAAAGGCGACTGAAGGGTGGAAGGATTGGCGCCTCATGGCCACCATTTAAGGAAGGGAGTGCGAGTGGCCTTACATGCTGCTCATCGAAGTTGACTGACAGTCCCGGGAAGCGTGCAAGGGAATGAAGAGCATACGGAGGTTTTTGTTTTAGTACGTAGCCATAACTCTACTTGGAGAGTTATGAATCGTGCATAACACCTACAGAAGGTAGGTGGTGTCTTTAGAAGATTTTTATTTTCCTACCGTAAGGCGCAAAACAAAAAAAAAAAAAAAAAAAAGGTGCAGCAAGTTAAAGGCATTCGGAAAAAGGCCAAGGGCGAACTACTCTTTGACTTCAAAAGGTCAGCCGATTCCAACACGACGACCTTCCAAGAAGCGATGCAGACAGGGGTGCGTTCACTCACTGAAATGGCAACTCTGGAGGTCAAAGATCTGGACGACGTCACGACGACGGAGGAACTTTTGGAAGCACTGATCGCGCAGTTCAACGAAATCTGTTCACCTCCAACCTCAATTGTATCCATCCGCAAATCATACGCAGGCACCATGCCGACAAGGCAAAACGCAACCCCTGAGACGCTTTAAGTGCATGGAGTTCGGTTACATCTCCAGCCGCTGCATAGCTGAAGACTGTACTGGTCTTTGCTTCAAATGTGGCGGGAAGGGACACATGGCAAAGAGCTGCACGAATAAACACAACTGTATTCTATGCACCACGGAAGGAGAAAAGGAAACTGACCATCCAGCCAACAGCAGCCGATGCCCATACATGACAGCCGCGCAGGCTCGACGAAGCCGACAATGACAAGGATCTACCAACTCAACCTCAACCCCTGCGAAGCAGCGCATGACCTGTTAGAGCAATAGGCCATATTGAGCGAGCCGTACCGCAAAAGGTCCCCCAATATGTGGGCTGGAAACCTCCTCGAAAAGGCGACGGTATGGCACCCTCAATGCCCATGGATTGCTACGTGCGCGCCCTGGACAGGCTAGTTGCAGACGCACGAGGCAAGACGCCGTGTCTGATAGCTGGCGATTTTAACGCCTGGGCAACCGACTGGGGATGTCCAGGTACCAACAGCAGAGGTCAGGCTGTAACGGACGCAATGTCTACACTCGACGTTATCCTCCTGAACCATGGAGCCCGCTACACCTTCTCGAAGGGCAATGCTGGGTCAACTATTGATCTGACATTTGCTTCTAGCAGCCTGCCACCGAACACCACCTGGACGCTGTGCGAGGACTACACACACAGCAAGTGTATACTAGGCGATTTCAACGGCAGAGGCAACGCCATGGCCAGAACCGACCAGCTGATGACGCAAATAGTGAGAGCGAGTGATGCCTCAATGCGCAAACCCGGAACGGGAGCCAAGCGCCGCCCAGTCCATTGGGGGAATGACGACATTGCTACGGGGTGAGCACAGACCCGAGAACAGAATCATTCATGGAGCTACTCAGAGTCAAGAGGCTAAAAGTCAATCGCTCAATAAAGTGCAGTAAGAGGAGAAGCTTCCTGGAGCTGTGCGACAAAGCAGACGCGGATCCATGGGGACTGCCATATAAGCTGACCATGAATAAGCTACACGCATTCAGAGCGCCGACCCCAGCGTGCCCGACGCTTATGCATGAAATCGTAAGGCACCTGTTCCCAGAGCATGGAGTGGTCTTAGGAAGGACCCAGCACACCATCATGGAATGCCAATTCAATGAGGAACCACGGATGAGGTCGCAAGTGCCGCTAGGAGGATTAAGGCAGGAAAAGCTCCGGCCCAGATGGAATTTCTAGTGCCATAACTGGGACTGCCATGAAATGGCAGCCTGGTAACTTTGCAGACGTGTTCAACTCAGAGAAGGAGTGTTCCCCAAGGGCAGGAAGAGGCAGGAGCTCGTCCTGATCCCCAGAGGACCCATCCACCTACAGGCCGAACTCTCTGCTAGACACTGCTGAGAAAACACTTGAGAGAATCCTATGCGACCGTCTCAACAGACCGATCGACTATTGTGGAGGCCTGTCACCACTCCAATTCGGCTTTTTCCGCCTATTCTTTGAAAATAATTTGTGATTTAATATAACTTTGGTGTATTTTAGTTTGTGCTAACCCGGTGCATATTTAAAACAATTCGTATTAACCCTGGTGCTTTGTAATTTCACTAATTTTACACAATTTACACAATTATTAACTTGAGCGTCTTTGGCGTAATTTGTTGTTATACCCGCTATTCATAGAGTCGAAGGGTATTATAACTTTGTTTAAACCGAAAATGTATGTAACAGGCAGAAGTAGACATCTCCGACCCCATAAAGTACATATATTCTGGCTCAGGTTCAACAGCCGAGTCGATATAGCGATATCCGTCTGTCTGTCTGTCCGTCTCTCTGTATGAACGTCGAGATCTCAGCTATTACAAAAGCTAGAGACACCAAATTTGACATGATGGTTCCTATAAATCATGCGCAGATTAAATTTATTTCAAATTTGAGGTGCCACGCCCACCGCCCACGCAAATCGATTATTTACGAATATTAATGAAAGTATTATAGTTACGGACACCAAATTTGGCATGATGGTTCCTATAAAACATGCGCAGATGAAATTTATTTCAAATTTAAGGTACCACGCCAACCGCCCACAAAAATCGATAATTTACGAATATTTAGGAAAGTATTTAGGTTACAGATTTCTGCATTAGAACACGTAAAGATGCTGAAAATATGCACCCATTCCCAAAATCCGATCGGGCAATAAATACAGGAGTTATTAAAGAAAACGTTTGTCATAGATCCGTTGCCCGCGTCATTACAGCATATCGTCTGCATCGTTATAGCCTTGTGTGAGTGTGTCTGTATGTGTGTGTGAGAGCGAGTTAGTACTAGTTAGTGCAATTACGAAGTTGGTCGAATGGTATCTTACGGTCGGATTTAAAGAAAATACATGGTCTATTGTGTTTGTCAAAATGTGCGAAACAGGTAGAAGGAGGCATCCGCGACCCCAAAAAGTACATAAGTTAAGACCAAATATGATAAGAACACACAAGAACCCAAATCTCGATCACGACTCCACCACATGCAGTACATCCGCCACGAGCAGACAGTCAGCGAAGTCCCAATAACAACAACAAGCCCAATGCAGCCCAACATGAACCAAGAAATTGCACAACAAACAACAGCTCAGCAAGAACAGGCACATTGACTCCAGCTACGACGGCAGTGCATCCGCCACGTGCGCTGCATCAGCAGAATGTCTGCACCGGCCAAGTCGTGGGAACGCCAACGACATCGGACACCATCGGCAGAGAATAGGTTTAATTATTAATTGTAAAACTCAGTCCAGTTAGTTCCAAAATCAACACCAATAAAATCTGACGTGTTCTTTTTTTTTAAAAGAAAATTAAAAATATCTTTTAATTGTCGCCCGAGCAGGGACCGGTAAACAGAGCCTTCGTCAAAAGGATCACGCGTAACGTTAAAGTACCTGAAGCAGCTACAAGTTCGCGTCGCAGTGCCTAAAATATAGCCACAGTGAACACTGACTAATCAACAACTACAAAAAATAAGTAGAAGTGACAAAAAATCGCACAGTGTAAAAGTGCCTTTAAAAAAGAAGCCACAACATCAAGTGCGTCCAGTGAACAAGTGCGAAAGATTCTAAGGTTCAGTTTAACCGGTCTAAGAACTATCGCCGACTCTCCTGTAGTGTCCGTCCGCAGGAGCCTTCGAAGGAACTCAGTGCCACCAAGGGTCCCGAGTCACCCACACCCGAACACCGCTACGTCGCTGCCCAACGTGGGACAAAAAGGATCAAACCCAAGGGGTCATCGAGGGAACGTCGCCGAAAATGTTATTTATCGCGTAAGCTAGAAAAATAAGTTTAAAAACAAATACTACTATACTATAAGAAGAATTAAAGAAAGGAAAAGAAAAGTAAATTTAAAAAAAACAAGAAAAAATTTTAAAACAAGAAAGATAAGAATCTTATGAGAATAATAATCTATTGAAAATAAGTCAAAATAGAATTTAAACAACAACACTTAAGAGAAATATACAATAAGCTTAAATAATTTTAGAAAAAATACATCGATATATAACTCAAACTAAAAATTCAAAAAGAAAAAAACTCCCGAAAACCCAAAACATCTATTAGTTGTTGTCCGAAATAAACAAATCCTTAAGCCTTTAACATGTCAAAAGATAGAGAATTGGCAAGTGCATTAGCTGCACTTAATATAGGTACCGATAGCGGGGAACAAACCGGGGGAAGCAGGCCCACGGCCACCAGTACACCGGTAGCTAGCCCAGAGCTAAAACAGGTAATTATGTCTCTCATCAAAGAGACATTAGGCGAAACCGAGTTTATGGGGGAACTTTTGAATAAAGGCAGACCATCAGAGATGTTAGAAGATGTCCCCTTTATCGGCCCACTACCAGGCGAGTCCGAAAAACTACCAGACCTTACAAAACTAATCAAAGAATTTTCAGGAAACCGCACAGAATTCGGTTCTTGGAAGAAGAATGTATCTAGAATAATGAGTTTGTACGAGGGTAGGGAAAACACCAACGCATATTTTTTGATAACGTTGGCGATTAGGAACAAAATCACCGGCGAGGCCGATGCCGTGTTAGAATCCTATAACACCCCTCTGAACTGGAAGGCGATTGCAAAATGCCTAACGGATCAGTTCGCTGACAAACGCGACCTCAAGACCCTAGAGTACCAGTTGTTCTCGATGATTCAAGGACGACTGACCATTGCCGAATTCTATCAGGCCGTTTACTACCAATTATCGCTGATCCTTAATCAAATCAGCGTGCAAGAATTAAAACCTGATAGTGTCCATGCCCTGAAACAAAATTATCGAGAAAAGGCCTTAGATACTTTCATACGGGGATTAAATGGAGACTTGCCCAGACTCTTGGCCATCAAAGAACCCAGAGATCTCGGTCACGCCTTACACTTGTGTGAATTGGTCGACAATCAGGAGCAAAGGAACGCGTTCACGCCCAAATTCAGGCTGCATGCACCTCCTGTACCTCCTAGGCAAGCGCAGCCGCCTGCATTTAACAGGTCCATACCAAGGAGATTGCTTACAGCAGACTCTGCGGGAAATTGGAGAGGTTTCAACCCTAGACTATATTATAGTCCAGCTCCCCAACATACGACAGACCCACGCACTACCGGAAATCCGCAGATCTGGCAAACGGGAGCAGCTGACCAACAGAAATACGGTCAACGACCCCAGTATCCCACGAATCAAAACTATCAGCCAGCACGGCAATTCTATCCGCCTCCGCGTCCAACGGCCACCAAAACCACAACCGAAACCCTTACCAATGGACATCGACGGCTCCATTCATTCAGGCAACGTCAATTACATGAATAGACCCAATGTTAACGACTTCTCTGGGAAACGACCTGCCCCATTAAACGGACCTCCACCTAAAATCCTTAGGCAGTTTCACATTGCCACGGGGGTTCCAGAAGAGGCATCTGAGGGAGTAGAGGGCGACTTTTACTACCTTGACCCCGAGGAACAGACCTATTTCGCTAGCGCCGATTCCGAGGGAATTACGGGCTTGTATGACCAGCAATCTGAGGAAAACGAACCGGAAAGCGAATCGACTCCCGTCGACGCTTCGGATGTTCATTTTTTAGGTTAAACGGGTCATCTCTGCCATACTTCCAATGCATTTCTCATAGACACCGGATCGAACCAGAACTACATCCAACCAAATCTGGTGCCACACCCAAAAAAGAACGAAGGGAAATTTTTCGCAAATTCAGTGGGAGGACAAACCCCAATAACTCACCATACTTTTCTCACTTTGTTCAATAACAGAGATAGACCCATCAAATTTTTCTTACTGCCTACACTCAAAACTTTCCACGGCATCCTAGGGAACGACACACTAAAACAACTAAACGCGGTTATTAACGTTAAAAACGATATATTAACATTAAATGGAAACTATAATATCCGAGTGAAACAACTAGTGACTCAATCAGTAAACAACATAAAGCTCAGAATGGAGCATATGTCGAACAGTCAGAAGAATCTTATAAATTCACTCACCCAGAAACATTCGAACTTATTTGCGGACCCAGACGAAAGACTAACTTACACTACCAGAGTAATAGGTGAAATAAGAACATCATCGGATGCACCGGTGTATAGCAAACACTACCCGTACCCAACTTCTTTAAGGCCTGAGGTAGAAAAGCAGATGGGACAATTGCTACAAGACGGTATAATACGACCTTCACGGTCACCATACAACGCACCCGTATGGATAGTCCCCAAAAAAGCGACGCGTCCGGAGAAAAGAAGTATAGGATAGTCATTGACTATCGAAAACTTAACTCCGTAACTATTTCGGATAGGTACCCTATCCCTGAGATTGGAGAAATAATCGCACAATTGGGTGACAATAAATATTTCTCCGTGCTAGATCTCAAAAGCGGATTCCACCAGATACCGCTTAAAGAAAAGGGCATAAAAAAAACTGCGTTCGCAATCAACGGCGGAAAATTCGAATTCACTCGATTACCTTTCGGTTTAAAGAACTCACTGTCTATTTTCCAGAGAGCATTAGACGATATTCTAAGGGAACACGTAGGCAAAATATGCTACGTGTATATCGACGATATTATCGTCTTTAGTCGGTCCGAAAATGAACATGCCACGCACTTAGATAAGATATTTGCCACATTAGAAAAAGCCAATATGAAAGTGCAGATGGACAAATGTGAATTCTTCAAAGAGGAGGTAAATTTCTTGGGATTCACTATCTCACAAAAAGGCGTCAAAACAAACGCGGATAAAGTAAAAGCAATAGAAAAATTTCCGATCCCCACAACACTAAAAGAACTTAGATCTTTCCTAGGTTTGGCAAGTTACTATAGGCGTTTTATTCGCGACTATGCTAAACTTGCAAAACCACTGACTAACTTATTGAGAGGCGAAAACGGTCGCCTCCCAAAAAATATTTCAAATAAAACAAAGATAGATCTGAACAACGACGCGATAAGCGCATTTGATAAGATAAGAAGAACTTTAGCCTCACAAGACGTCATACTGGCGTACCCAGATTTTAGTAAGGAATTCAAGCTAACAACGGACGCCTCAAACTTCGCTATAGGCGCCGTCTTAGAACAAGAATCCCGACCGATCACTTTCATTTCCCGTACGCTCTCGCAGACCGAAGAAAACTACGCAGCAAATGAGAAAGAAATGCTAGCAATAGTTTGGGCACTTCAGAGCCTACGAATGTACCTTTACGGTACAGCCAAGGTGATAATATACACTAACCACCAACCGTTGACTTTCGCTCTTAGTTCAAAGAACCATAATGGGAAACTTAAAAGATGGAAAAGCTACTTAGAGGAATACAACCACGAGCTAAGATACAAGCCGGGTACCTCTAACGTAGTAGCCGACGCACTTTCCAGAATCCCAACAAACCCCCAAATAAAAAGTACAACGGCGACGGTTCATAGCGACGAAACTTCCTCGCATAATTTGATACCAGTCGAAAATGTCCCCATTAATGTATTCAAAAACCAACTATTTCTCCTGATATCAGAAGAAGAGGAAGAGTCGTTCGAAATTCCCTTTCCTACTTTTCATAGGCACATAATAAACAAGTAAGAAAGCTACACTCGAGTGTGCTCGACTGTAATATACCCGCTACCCAGCTGCTCGTACATCATTTATTTGCGGAACAAAAAAAAACGGCTACAATCATATTTTGACCGTAAAAGGCTATGGACTTACAATATTTATGCAAAGTCAAAATCTAAAATAAAAAAAAAACATTTTTGCATACATTTAATTTTTAATGCGGGCGGGACTCGAACCCGTAAATGCATAATAGTACTGTTTGTTTTGCAGTCCACAACTTAACCCATTTCACCACCGTACACGCACACACGATTCGGCACAATGCTGCAAGCAGCGCTGCCGGCAGCGCTGCTTACAGCTATGGAAAACGTTAAGCTGAATAACTTCTGTGTTTATTATCCGATTGTTACCAAATTTTCAAAGATCATCTGGCTAGCTGTAGTTATCACGGAAACCGAAAATGAACAACATGGCATCAAAATTGCACTTGTTTTCAATGTTTTTTCGATTTGCGGGGGCGGAAGGGGGCGTGGCCAAAATCCAAAATAAACTTGATCAGCGTGCAATAATACCACATATTGTTACAAAATTTGGTAGTCCTAGCTCTTATAATAGCTGAGATCTAGATTTTCACACGGACAGACAGACGGACAGACGGACAGACAGACAGACGGACAGACGGACATGGCTATATCGACTCGGCTGTTGATCCTGAGCCAGAATATATATACTTTATGGGGTCGGAGGTGTCTCGTTCTGCCTGTTACATACATTTTCGGTTTGAACAAAGTTATAATACCCTTCTACTCTATGAGTAGCGGGTATAAAAAGAAATCATATTCCGAGGAAGATCTGGTGGATATTCTAAAAAAACACCTAGACCCAAAAATCGTGAACGGGATCTTCACACCCGAACACGTAATGGGCAAAATCCAGAATATTTACCCACAGCACTTTAACAATTACAAAACTAGATACACGCAGAAACAAGTCACGGACGTGAGTTCAGAGAGCGAACAGGATATTATCGTAGCTTCCGAACACATGAGGGCGCATAGAAACGCCATTGAAAATAAAATCCAGATACTAAGCAAGTTTTTCTTTCCTGGACTTCGAAAAAAACAGAAGCCACGGCAAAAGCATGCGGGACTTGCAAAATAGCCAAATATGACAGACATCCGCATCATGGGGAGATTCAACCAACCCCCATACCGACGTACCCCGGACAAATCATTCATGTAGACATCTACACGACCCAAAAACAGCTAGTACTAACGGCCATAGATAAATTTTCAAAATATGCCCAGATAAAACTATTAAGATCAAAAGCATCGGAAGATATAAAACATCCACTAAGAGAAATTATGATAGCATTCGGTATGCCCAAGCAGATTGTAATAGACAACGAAAAGGCTCTAAATTCAGCAGCTATCAAGTTTCTGCTGCAAGAGCAGCTGCAGGCAAAAGTCTACACGACACCGCCCTATACTTCGACTAGCAATGGGCAAGTCGAAAGATTTCATTCAACTCTTACAGAGATAATGAGATGCCTTAAGCTAGACGAAAGCACACTTGAATTTGAAGAACTACTCTTTAAAGCAGTTAAAGAGTACAATACTTCAGTCCATTCAACAACACAAAAAAAACCAATAGACTTATTTTTCGGAAACCAATTAAGCGCAAACCCCCAAGAACTTCAAGATGTAAGGAAAAAGATCAGCGAAAAAATAGAAAAAAAACAGAATACCGACTTAGAATACCACAACCAAAGAAAGAACCCAATAAAACCCAACAAAATACTAGGTAGGGGAAACAGTTTATGTGAAAATAGATAAAAGGTTAGGGTCAAAACTAACACCGAGATACAGAAAAGAAATAGTCCAAGAGGATAGGAACACTACCATAAAAACACGTTCAGGGAAAATAGTACACAAAAATAATATTAAGAAATAACATTCATTATTAGCATACCTTTAATTTCTAACGAAACCTGTACACATACAATTTTAAAAACCAATAAAAAAGGGTAAAATAATTTACGAGATAAAATACACTAAAATCATCCAATGTAACCAAATAAATTACGGCCTTAAAGGAAATTGTGAAACCCATAACGATAAGTCAATTTGTAATAAAATAAACCTAGTAGACCTAAGCAACGACACGTGTGTCACACCGCTACTAAGAAGTCGAACACCTAACTGCAAGATCATCAATAGCCAACACGTAGCGGACCACGAGGAAATCCTGACCGGCACCATTCTCCTGAATGACTTCAGAGGCACCGTACTCATCGACAGGGAGGAGACAACCTTGGAAGGAACGTTCCTAGTCCAATCCCAGAACTCTACAATCGTCATAGCAAATGACGTGTATGAGACAAAGATGATGACGTACGCCGAGGCTGCTCCCCCAGTTCTTCAACTCCAAGCACGAGAGAGCAAGGTGGAAGAAGTTCTTTCGCTACAAATGCTAAAGGAATTCAATATCAACAATACCAGGGAGCTTGAGATGATAAGAGACGACAGCACCAAGACAGCAACAATCAACGTCTCGGTGACAGGGACTCTGCTTTTGGCACTCATCGCGGCAATCGGCTGGATAGCAAAACAAAAGCTATCTCATAGGGGCCACCAGCTAAATAAGGAAGTCGAAACACCAGGAACAAAACCAAAGACACCTACTGGACCAACCCAGAAACGCCTCTACATCGCATCCGAGGACGTCGGCGTCTAAAGGGGGAGGAGTTAAGACCAAATATGATAAGAACACACAAGAACCCAAATCTCGATCACGACTCCACCACATGCAGTACATCCGCCACGAGCAGACAGTCAGCGAAGTCCCAATAACAACAACAAGCCCAATGCAGCCCAACATGAACCAAGAAATTGCACAACAAACAACAGCTCAGCAAGAACAGGCACATTGACTCCAGCTACGACGGCAGTGCATCCGCCACGTGCGCTGCATCAGCAGAATGTCTGCACCGGCCAAGTCGTGGGAACGCCAACGACATCGGACACCATCAGCGACAACGGCGCAGTCACAACGGCAGCGGCAAAGCTACAGCGGCAGCGACGGCTTCGACGACATCAGCGACGTCGGCAGAGAATAGGTTTAATTATTAATTGTAAAACTCAGTCCAGTTAGTTCCAAAATCAACACCAATAAAATCTGACGTGTTCTTTTTTTTAAAAGAAAATTAAAAATATCTTTTAATTCATATATTCTTGCTCAGGATCACCAGCCAAGACGATTAAGCCACGTCTGTCTATCCGTCTGTATGAACGCCTATATCTCAGAAACTAGAAAAGCTAGAGCCACCAAATTTGGTGACAACACTTATGTGAATCATACGCTGTAAAATTTTTATTAAAATTTGGGATACGCCTACTTTCGCCCCGCAAATCGATAAATCGTATAGCAAACGTAATAATAAAGCTAGAGTATTCAGTTTTTGTGTGAATGATAACTACCACCACCTAAACGATCGCTGAAAATTTGGTTCCGATCGGATAATGAAGATAAAAGTTATTCAACGTTTCATATAGATTTGCACTGCGCCCACTGCAAGCAAGCAAGCAGTGTTTTTTCCAACTGCTTGGACTGCTTGGTGTCTAACTGAAAATTATATGTGTTGTTTATTATTTTTCTTTGAAAAACACGTTTACCAATAACAGTTTTCTAAATCTGGTTTTTTTTATAACCTTGAAAAATCCATGGTCTTCAGTCAATACTTGACTGTATCCATTTTTACTTGTTTATACCATTCGACCTTTGAAAATGGTCCAAATGGTATACTTAGTTTGTGCAAATGCATGTAACAGGCAGAGGGAGGCGTGGCAGACACCACAAAGTATAAATATTCTGACTCAGGCTGCCTAGGTGCGTCGATTGAGCCATGTCCGTCTGTCTGTCCGTCTGTCCGTTTAAACGTCTAGATCTCAGCTATTACAAAAGCTAGAGACACCATATTTCACATGAAGGTTCCTGTATACCATAGGTAGATCGAGTTTATTTTCAATTTTTGATGACACTTCCACCGCCCACGCAAATCACTTATTTACGATGTTAGGAGAAGTATTGAAGGTGCAGCTTTCTGCTTATGATGTATGAACACAAATAGTTGCAGTATAAATCTATTCCGCAAATTACAATCCAATCGGACGATAAAAACAGAAGTTATAATTTTTCCGTTTTTCGTACTTCCACTGCTTGCGCCTGTGCTGCGCGTCGTGACGTCATCGTCACGATGCTTCGTTTCAGCCGTAGCGTGTGTACAGCTGATTGTTATGATGTTTTCACATCTAGATGGCGCTATTCAAAGATAGATCTAATTTCAACCATAGGTGGCGGATAAACTTGTGCAATTTTTTGATGGAATTAAATGTGTGATAATTTGTTTCGAAACTGGGCGAATGGTATCTTACTGTCGGGCGCGCTCGACTGTAGCTTTCTTTACTTGTTTTATTTTAGTTTTTGACTTTGCATAAATGTTGTAAGTCTATGGCCTTTTACTGTCAAAATATGAATGTAGCTATTCTTTACTGTTCCGCAAATAATTTTTTATGTACGAGCAGCTGGGTAGCGGGTATATTACAGTCGAGCATTCTTGACTGTAGCTTTCTTACTTGTTTTTATTTTCAGCCTACTCTTCTACACTCTCCCGCTCTCACGTCCTATTTATGCTCATTGAGCTTGTTACGCGTGTGTTGAGTGTTACTATTACAGCAGCGTTTCTGTTGTTGTAGCCTTCAGCTTAGCTTACTTACTAATACTCAATCGCGCTCACCTTGTAAAACTCCCTCGAGTCTACTGGGTTTGCTTTGTGCGTCTGTTCTTATCGCTTCTCCCGTTTACTTTGTCTCTCTAACAGTTTTTTTGTAGCTTTTTATACTATTCGACCATTGAAAATTGTCAAAAATGGTATATATATGGTTTGTGCAAATGTGCATTGAAAATGGTCAAAAATGGTATATATATGGTTTGTGCAAATGTATGTAACAGGCAGAAGGAGGCGTGGCAGACCCCACAAAGTATAGTATATATTGAGCCGTGTCCGTCTGTCTGTCCGCCTGTCTGTCTGTCCGTTTGAACGTCTAGATCTCAGCTATTACAAAAGCTAGAGACACCAAATTTCACATGAAGGTTTCTGTATACCATAGGTAGATCGAGTTTGCTTCGTTTCAGCCGGGATGCCGGAAATATATCGAAATATCAATATATCGAATAATAATTAGCAATCGAGCTCTAAAGAGCGTCCGACTGCAACAATAACCGCTGCATTTGAGAGTTGTGAGGCTTTAAAAGGTAAGTAAACTAAAATTTGTAGTAAGATTTTATAATTTTTTCTTTTATTGTAGAAAACGGACAAAAGGCACAAGAAATAACAGATGCCATTGTGTTCATGATAATGAAGGATAACATGCCTGTTCGGTGTGTCGAGAAAGAAGGGCTAACACACCTTATGAAAAAATCTGTGCCACAATATAAAATGCGTGGCCGGACCAAGGCAAGTATTAATATTAAAATTTTTAAATATCGGATATATCGATATTTTAAAATGATATATATTATATCAAATTGATATTTTTGTAATATCAAAAAAATCATCGATGCGATATTTTAAAAATATTCGGCAACCCTAGGTGCAACTGAGAAACATCTGTTAGCGCTGTCAACTCAGTGAGCGATTTGGTTCGAGTAACGTTGCTAGACCAACGGCGCCGCTTGATCAGTTGGGCGCGAAATTCAAACCATTAATTGGAATCCTATTAACTTTTCAAATTATAAGTAAATTTGAAATTTGTACTAGAGTGCTTTTTTTTAACTGGTGAACCGGTTAAAATTTAAATTTAAATACAAAAATTTGGTTGGGCTTGTATGGAGCGGCCAAAAATACTTCTAGTGGCAATAGCGTTTTGAAATTGATACTATAAGTTCTTTAAAAATTATGAATTCTTAAAATGTAAAAAATAGGCGTGGTCGATAATATTTACGCCCTTAGGAAGGCAAAAACCAAAAAATTCACCTTAAAGCATGCTACAATTTTTTTACATGAAATATTATATGTATAAATGTTTCAATTTTTTAAAGAAATAATACTGCAAAACAAAAATCTATGCATTAAAAATATAGGAATGGAAGCGAAATATATTTCCAGAAGAGTTTTAGTGCTACAATATCATTCTAGTCGGATGATCGCAAAATAGAAGAAGCAGACTCATCCCGTTCTTCTAGCGGAGTTATTCGGCGGCGTTTAGTCTTTTTAGAGGACTTAGGCAAATCAATTTTAGAGCGTCCACGATAAATACTTGTAGCCATTTGTTGTGTAAAAAAAGGAGGCTTACGTATAATATTTTCTATAGTGTCAGGCCAATTGAATTAATATTTTAAAACTGCTTTCTTCGCAAGATTGTATTTAACCCAAGAAGCGGTCATTTTTTATGCAAATTTAATCTATACATTTTTTAACCGCGGTCAACTCGACTGTAAAGCCCTTGTTTTTAATGCTAATTATTATTGAATTCAGCACAGCCTGAGCTTTTTCTGCATACGAGCCCTCTTTTGTGCACCGAAGCTCAAAAATATGCATGCGTAAAAACACGCACTTATAAGAAGCTCCTATAAAAACAAAATCGAAAAAAATGCACAAAAAAGATAAAAATCTTTAAAATTAATATACAAAATTATACACAAAACACAAATGACAAAAACACAGCAGCAGCACAAACATAAAGGAATAGTAGTCGATAGCGTCATAAATCTGATATTGAAAAAAAATAAGATAACTTTTCTTTATTCATGACAATACACAAAACGGCAATTTACGGCAGCAAAACTCAACGATTTTATTATCTTAAAACAATAAAGAAAACACAGATTATACTAACATTGCGGGGTTTTGACGGGAACATAACTAAAACTTTAGCTAAACATAGAAATGACATTCACAAAATACACAAAATGATTAGTTCAAAATATTTTCACAGGACAAAATGACATTCAAGTTTATTATAAGTAACAACATAAAAAAGCAATACCTTTAACTTTGAAATCCATTTTAAATCAATTTAATCGGAGCAAGTTTATTATAAGTAACAACATAAAAAAAACAATACCTTTAACTTTAAAATCCATTTTAAATCAATTTAATCGGAGCACAATTTTATTTTCAAAATAGCTGACAGACTGCAGCAGTGTGCATAGCTAAATTTGGTGATCCACGTTCAGAAAGGCTAATCCGTCGACGCTTGCCAATATATGGATAGCCCAGCGCGGGGGAATTGCCCTAGACGAGGTGGACCCATTTAGGAGAAACGCCAGCATGTCTAGGGCCCTTCAGTCGAGCAGTGGGAATAATGGAGCGGCGAGCTGGCTGAGAGAGTAGGGCAAGCCGTCCTACAGACGCTGTCGCCAATACCAAGCAACCGCGGTGCTGCAGAAGTGGAGAACGTGGCTCCTTCAGCACCTCCAGCGACAACCCAGAAGAAGATTTCCGACCTTATCAGCTTGCCGACCTAAAAAACAGCAGCAAAACAAGTAAGAAAGGTACAGTCGAGTGCGGTCGACTGTAATATACCCGCTACCCAGCTGCTCGTACCTCAAAATTATTTGCGGAACAAAAAAGAACGGCTACAATCATATTTTGACCGTAAAAGGCCATGGACTTATTGGGTTGCCTAAAAAGTAATTGCGGATTTCATATAGTCGGCGTTGACAAATTTTTTCAACGGCTTGTGACTCTGAAATTGCATTCTTTCTTCTGTCTGTTATCAGCTGTTACTTTTAGCTTAGTGCTTTAGCTTACCTTTAGTGCGCAAAATTTTGTTTACATTTGTTTGTTTGGCGTCAATTTTAATATGAAGCCCACAAAGGAGCATTTTCGTCATATTTTAGTTTATTATTTCCGTAAAGGAAAAAACGCGGAGCAGGTTGCTAAAAAGTTACGGGATGTATAAGGTGATAAAGCCTTAAAAGGAAGACAGTGTCAAAATTGGTTTTGCAAATGAAAAATGGATTGTTTACAACAACGTTAGTCGAAAACGATCATGGTCCAAGCATGGTTAACCAGCTCAAACCACTTCAAAGGTGATATCCACCAAAAGAAGGTTATGTTGTCTGTTTGGTGGGATTGGAAGGGTGTCATATATTTTGAGCTGCTTCCAAGGAACCAAACGATTAATTCGGATGTTTACTGTCAACAATTGGACAAATTGAATACAGCCATCAATGAGAAGCGACCAGAATTGGTCAATCGTAAAGGTGTCATATTCCACCAGGACAACGCTAGACCGCACACATCTTTGGTCACTCGCCAAAAACTGAGCGAGCTTGGCTGGGAACTTTTGATGCATCACCATATAGCCCTGACCTTGCACCATCAGACTACCATTGATTTCGATCTTTGCAAAACACCTTAAATGGTAAAACATTCGGCAATGATGAGGCTATAAAATCGCACTTGGTTCAGTTTTTTGCAGATAAAGGCCAGAAGTTCTATGAGCGTGGAATACTAAATTTACCAGGAAGATGGCAAAAGGTTATCGAACAAAATGGCAATTATATATTTTATTTAAGTTCATTCTAAGTTTTATTAAAAATGCATTTACTTTCTTTTAAAAAATCCGCAATTACTTTTTAGGCAACCCAATACAATATTTATGCAAAGTCAAAATCTAAAATAATATAAAAGTTTTTGCACACACTTAATTATTGACACGGGCGGGACTGAAACCCGTAAGTGCATAATAGTACTGTAGTACTCGTTTTGCAATCCACCACCTAACACATTTGACCACCGTGCACAATATGTCATCAAAATTTCGGGGGCGGAAAGGGTTATGGCCGAAATCCAAAATAAACTCGATCAGCGTGCAATAATTTGAGTGACTTTCCTAGCTCTTATAATAGCTGAGATCTAGATTTTCACACGGACAGACAGACGGACAGACGGACAGACAGACAGACGGACAGACGGACATGGCTATATCGACTCGGCTGTTGATCCTGAGCCAGAATATATATACTTTATGGGGTCGGAGGTGTCTCCTTCTGCCTGTTACATACATTTTCGGTTTGAACAAAGTTATAATACCCTTCTACTCTATGAGTAGCGGGTATAAACAACAAATGACGCCAAAGACGCGTAAGTTAATAATTGTGTAAAATTAGTGAAATTACAAAGCACCAGGGTTAATACGAAATGTTTTAAATACGCACACACTAAAATACACCAAAGTAATTTAAAATCACAAATTATTTTCAAAGATCAGGCAGAAAAAATTAAAAAAATATTGAGAGTAAAGGTCAACACAACCGAATTTGGTACCAATATGTGGTATTATTGGACGCTGATCAAGTTTATTTTGGATTTTGGCCACGCCCCCTTCCGCCCCCGTAAATCGAAAAAAATTGATTACAAACGCAATTTTAATGCCATATTGTTCATTTTCGGTTTACATGATAACTATAGCTAGCCAGATGATCTCTGAAAATTTGGTAACAATCGGATAAAAAACACAGAAGTTATTCAGCTTAAAGTTTTCTATAGTTGTAAGCAGCGCTGCTTGCAGCATTGTGCCGAATCGTGTGTGCGTGTTCGGTGGTGAAATGGGTTAAGTTGTGGACTGCAAAACAAACAGTCCTATTATGCATTTACGGGTTCGAGTCCCGCCCGCATTAAAAATTAAATGTATGCAAAAATGTTTTTTTTTTATTTTAGATTTTGACTTTGCATAAATATTGTAAGTCCATAGCCATTTACGGTCAAAATATGATTGTAGCCGTTTTTTTTGTTCCGCAAATAAATGATGTACGAGCAGCTAGGTAGCGGGTATATTACAGTCGAGCACACTCGAGTGTAGCTTTCTTACTTGTTTATTTTATATTTTGACTTTGCATAAATATTATAAGTCCATAGCCTTTTACGGTCAAAATATGATTGTAGCCGTTTTTTTGTTCCGCAAATAAATTTTGTACAAGCAGCTGGGTAGCGGGTATGTTACAGTCGAGCAGACTCGACTGTAGCTTTCTTACTTGTTTTAATTTGAGTCTAAAAGATGCTATTAATAGCAAAATTGGCCTTAAGGGTGAGGGTTGTCGCGTAGGTGAACTTAACCTACGTATAACCCTGAGGCAGACCAAATTGAACGTTGCTCGTTTGCGGACTTTGTTTTCTAAGTTGCATTCGGAGTTCATTGATCTTGAATCCTAACTTAATACCCTCAATTCTCTAGAGGACCCTCCGCTTGAGACCTCCATCAACTTCTTCTTCTCATGAGAACACTCCTCTCGGAATTTCCGCTGTCTCGCCTATATTGCATCAAACCTCCAAGGGTAATTTGATCGATCTACCTATTGTGGTCGTCACTTCCCCTACTTCGCCTGTGTCTATGAGTTTAGTAAATATATAAATGTCTGGGGATCGGTTGTGTTGACCTTTACTTTCAATATGTATTTAATTTTTTCTGCCTAATCTCTGCAAATAATTTGGGATTTTAAATTACTTTGGTGTATTTTAGTTTGGCTAACCCGGTGCGTATTTGCTCTAAATACACGCTGCTACAATGATTACTTGAATCGTTGTCGTCTACAGTTTACCCAGGACCCTAAGCAATTTTATAATTTTGTTAATTTGAAACGTAAAACTATTAGATTTCCATCTCAATTTTTTTTTTTTAAAATAAAGCAACTAATGATCAGGCTGCTGCCAATTTGTTTGCGGACTTTTTTCAATCTACTGAAGCCTATACTCCTTCTATGCAATCCTATCCGTATTCTTTAAATAATTCATTTTTTTGCCCTTCTTTTAACGAAATCTCTTTACTAAGCTATCTTAAATCCTCTAAGCCTGTATTTTCTCACGGTCCTGATGGTGTTCCAGCATGTATACTTAGATTCTGTGCTGATACCATTAGTACGCCTATATTTATAATACTTGATTTGTCCGCAGCCACGAGTTACTTTCTGCCTATATGGAAGGATTCCTTCTCTATACCTCTTCACAAGTGTTGCTCTAACCAAGATGTGAAGAATTATAGGTGTATCTTTAAATTGTCCTCTATTCCTATAATTTTTGGAAAAATATTGACTGCACAATTAACACATATGTGTAAGTCCGTTATTTCCCCTTATCAGCATGGATTTGTCAAATTTAGATTTACAACTACAAATCTTCTTGAGTTTTCCCCAAGTATAACAAAAGGATTTCGGAGAAAAATGCAAACTGATGTGGTCTACACTGATTTCAGTAAAGCATTTGACTCCGTTAATCATAACCTATTGCTTCATAAGTTAGATCTCATTGGTTTTCCTCAAAAACTTATTTTGTGGATATTTGATTATTTAACTAAGAGGACACAAAGAGTCCTTTTTAACTCTTGCCAATCTAAGCTTATATTTGTTATATCTGGGGTGCCTTAGGGTAGTCATCTTGGCCCTCTAATTTTTAACCTTTTTATTAATGACCTACCTTCGGTACTAACCCAATCATTTATCCTTATGTACGCTGATGACGGTAAACTTGGTCTGACGTATAATGACACAACTTTTAACTTTCTTCAAATGGATCTTGACAAGTTTTTTGCCTGGTGTAGTCATGACCTGCTACATCTTAACTGTTCTAAATGTGAAGTTTTGTCATTTTACAGAGGAAACCATCACGACATCAACTATTCCTTTAACCTAACTTAACTTTTAAGAATAATTGAAGTAAATGATCTAGGTATTCTCGTTGATCAGAAATTGAAATTTGATTGCCACGTTACACACATTCTTAAAAGGCTTTTCGTGTTCTTGGTTTCATTAACGATGGGAAAGATAATTTAATGATCCTTTTACAACCTAGTTACTTTTACTTCTCTTGTACGTCCAATTTTTGAATATGACGTCAAATCATATTAGTTTTCTGAACAAGACACCTAACATAATACGATGGTTAGCTAAAGATGGAATCTTAATTAAAAGAAGTTGATTATGATAAGGTGGTACGTCTACTCCCAAAACCCAGTTAAAACTGCGTAAAGCAAAAAAAAGAAACTGCTTTTGAACAGAGTCCGTTCTGTCTTGATAAATTTGGTACTGCGGGGACCACACGCATGAATTATGTATATTCAAGAATTGGAATCTCATTTGTGGAAAATAAATTTTTTCTAATATTTGCTATTTATTTTCTTTTGCGCTACGATTAGCGCTTTTGTGTTCGTTAATCATTCTATTTTCCTGATCCGTTTCGTCCGTCAGGTCAATTACTATTGTTGATGAAAATCTGCCCCTGAATTTACTAAAATGCTGCGGGTTTATTTCTTGTGGGAGGCCTAAAGTGCGTTCGTCCATTTATAACCAAACGGTTTAATCGTTTTTTTGGAAAAATTATTTCAAATTTATAAGAGGCCTGGTTTCCTATTTTACTACTAATATTTGATTCTTAAAGACGTTTAGTGGCTCCGTAACAATTGGAATTAGTCTTTCTGGCAAGCTGTTACTATTGTGGACTGTTGTGGTGAGGGTGTTTATTTCATCGTTTGTTTGAATGGGTGGCCTACTTAATGCGTCTGCTACTACGTTTGATTTCCCTGCCATGTGTAAAAGTTCATGATTAAATTCTTCAAGGATTGCTTTCCAGCGCTTCATTTGATCATTCCTACTTTTGGGACTTGTGGCATACGTGAGTGAATCGTGGTCTGTGAAAATCTTTACTTTAGTGGAACTATAAAGGTAATTAATGCAGAGTGTCTGTACCGCCCATATGATGGCAAGCATCTCTTTTTTGTTTGGAGCGTAATGCTCCTCGGCTTTACTTAGAGCTCTTGAAATAATCATTATGGGTCTATCTTCTTGGGACAATACTGCTCCTATTGCATAGTCTGAGGCGTCCGTTGGCAGTTGAAATTTCTTTTTAAAGTCAGGGTGAATTAACATAACTTCCTCAGATGCGAGAGTTTTCTTTAGCTCCTTAAAAGCGTCCATTGCATTCTCATCAAGACTTATTAGAGTTTTGCTTGAAGCAGTCTTGGAGATTCGGCCTCGGCCCGCCTCCCCTCTTAAAAGAGCTGAATGGGGTTTAGCCAGTTTTGTATAGCCTTTTAGGAAACGCTGATAAAACCCTGAAAGTCCCAAAAAGGAAGGGGTTTAAGTGTCTTGGGAATAGGGAATTCTGCGATAGGTCTTACTTCTGGATTTGTTTTAATTCCACCATCTGCTATCAAATATCCCAGGAATTCTACCTCTTTATATTTGTCTCTTTTAATGTTCAGAAAATTTTACTAATGCCGCTTGCATGCTATGATGATGTCGTCTATATTGACGGAGCATCTTACACCGACATTGTCCCCAAGTATATCGTCTAGTGCCCTTTGAAATATAGAGGGGACGTTTTTAAGCCCAAATGGTAATCTCGTAAACTCATATTTACCTTGATTCACTGAAAAAGCTATTTTCTCTATGTCGGATTTCCTTAGGGGAATCTGATGGAAACCGCGTTTTAAATCTATAACTGAAAAGAACCTGTTTTTTCCTAACTGTGCAAGGACAAAATTAATGTCTGGGATCTGGTACCTATCGGGAATGGTGGCCATATTCAACTTCCTATAATCAATCACCATTCTGAATTTTTTTGGCCCGATACATCTATCCCGATAGGTACGATCCATATCGGAGAGTTGTAGGGCGATCTTGATGGTCTTATGACTCCGTTTTCGAGTAGCTCCTGTATTTGTTTCCCTACTTCTTTCCTGAGTGCTTCTGGATAAGGATAGGGTCAATAGATAGGGTCGGTGTTAGTACTTCTAATCGTTGCTACAACTTTTGTTGTAAACGATAGTTTTTCGTTTGGGTCACTGAATAGTTTTGGGAATTCTGAGCTGACTTTTTCAAAATTTGTTTTTGAGTGTTATTGGCGTGTTCTAGTCGGAGATTGTTTACTTCTCGTGAAGGTTGTTGATTTGATTTAATTTTTAGTGTGTTTGCTCTCATTATAAATCCTTGTCTTGAAGCGCCTCAAAGGACTCAAGTGCTGACAAGAGAAAAAATTTGAGGTTACTGTTTTTGAATCCGAACGGGTTGGCTATTACATGGTGAGTCACTAAACCAGTGCCACCAACAGATCTTACATGGAAAGGTCTTTCATTTTTTTTTTTTTTGGATTTATTGCATATTTTGGGTGTATGTAATTTTTATTGGAGCCTGTGTCTATCGGCATTTTGATCATTCGCTCGCTCATCGATTCCACAGTTTATGTACGTTAAGAAGGAGGATGTTACTCTAAAAAATTAAGATCAACGAAGTCGGATTCCAAAGGTTCGTTGTTGTCTAGCTCTTGTTCTTACTCATATTCTTGTGCGTCATTATATTTGGAAGCTGCTCCCTTAACTTCAGACACATTGTTCTGCGTTTTCAAGGTATTGCTGTTCGTCCTCAGTTGTCACATGGAAGTTTCTTTGCCGTTTGTCAGTTATTAAAAGGTCTGTTCATGTAGTTTATGCGTTTTGTCTGCATACTTTGGACTTTGGAGCCGATGGGCGTTGAAGAGGTGCCAAAAAGTGGTTTCCCTGTGGTTGGTTACTATTTCTGTAATCTTGTGGTTGTTGCTGTGGTGGGTTAAAAGCCCATCGAGGAGTTTGTGGCATATAGGCCAATTGGGGAAAGAATTGTTGCTTAGATGTTTGAGAGTTTGGTTGTATGTTTCTTCCAAGGGTGGTTCTGCTCGAGGAGGACCGTTGATTTTTCTCGAATTGGCCTGATTATTATTGGGGTAATTGATTCTGAACTTTTGATTTTCTAGCTTTTCACATAACTGAAGAGCCGATGGTAAGTCGTCTGGCTCTCTGGATCCCAATAATCTTGGTAAGTCGCCGTTGTGACTTTTAACAAAGGTGTCCTAGGCCTTGTCTGTATAAGACTTAGCAAAAAGATCCATTGAATTTCTTCCATACTGGTAATTTTATTCAAAATTAGCGACAAATGAGTATAGACTTGTTGATAAAATTTTGATACCGTCTGGTTGCCCAGTATTAGAGACGTCATTTGGTACTCGAGTGTACTGACATCTCGTTTGTCCGCGTAATAAGCCGTCAAGCATTTCGAGATAGCCGTCCAGTTTAAGGGGGTTTTATATGATTCTCAAACCGAGTCAGCATTTCCCACGATGTTATTCCTGATGACGTTAAGAATTCCATAGTACCTAGGTAAGCCGGCTGTTGTTGAATAAATTTGCAAGATTCTTTCTACACTTTTTTCCAAGATCTGAATACTCCTGCTTGTCCTGAAAACTCCCTAAGGCACTTTACTACATCTGGAATTCTGTTCAGTTCGTTCATGTTGTTCCCCTCGATGTTTACTGGTTGGTTCACTAATTAAGGGACCCCTGCGTTCAACCTATCATCTATCATTTTCTGTACCATTATCCGTATTTCATCCTGCATATTAGCCACATTAATGGGAAGGACTTGATTCTGGTGCTGGTTTGCGTGAAGGTATTTTTTCTTTGTAACTTTTTTTGTATTTTAATATTTCTAAAAATGCTTGATTTTAACTATTTAAAATTGATTTTTTTGCTAATTAGACCATGGATTTTAAAAATATACATGTTCTATTGTGTTTGTCGAAATGTCCGTAACAGGTAGAAGGAGGCATCTGCGACCCAATAAAGTATATATATTCTTGCTCAGCATCACTAGCCGAGTCGATTAAGCCATGTCTGTCTGTCCGTCTGTATGAACGCCTATATCTCAGAAACTAAAAAAGCTAGAGCCAACAAATTTGGTGACAACACTCATATGAATTATACGCTGTAAAAGTTTTATTAAAATTTGGGCCACGCCTACTTCTACCCCCGCAAATCGAAAAACCGTATTGCAAGCGCCTATATCTTAGAAACTAATAAGGCTAGAGCCACCAAATTTGGTGACAACACTTATGTGAATCATATGCTGTAAAATTATTATTAAAATTTGGGACGCGCCTACTTCCGCCCCCGCAAATCGATAAACCGTATTGCAAGCGCAATAATATAACTAGAGTATTCAGTTTTGGTGTGAATGATAACTATCACCACCTAAACGATCGCTGAAAATTTGGTTCCGATCGGATAATGAACATAAAAGTTATTCAACGTTTCATATAGATTTTCACTGCGCCCACTGCAAGCAAACCAGCAGTGTTTTTTCCAAGCAGTGTTTTTTTCCAGCTGCTTGGACTGCTTGGTGTTTAACTGAATATTATGTGTTGATTATTATTTTTCTTTGAAAAACACGATTACCAATAACAGTTTTCTAAATCTGATTTTTTACATAACCTTGAAAAATTCATGGTCCTATACAGTCAACACTTGACTGTAGCCGTTCTTACTTGTTATTTTAATTTTTGTTACTTTTTTTTTCAATTTTCAATTGTTTAATTTGTTTATCTATTTCTGTTCGATTTGTTTTACTTTCACTTAATACTACTTACATTATAAAATACATCCTGGACTGGCTGGCAGGTAGTCATCCTTTTCGCTGATCTACTGGGGTACCTCTTCCAGCACCACCGAACCAGTTGTCTGTGACCGACGTCTGCAGACCGATGTGAGTTCGCTTGCTTTTTGGACTTGATTATTTCGCTCAAAGATAATCAACGGATAGATGGCGCATCCCCCCGCTCCCACCGATTTCAGTGAAAATATTAGTTGTTATCTGTTGATTATCTTTGATAAGAATACTGTTCGTTTTGAAGTTCACAAGTTAACCCATTTTACCACCGTACACGCACACACTATTCTGGCTAGCTATAGTTATCATATAAACTGAAAATAAACAATATAGAATTGATGCCATTGATGCAATTTTGAAATTGCGCTTGAAATCAATCAGCAGCGCTGCTTACAGCTAGGAAAACGTTAAGCTGAATAACTTCTGTGTTTATTATCCGATTGTTACCAAATTTTCAGAGATCATCTGGCCAGCTGTAGTTATCACAGTTATGAACAATATGGCAGAAAAATTGCGCTTGTAATCAATTTTTTTTCGACTTACGGAGGTGAAAGGGGCGTGGCCAAAATCCAAAATAAACTTGATAATAACACACTTTGTCATCAAATTTGGTAGTTCTAGCTCTTATAATAGCTGAGAACTAGATTTTCACACGGACGGACAGACGGTCATGGTTATATCGACTCGGCGGTTGATCCTATGCCAGAATATATATACTTTATGAGGTCGGGGATGTCTCCCTCTGCCTGTTACATACATTTTCAGTTTGAACTAAGTTATAATACCCTTCTACTCTATGAGCACCGGGTATAAACATAAGAAAGCTCTTACAATAAGACATCGCGGCCTCTGAGGTGATGTTCACTATTTCCTATACCATGTCTTCAGGAATTATTAAGGCATTCATTCATTATATATCTTAAACTTTATTTTTTAAGTCATAATAAATTTCTTCAGCAGATGTCATTCTTTATTATACGCAACCAATTGGCATCAGAAGGCTAATAATATTAATTCATAATGTGAATCTACTATCAAGTCTAACAGTGTTCGTTTAGCAAACGCAGGAATATTTATTTAATTTTTCTGAAATTTGTGCAGGATAGTGTAGTTATGCCGATTTTAGAACCAGCGATTTTAGAACCTTTAATTTAGAATATGTATGTAAGCAGGTGAAGTGATATATTGTATGTATGCTTGGTTTGTTCAGTAATCGCAGAAAATTGTTAACAAATGTTTTTTTTAAATATAGGGTAGTCAATATATTCAACATATACGCACAATCATATATCTAACTATATACATATATTATATATAAATATATATATATACCTATATACACATATTACAAAATATGTGTTTGTGCGTATATGAATAATACATACATATATAATATATGTCGTTGCGAAAATAATGGGTAAGCGCGTAGTCGCTATTTACTTCTTCTTCATGTTCCCTTTGCTATTATGCGTGTTCCTATTTATTGTCAATGTGTGAGGACGAATAGATGAATTATCTATGAACGGATTCTGCGAAAATGAGAGCGACAGAGCTGTTGGTGAACGCGGCCCCTTGCGCTACTTGGTTAGAGTGAGAAAGCGACATAATGAAAAGGGAATGCCAAAAATTGAGAAGAGACAAAGCATGCTGCACGAAACTGGAGTGTTGCATTAATGATTAATGCATTCTCTAAAGAGCAGTGGCGGGCAGTTGACGAAATGCAAAATCGGAGTTTGGCTGAACTTGTAAAAATTATGCAAGTGACGCCGGAACGTGAGTAGCAACCTAGTTATGATGTTAAACTACCAAAATTTAACCCTGATGCTGCATGCGTAGAGGCAGCAAAGTGGTGTTTAACGTAAATTGATCATGGTGCTGAGCAACTGCATGGAGGGAAGTGCATCCAGTGGCTTACACAAATTTCATCCCATGGTATGACTTGGCGGGAGTTCCACGAATTATTTCTGCAGTTCCGAAGGAGCAATTGAGGAGTGATATTCTGATAGGGCGAGAAATACTTAAAAAAGGCTTATTTGTAATTTTGGCATCCGATAATTTTAGAGTTGTGAAGTCAAAAACTGTTACTTTGACACCGAATTATTCGACAATGAGAAAGCTCAATTAATCGAGCTACTTAAAAAGCACTTGACTTCATTTACCAATGGGATACGTCATACAAATACAGGCGAAATGAAAATCCATTTAATTGACCCAACTAAAACTGTTCAGCGCCGGCCTTACAGACGAGAGAAAGAAGTAGTGCGAATGCAGATGAGCGAATTGATAAGGTGTAATATTGTTGTTGCCATGTTGCTCGTCAAAAAGAAGAACGGAACCAACCGTCTATGTGTTAATTTTAGAGAGCTAAACTCAAATACGATTTCGGATAAATACCCCTTGCCGCTTATCAGCGATCAAATTGCTAGACTTCGCGGAGCAAATTATTTTACATGCTTGGATACGGCGAGTGGTGTCCTCCAAATCTCGATTCACCATGAATCCGTGGAATACCCTGCATTTGTGACCCCAGACGGCCAATTCGAATTTTGTACAATGTCAATGTCTTCTGGCCTCAAAATGGGCCATCTGTTTTCCAGTACGATGGCTTTGAAAAGCCTAAAAACTGTTTTGGATGTTTTTACAAAGGCTGGTTTTACGTTTAACCTTGCTAAATGCACTTTTCTCAAAACAACGGTTTAGTATTTGGGCTATAAAGTGCGAGCGGGAGAGATTCGTCCGAATGTACGCAAGATAGCTTCATTAAGCTCCTTACCTCCTCCTCAAACTGTCTTCGGCGTTAGACAATTCATTGGCTTGGCCTCTTACTTTCCCAAATTCGTGCCTTGATTCTCCCAACTTATGAAACCTTTGTATTCACTTTTGTCTCTCTCAAGATTACATGGAGCACTAAGCTAGAAGAACTCAGAATAAAAGTTGTGACGATCCTCACAATTGATCCTGTTCTGGTAATTTTCGACCCGCAATATCCTGATGCCTGTGGATATGGAGCGATACTTTTGCCCCATATAGAAAGTAAGCCCCATTTAATCGAGTACTTCAGCAAAACAACTACCTTTGTTGGATCTAGAATCACTCTTATGAGCTGGAAACCTTGGCAGTGGTAAAAGCCATAAAACATTTTCGCCATTACCTAATTGGCCGTGTGTGCGTTGTCTATACAGACTCCAATTCATTAAAATCTTCTCTCTCGCCCACCGCTGGTGGGCCATATAGAAAGTAAGCCCCATTTAATCGAATACTTCAGCAAAACAACTACCTTTGTTGAATCTTGAATCACTCTTATGAGCTGGAAACCTTGGCAGTGGTAAAAGCCATAAAACATTTTCGCCATTACCTAATTGGCCGTGAGTCCGTTGTCTATACAGACTCCAATTCACTAAAATCTTCTCTCTCGCCCACCGCTGGTGGGCTTACTTACAATCGTTTAATTTCGAGATTCAGTATAGAGATGTTATGTGTATGGATCACGTCGATTTCCTATCAAGAAATTATTTATCACCCGAACACATTCTGTCAATAAATAAGATTCCCGAAAAACGAGTAAATCTGTCCGAAATTTCAAGTACTTGACTTCTTGCTGTTAGACCCCGAGATAATAGAAATTGTTACCAAATTGGAGTCAGATGAGTTGGCCGAAAACTTGGCGTAAGGCCCAAAGACGAGGTAGAACAAGTTATTTACCAGTTGTACCCAGAGCTTTCATGTGGTCAGTAATTACTGACTGGGTAATTACCCAGGTCCACGAGTCCATAGTGATGTAAACACTGAAAAATTTGTTGTCAGTGGTAGAATCAAGTCAACGATCGTGGCAGGACGCACTTGGCGAAGTCCAACTTGTTCTGAATTGTACAATTTTCTCTGCCACTAGGGCAAGTCCGTTGGAGATGTTAATTGGTAAACACGCTCGACCCCTTGGATAAGTGTGTGTGAACTGGCGGAAGATCGATACATAGCAGTCGATAAATGGTAGTGTTAAGATAAGTTGTAAGCTGATGTATTACTGGTCAATGAAACTGAATATGAAAGTTTTATTAAAATTTGGGCCACGCCTACTTCTACCCCCGCAAATCGAAAAACCGTATTGCAAGCGCCTATATCTTAGAAACTAATAAGGCTAGAGCCACCAAATTTGGTGACAACACTTATGTGAATCATATGCTGTAAAATTATTATTAAAATTTGGGACGCGCCTACTTCCGCCCCCGCAAATCGATTAACCGTATTGCAAGCGCAATAATATAGCTAGAGTATTCAGTTTTGGTGTGAATGATAACTATCACCACCTAAACGATCGCTGAAAATTTGGTTCCGATCGGATAATGAACATAAAAGTTATTCAACGTTTCATATAGATTTGCACTGCGCCCACTGCAAGCAAACCAGCAGTGTTTTTTCCAAGCAGTGTTTTTTTCCAGCTGCTTGGACTGCTTGGTGTTTAACTGAATATTATGTGTTGATTATTATTTTTCTTTGAAAAACACGATTACCAATAACAGTTTTCTAAATCTGATTTTTTACATAACCTATTTTTACATGGTCCTATACAGTCAACACTTGACTGTAGCCGTTCTTACTTGTTATTTTAATTTATGTTACTTTTGTTTTCAATTTTCAATTGTTTAATTTGTTTATCTATTTCTTTTCGATTTGTTTTACTTTCACTTAATACTACTTGCATTATAAAATACATCCTGGACTGGCTGGCAGGTAGTCATCCTTTTCGCTGATCTACTGGGGTACCTCTTGCAGCACCACCGAACCAGTTGTCTGTGACCGACGTCTGCAGACCGATGTGAGTTCGCTTGCTTTTTGGACTTGATTATTTCGCTCAAAGATAATCAACGGATAGATGGCGCATCCCCCCGCTCCCACCGATTTCAGTGAAAATATTAGTTGTTATCTGTTGATTATCTTTGATAAGAATACTGTTCGTTTTGAAGTTCACAAGTTAACCCATTTTACCACCGTACACGCACACACTATACAGGCTAGCTATAGTTATCATATAAACTGAAAATAAACAATATGGAATTGATGCTATTGATGCAATTTTGAAATTGCGCTTGAAATCAATCAGCAGCGCTGCTTACAGCTATGGAAAACGTTAAGCTGAATAACTTCTGTGTTTATTATCCGATTGTTACCAAATTTTCAGAGATCATCTGGCCAGCTGTAGTTATCACAGTTATGAACAATATGGCAGCAAAATTGCGCTTGTAATCAATTTTTTTTTCGACTTACGGGGGTGAAAGGGGCGTGGCCAAAATCCAAAATAAACTTGATTAGTGTGCAATAATAACACACTTTGTCATCAAATTTCGTAGTTCTAGCTCTTATAATAGCTGAGAACTAGATTTTCACACGGACGGACAGACGGTCATGGTTATATCGACTCGGCGGTTGATCCTAAGCCAGAATATATATACTTTATGAGGTCGGGGATGTCTCCCTCTGCCTGTTACATACATTTTCAGTTTGAACTAAGTTATAATACGCCCCCGCAAATCGAAAAAACATTGATAACAAGTGCAATTTTGATGCCATATTGTTCATTTTCGGCTAACTATTGCTAGCCAGATGATCTCTGAAAATTTGGTAACAATCGGATAATAAACACAGAAGTTATTCAGCTGGTCATGAGTTTAGCACACTTATACTTTTTTTTATTAATTTATTAAGTAGAATGAGAAAACATAAGAAAGGGGACTAATATTTTGTTGGATATCCTTTGTTTTTGATAACTACATCCAATCTTCTGTGCTGACTCTCCACTAAAGCAGCGCATCTGTTCTGCGGAATACTGTACCATGCTTCTCGGATAACTATCCACAAATCATTCAAACTGCCCAGATTTTTGGTGCGAATTTGCTGCTCAACATCATTCTAGAGATTCTCTATCGGATTGAGGTCCGGTGACTGAGCTGGCCACTTCAGCGTAACAAGTTGATGCTCCTAAAGGCAACTTTTTTTTGTGCTTAGGATCGTTGTCGTGCATAAAACGGCATGATAATGGCATATTGTCCTCGGAATATGGCACCATTATATCCTCTATAATTTCTTTATAGACGTATTGGCCCATACGAGTGTCTATCCGGTAAATCACTGATACATATTTTTTAATAACATTTAAATTTTTAATTAAAATAAATAGGTAATACTAAATATGCGAGTCCTTAAAAGAAAGAACAAAGAAAATAAAAACAAGTAAGAAAGCTACAGTCGAGTGTGCTCGACTGTAACATACGCGCTACCCAGCTGCTCGTACAAAATTTATTTGCGAAACAAAAAAACGGCTACAATCATATTTTGACCGTAAAAGGCTATGGACTTATAATATTTATGCGAAGTCAAAATATAAAATAAAAAAAAAAAACATTTTTGCACACATTTAATTATTGATGCGGGCGGGACTCGAACCCGTAAATGCATAATAGTTCTGTTCATTTTGCAGTCCACAACAAGCAATATATTCAACATATACGCACAATCGTATATCTAACTATAAACATATATTATATATATATATATTATATATATATAGCTATATACACATATTACAAAATATGTGTTTGTGCGTATATGAATAATACATACATATATAATATATGTCGTTGCGAAAATAATGGGTAAGCGCGTAGTCGCTATTTACTTCTTCTTCATGTTCCCTTTGCTATTATGCGTGTTCCTATTTATTGTCAATGTGTGAGGATGAATAGATGAATTATCTATGAACGGATTCTGCGAAAATAAGAGCGACAGAGCTGTTGGTGAACGCGGCCCCTTGCGCTACTTGGTTAGAGTGAGAAAGCGACATAATGAAAAGAGAATGCCAAAAATTGAGAAGAGACAAAGCATGCTGCACGAAACAGGAGTGTTGCATTAATGATTAATGCATTCTCTAAAGAGCAGTGGCGGGCAGTTGACGAAATGCAAAATCGGAGTTTGGCTGAACTTGTAAAAATATTCTGATAGGGCGAGAAATACTTAAAAAAGGCTTATTTGTAATTTTGGCATCCGATAATTTTAGAGTTGTAAAGTCAAAAACTGTTACTTTGTCCGATATTGACACCGAATTATTCGACAATGAAAAAGCTCAATAAATCGAGCTACTTAAAAAGCACTTGACTTCATTTACCAATGGGATACGTCATACAAATACAGGCGAAATGAAAATCCATTTAATTGACCTAACTAAAACTGTTCAGCGCCGGCCTTACAGACGAGAGAAAGAAGTAGTGCGAATGCAGATGAGCGAATTGATAAGGTGTAACATTGTTGTTGCCATGTTGCTCGTCAAAAAGAAGAACGGAACCAACAGTCTATGTGTTAATTTTAGACAGCTAAACTCAAATACGATTTCGGATAAATACCCCTTGCCGCTTATCAGCGATCAAATTGCTAGACTTCGCGGAGCAAATTATTTTACATGCTTGGATACGGCAAGTGGTGTCCTCCAAATCTCGATTCACCATGAATCCGTGGAATACCCTGCATTTGTGACCCCAGACGGCCAATTCGAATTTTGTACAATGTCAATGTCTTCTGGCCTCAAAATGCGCCATCTGTTTTCCAGTACGATGGCTTTGGAAAGGCTAAAAACTGTTTTGGATGTTTTTACAAAGGCTGGTTTTACGTTTAACCTTGCTAAATGCACTTTTCTCAAAACAAAAAAACAAAAACAAAAACTTTTCAGTATTTGGGCTATGAAGTGCGAGCGGGAGAGATTCGTCCGAATGTACGCAAGATAGCTTCATTAAGCTCCTTACCTCCTCCTCAAACTGTCTCCGGCGTTAGACAATTCATTGGCTTGGCCTCTTACTTTCCCAAATTCGTGCCTGGATTCTGCCAACTTATGAAACCTTTGTATTCACTTTTGTCTCTCTCAAGATTACATGGAGCACTAAGCTAGAAGAACTCAGAATAAAAGTTGTGACGAAAGTAAGCCCCATTTATTCGAGTACTTCAGCAAAACAACTACCTTTGTTGAATCTAGAATCACTCTTATGAGCTGGAAACCTTGGCAGTGGTAAAAGCCATAAAACATTTTCGCCATTACCTAATTGGCCGTGAGTCCGTTGTCTATACAGACTCCAATTCACTAAAATCTTCTCTCTCGCCCACCGCTGGTGGGCTTACTTACAATCGTTTAATTTCGAGATTCAGTATAGAGATGTTATGTGTATGGATCACGTCGATTTCCTATCAAGAAATTATTTATCACCCGAACACATTCTGTCAATAAACAAGATTCCCGAAAAACGAGTAAATCTGTCCAAAATTTCAAGTACTTGACTTCTTGCTGTTAGACCCCGAGATAATAGAAATTGTTACCAAATTGGAGTCAGATGAGTTGGCCGAAAACTTGGCGTAAGGCCCAAAGACGAGGTAGAACAAGTTATTTACCAGTTGTACCCAGAGCTTTCATGTGGTCAGTAATTACCCAGGTCCACGAATCCATAGTGATGTAAACACTGAAAAATTTGTTGTCAGTGGTAGAATCAAGTCAACTATCGTGGCAGGACGCACTTGGCGAAGTCCAACTTGTTCTGAATTGTACAATTTCTCTTGCCACTAGGGCAAGTCCGTTGGAGATGTTAATTGGTAAACACGCTCGACCCCTTGGATAAGTGTGTGTGAACTGGCGGAAGATCGATACATAGCAGTCGATAAATGGTAGTGTTAAGATAAGTTGTAAGCTGATGTATTACTGGTCAATGAAACTGAATATGAAAGTTTTATTAAAATTTGGGCCACGCCTACTTCTACCCCCGCAAATCGAAAAGCCGTATTGCAAGCGCCTATATCTTAGAAACTAATAAGGCTAGAGCCACCAAATTTGCTGACAACATTTATGTGAATCATATGCTGTAAAATTATTATTAAAATTTGGGACGCGCCTACTTCCGCCCCCGCAAATCGATAAACCGTATTGCAAGCGCAATAATATAGCTAGAGTATTCAGTTTTGGTGCGAATGATAACTATCACCACCTAAACGATCGCAGAAAATTTGGTTCCGATCGGATAATGAACATAAAAGTTATTCAACGTTTCATATAGATTTGCACTGCGCCCACTGCAAGCAAACCAGCAGTGTTTTTTCCAAGCAGTGTTTTTTTCCAGCTGCTTGGACTGCTTGGTGTTTAACTGAATATTATGTGTTGTTTATTATTTTTCTTTGAAAAACACGTTTACCAATAACAGTTTTCTAAATCTGATTTTTTACATAACCTTGAAAAATCCATGGTCCTATACAGTCAAGACTTGACTGTAGCCGTTCTTACTTGTTATTTTAATTTTTGTTACTTTTGTTTTCAATTTTCAATTGTTTAATTTGTTTATCTATTTCTTTTCGATTTGTTTTACTTTCACTTAATACTACTTACATTATAAAATACATCCTGGACTGGCTGGCAGGTAGTCATCCTTTTCGCTGATCTACTGGGGTACCTCTTGCAGGACCACCGAACCAGTTGTCTGTGACCGACGTCTGCAGACCGATGTGAGTTCGCTTGCTTTTTGGACTTGATTATTTCGCTCAAAGATAATCAACGGATAGATGGCGCATCCCCCCGCTCCCACCGATTTCAGTGAAAATATTAGTTGTTATCTGTTGATTATCTTTGATAAGAATACTGTTCGTTTTGAATTTCACAAGTTAACCCATTTTACCACCGTACACGCACACACTATACTGGCTAGCTATAGTTATCATATAAACTGAAAATAAACAATATGGAATTGATGCTATTGATGCAATTTTGAAATTGCGCTTGAAATCAATCAGCAGCGCTGCTTACAGCTATGGAAAACGTTAAGCTGAATAACTTCTGTGTTTATTATCCGATTGTTACCAAATTTTCAGAGATCATCTGGCCAGCTGTAGTTATCACAGTTATGAACAATATGGTAGCAAAATTGCGCTTGTAATCAATTTTTTTTCGACTTACGGAAGTGAAAGGGGCATGGCCAAAATCCAAAATAAACTTGATAATAACACACTTTGTCATCAAATTTGGTAGTTCTAGCTCTTATAATAGCTGAGAACTAGATTTTCACACGGACGGACAGACGGTCATGGTTATATCGACTCGGCGGTTGATCCTAAGCCAGAATATATATACTTTATGAGGTCTTCTGCCTGTTACATACATTTTCGGTTTGAACTAAGTTATAATACCCTTCTACTCTATGAGCACCGGGTATAAACATAAGAAAGCTCTTACAATAAGACATCGCGGCCTCTGAGGTGATGTTCACTATTTCCTATACCATGTCTTCAGGAATTATTAAGGCATTCATTCATTATATATATTAAACTTTATTTTTTAAGTCATAATAAATTTCTTCAGCAGATGTCATTCTTTATTATACGCAACCAATTGGCATCAGAAGGCTAATAATATTAATTCATAATGTGAATCTACTATCAAGTCTACCAGTGTTCGTTTAGCAAACGCAGGAATATTTATTTAATTTTTCTGAAATTTGTGCAGGATAGTGTAGTTATGCCGATTTTAGAACCAGCGCAAGAGCTGATTGTGCCCGCGCGAGCTTTAATCTAGAATATGTATGTAAGCAGGTGAAGTGATATATTGTATGTATGCTTGGTTTGTTCAGTAATCGCAGAAAATTGTTAACAAATGTTATTTTAAATATAGGGTAGGCAATATATTCAACATATAAGCACAATCATATATCTAACTATATACATATATTATATATAAATATATATATAGCTATATACACATATTACAAAATATGTGTTTGTGCGTATATGAATAATACATACATATATAATATATGTCGTTGCGAAAATAATGGGTAAGCGCGTAGTCGCTATTTATTTCTTCTTCATGTTCCCTTTGGTATTATGCGTGTTCCTATTTATTGTCAATGTGTGAGGATGAATAGATGAATTATCTATGAACGGATTCTGCGAAAATGAGAGCGACAGAGCTGTTGGTGAACGCGGCCCCTTGCGCGAAAAGGGAATGCCAAAAATTGAGAAGAGACAAAGCATGCTGCACAAAACTGGAGTGTTACATTAATGATTAATGCATTCTCTAAAGAGCAGTGGCGGGCAGTTGACGAAATGCAAAATCGGAGTTTGGCTGAACTTGTAAAAATTATGCAAGTGACGCCGGAACGTGAGCAGCAACCTAGTTATGATGTTAAACTACCAAAATTTAACCCTGATGCTGCATGCGTAGAGGCAGCAAAGTGGTGTTTAACGTAAATTGATCATGGTGCTGAGCAACTGCATGGACGGAAGTGCATCTCAGTGGCTTACACAAATTTCATCCCATGGTATGACTTGGCGGGATTTCCACGAATTATTTCTGCAGTTCCGAACGAGCAATTGAGGAGTGATATTCTGATAGGGCGAGAAATACTTAAAAAAGGCTTATTTGTAATTTTGGCATCCGATAATTTTAGAGTTGTAAAGTCAAAAACTGTTACTTTGTCCGATATTGACACCGAATTATTCAACAATGAGAAAGCTCAATTAATCGAGCTACTTAAAAAGCACTTGACTTCATTTACCAATGGGATACGTCATACAAATGATACGTCATACGAAATGAAAATCCATTTAATTGACCCAACTAAAACTGTTCAGCGCCGGCCTTACAGACGAGAGAAAGAAGTAGTGCGAATGCAGATGAGCGAATTGATGAGGTGTAATATTGTTGTTGCCATGTTGCTCGTCAAAAAAAAAAGAACGGAACCAACCGTCTATGTGTTAATTTTAGAGAGCTAAACTCAAATACGATTTCGGATAAATACCCCTTGCCGCTTATCAGCGATCAAATTGCTAGACTTCGCGGAGCAATTAGCATTATTTTACATGCTTGGATACGGCGAGTGGTGTCCACCAAATCTCGATTCCCCCTGAATCCGTGGAATACACTGCATTTGTGACCCCAGACAGCCAATTCGAATTTTGTACAATGTCAATGTCTTCTGGCCTCAAAATGCGCCATCTGTTTTCCAGTACGATGGATTTGAAAAGGCTAAAAACTGTTTTGGATGTTTTTACAAAGGCTGGTTTTACGTTTAACCTTGCTAAATGCACTTTTCTCAAAACAACGGTTCAGTATTTAGGCTATGAAGTGCGAGCGGGAGAGATTCGTCCGAATGTACGCAAGATAGCTTCATTAAGCTCCTTACCTCCTCCTCAAACTGTCTCCGGCGTTGGACAATTCATTGGCTTGGCCTCTTACTTTCCCAAATTCGTGCCTTGATTCTCCCAACTTATGAAACCTTTGTATTCACTTTAGTCTCTCTCAAGATTACATGGAGCGCTAAGCTAGAAGAAATCAGAATAAAAGTTGTGACGATCCTCACAATTGATCCTGTTCTGGTAATTTTCGACCCGCAATATCCTGATGCCTGTGGATATGGAGCGATACTTTTGCACCATATAGAAAGTAAGCCCCATTTAATCGAGTACTTCAGCAAAACAACTACCTTTGTTGAATCTAGAATCACTCTTATGAGCTGGAAACCATGGCAGTGGTAAAAGCCATAAAACATTTTCGCCATTACCTAATTGGCCGTGTGTGCGTTGTCTATACAGACTCCAATTCATTAAAATCTTCTCTCTCGCCCACCGCTGGTGGGCCATATAGAAAGTAAGCCCCATTTAATCGAGTACTTCAGCAAAACAACTACCTTTGTTGAATCAAGAATCACTCTTATGAGCTGGAAACCTTGGCAGTGGTAAAAGCCATAAAACATTTACATTACCTAAATGGCAGTGAGTCCGTTGTCTATACAGACTCCAATTCACTAAAATCTTCTCTCTCGCCCACCGCTGGTGGGCTTACTTACAATCGTTTAATTTCGAGATTTAGTATAGAGATGTTATGTGTTTGGATCATGTCGATTTCCTATCAAGAAATTATTTATCACCCGAACACATTCTGTCAATAAACAAGATTCCCGAAAAACGAGTAAATCTGTCCGAAATTTCAAGTACTTGACTTCTTGCTGTTAGACCCCGAGATAATAGAAATTGTTACCAAATTGGAGTCAGATGAGTTGGCCGAAAACTTGGCGTAAGGCCCAAAGACGAGGTAGTTATTTACCAGTTGTACCCAGAGCTTTCATGTGGTCAGTAATTACTGACTGGGTAATTACCCAGGTCCACGAGTCCATAGTGATGTAAACACTGAAAAATTTGTTGTCAGTGGTAGAATCAAGTCAACGATCGTGGCAGGACGCACTTGGCGAAGTCCAACTTGTTCTGAATTGTACAATTTCTCTTGCCACTAGGGCAAGTCCGTTGGAGATGTTAATTGGTAAACACGCTCGACCCCTTGGATAAGTGTGTGTGAACTGGCGGAAGATCGATACATAGCAGTCGATAAATGGTAGTGTTAAGATAAGTTGTAAGCTGATGTATTACTGGTCAATGAAACTGAATATGAAAATATAATAAGTTATCTCAGCAAAAATGAAATAAACGTTGTTTTGTTTCTTCACAGAATTAAGATTTTAGAAATACACTTAATAAAGTCAAATGAACGAAATGAAATGTTATTGAATAGGGATGAAAGTATGTGATTGTGATACCCTGGTATCTCGGTATCATAAGACATCTGCCGATAGAGCAAGCAGTGCAAACCAGTGGTGGCGGGGTTAGCGGGGTAAGCGAATACGGTCTGCGACCCCGCTAACCTTTGTGGAAAACTGCCGTTCCAACTGTCGGACAGATGCCCGAAGGTCAGCGTTTTTTGCCACCGACAATTTTTTTTTTTGGGCCTCAGTCAACGAGTTAAAGCGGGATTAACGGGCGTAAATTTTGAGCTGCGCCCAAATCATATAAAGTGCGTGGCTTTTTTTTGGGTTCTTTTCTTTTTATTATTATAATAATAATGTTTGTAATATAATGTTTGGCGTCAAGGAGTGTAAAGGAAGAAGTCTACAAGAAAGCAGTCTCCTGGTGAGTTCGGTCCAAGCGGAGTTCTGCCAGGAGATCTCTTTTAAGTTCACCCTGCACCCACCCCCTTTCCACCCCAGCACCGTCAGCGCAAGCAGCCATAGCGCAGTGCCCCAAAAAGCCCCGTACGACCAGCAGCAAACAGCAGAAGCGCAGCGCGCAGGCATTGCGCAGCGCCGCAGCAGCGAGCGGCCGACACAGCAGGGCGGCCGCATTACCTCTGATTTAGCATAATTAAGCCCATTTATTTAATTTAATTTAATTAATTTATTTATATATAATTAATTTATTTATGTGTTAGGTGTTAGTCAGGTTTTGTGTAGGCGTCATAATAATGTTAAGTAAATAAATATATTTTTTGTAACGTGGAATCAAGGATGAGTTGCTAAATGTTAATTGTTAGGAAGATGGGGCGACCGTAGCAAGCCAGGAACGTACAGATCGGCTAGGGTGATACCGATACCGAGAGCAGGAACATCACATGGTTGGGAGGGTGAGGGACCAATAACGGTCACCAAAGTTTGTTGTTGTTGTCTTTCTTTAAAGTAGTATTTATTTTAATTGTTATGTGTGAGACGTGCAAGTAAGTATCGAAATTTATCGGTATTTTGGTGCGGACTGCAGGGCAGCGGAAAAACCTCTCCCCGTAGTTCAGCTGAGTTAACCGGCACAGCCCTGACAAAGCAGTCCGTAACAATGGGTATGCGCGTAGTCGCTATTTACTTCTCCATGTTCCCTTTGCTATTATGCGTGTTCCTATTTATTGTCAATGTGCGAGGCTGAATAGATGAATTATCTATGAACGGTATTCTGCAAAAATGAGAGTGACAGAACTGTTAATGAACATAGCCTATTGCGCTGCTTGGTTAGAGTGAGAAAGCGACATAATGAAAAGAGAATGACAAAAATTCAAAAGAGACAAAGCAGGCTGCACGAAACTGGAGTGTGGCATTAATCGTTGAGAAGCCAAGGCAGATACAAGTGGACTCGTTGACTGCACACAGCTATACAAATTATAGTGTACACTTATTCGCATACCTTTGGGTACACATCTAAAATATTTTAAAATTAAACTTTGAACTCATTTATGCATATTCCATTTTTTTTTTAAACCTAACTTTAATTTATTGTTTGTAATATGACATTTTTTTTAGAATTATTGTATATTTTGTTTCGAATGTTAAACTTAATACTATAAAAAAAATGTACACGCATAAGTAATGCGTTTCGGCATGGAATGACATAGTTTCTCTGTCGGCTCCGCAAAATTCCATTCCTCCAAAATTACATCCTTAAGCATATTTTTGTAGATCGTTATGAGTGGCAATGATATGCACGGATAGACGGACGGCGAGGCCGCTGATATTATCAAACAGACATACCTACATACCGAAGCTCGAGCTTTATATACATATGGCCATTGAAATTGTCTGCTTGCTAAGAAATAAAAATCAATATTTCTTTGCTTATTTCCATATAAAATTAATAAATGCAATTTATATCAAAGAACAAAAAAATATTAAGCGCAACAAAATTTCTCTATGACATTTACATACGGCGCGACCGCTGCACATGCGCGCGCTGCACATATAAGGACTTTTAATATGTTGATTAAATTCTCTTGGATTGACAATTAAGTTACGTTATTAATTTCAAACAATTGTTTTGCAACAATTTTGCAACTATAAACAATTCACTGATTAGCTTTACACTATTCTACCCTGTTCACTGCTTGTGGCGTGTTTTATTGGATAATATAAACCTTTCGTTAAAAAAATTGACAAAGAAATTTACACTGACCGAGTGCAAGCAAAGAAAATTAACAACTAAAACTAGAGATAAGCCAATGCTAGAAAGCTTTCTAGTGGTGGGCACGGTAAAGCTGAATTCAATTGTGTGGATAGGCGATGCACACTTCGAAAGGTGTCCAACGGTGGTTATTTCTGCCACAACAGACTCCAAGACTGTTCGGTAAAACAAAATTTGACGACAGCGCTTTGCGCTCTAGGCGAATCTTTTGGCTTTCCAAATGTCCTAATTGGATTTTATGCAGTCCACACCAAGGTCAAATAGAAACCTTTACATAAAGGTGGGCTACGAAAGTCGTCGACCATGCAGGCTGGGTAACTGGGACTTGTGTCAACCAGTTTATCTTTTCTTGTGCTAAGCACAATGAAATTAATGATGGTCTCTTGACCTGATCGGGAAGGCTGATGTCTCCAGACTTTTGTGCAAAAAAATGGGCGTGGCAAATGAGGTTACGTCTTCGGGGTCTTTTTTGGCATTTACATGCACCGACACGAAAATTTAATTTAATTATCGATTTGCGTGGGCGGTGGGCGTGGCACCTCAAATTTTAAACAATCTTTATCTGCGCATGATTTACAGGAACTATCATACCAAATTTGGTGTCTGCAACTGTACTATGGCATTCCAAATTTGAAATAAACTGGATCTGCGTATGGTGTACATGAATCATCATGTCAAATATGGTGTCTCTAGCTTTTGTAATAGCTGAGATCTCGACGTTCATACAGACAGACAGACAGACACACATGGCTCAATCGACTCGGCTGATGATCCTGAGCTAAAATATATCTACTTAATGGGGTCTGCCATGTCTCCTTCTGCCTGTTACATACTTTTGCACAAACTTAGTATGTATACCATTTTCGACCATTGAAAATGGTATAAAGAGATAGTGAAAATGAAAAATGAAGAAAGAGAGAAAGAAAGGGAAAGGAGACATAGTGACATACAACAACTAAGAACGGCTACAGTCAAGTGTTGACTGTATAAACCCATGGATTTTTTAAGATTATAAAAAATCAGATTGAGAAAGCTGTTATTGGGGTGTTTTTCAAAGAAAAATAATAAACAACACACATAATTTTCAGTTAGACGCCAAGCAGTCCAGTTTTACAGCGTATGATTCCCATAAGTGTTTTTCACCAAATTTGGTGGCTCAAGCTTTTTTAGTTTCTGAGATATAGGCGTTCATACAGACGGAGAAACGGACAGCCATTTTTTTAAAATCCATGGTCTAAAAAGCGCAGGAAAAAGGTTTTCAAGGTTAAACAATTTGAAGAAAAGGATGTAAAGCGAGTAAAAGTGTAAGAGATAGACAGACGGAATGAAGGAAGAAACAGAAAGGAAGGAACAGTTAGAAAAAGATAGAAAAAACAAGTAAGAAAGCTACAGTCGAGTGTGCTCGACTGTAATATACCCACTACCCAGCTGCTTGTACATAATTTATTTGCGGAACAAAAAAACGGCTACAATCATATTTTGACCGTAAAAGGCTATGGACTTATAATATTTATGCAAAGTCAAAATATAAAATAAAAAAAAAATCATTTTTGCACACATTTAATTTTTGATGCGGGCGGGACTCGAACCCGTAAATGCATAATAGTACAGTGCTGCCGGCAGCGCTGCTTACAGCTATGGAAAACGTTAAGCTGAATAACTTCTGTGTTTATTATCCGATTGTTACCAAATTTTCAGAGATCATCTGGCTAGCTGTAGTTATCATGTAAACCGAAAATGAACAACATGGCATCAAAATTGCACTTGTTATCAATGTTTTTTCGATTTTCGATATTGTCACCAAATTTGGTTGTCCTAGCTCTTATAATAGCTGAGATCTAGATTTTCACACGGACAGACAGACGGACAGACGGACATGGCTATATCGACTCGGCTGTTGATCCTGAGCCAGAATATATATACTTTATGGGGTCTTCTGCCTGTTACATACATTTTCGGTTTGAACAACGTTATAATACCCTTCTACTCTATGAGTAGCGGGTATAAAAAGTAAAGAAAGCTACAGTCGAGCGCGCCCGACAGTAAGATACCATTCGCCCAGTTTCGAAACAAATTATCACACATTTAATTCCATCAAAAAAATGCTGCACAAGTTTATCCGCCACCTATTGTTTAAATTAGATCTATTTTTGAATAACGCCATCTACATGTGAAAACGGCATAGCTTTACACACGCTACGGCTGAAACAAAGCATCGTGACGATGACGTCACAACGCGAGTACAGACGCAAGCAGTGGAAGTACGGAAACATAAATAACTTCTGTGTTAATGGTCCGATTGGATTGTAATTTGGGGAATAGATTTATATTGCAATTATTTATGTTCATACCAAAGAAGAAAGCTGTAACTTCAATACTTCTCCTGATAATCGAAAATTATCGATTTGCGTGGGCGGTGTGCGTGGCATTAAAAATTTAAAATAAACTCGATCTACCTATGGTATAAAGGAACCATCTTGTGAAATATGGTGTCTCTAGCTTTTGTAATAGCTGAGAACTAGACGTTCAAACAGACAGACGGACATGGCTCAATCGCCTCAGCTAGTGATCCTGAGTCAGAATATATACTTTATGGGGTCTGCCACGCCTCCTTCTGCCTGTTACATACATTTGCACAAACTTAGTATACCATTTTTGACCATTTTCGATGGTCGAATGGTATAATGAAAAAGAATTAGAAGAATAAATAAGCTTTAGAGAAATTAGAGAAATAGAAAGATGACACATGTCCATGTAATCTTGAGAGAGACAAAAGTAAATACAAAGGTTTCATAAGTTGGCAGAATCCAGGCACGAATTTGGGAAAGTAAGAGGCCAAGCCAATGAATTGTCTAACGCCGGAGACAGTTTGAGGAGGAGGTAAGGAGCTTAATGAAGCTATCTTGCGTACATTCGGACGAATCTCTCCCGCTCGCACTTCATAGCCCAAATACTGAACCGTTGTTTTGAGAAATGTGCATTTAGCAAGGTTAAACGTAAAACTCTCCCGCTCGCACTTCATAGCCCAAATACTGAACCGTTGTTTTGAGAAATGTGCATTTAGCAAGGTTAAACGTAAAACTAGCCTTTGTAAAAACATCCAAAACAGTTTTTAGCCTTTCCAAAGCCATCGTACTGGAAAACAGATGGCGCATTTTGAGGCCAGAAGACATTGACATTGTACAAAATTCGAATTGGCCGTCTGGGGTCACAAATGCAGTGTATTCCACGGATTCAGGGTGAATCGGGATTTGGTGGACACCACTCGCCGTATCCAAGCATATGAAATAATTTGCTCCGCGAAGTCTAGCAATTTGATGAGTTTAGCTCTCTAAAATTAACACATAGACGGTCGGTTCCGTTCTTCTTTTTGACGAGCAACATGGGGCTAGCAAAGGGAGAACAGCACTACATCTTTCTCTTCGAGTCTAAGTCTGTAAGGCCGGCGCTGAACAGTTTTACTTGGGTCAATTAAATGGATTTTCATTTCGCCTGTATTTGTATGACGTATCCCATTGGTAAATGAAGTCAAGTGCTTTTTAAGTAGCTCGATTAATTGAGCTTTCTCATTGTCGAATAATTCGGTGTCAATATCGGACAAAGTAAACGATGTCAGTAACGGAACAATTATTAACAGTTTTTGATTTTACAACTTTAAAATTATCGGATGCCAAAATTAAAAATAAGCCTTTTTTAAGTATTTCTCGCCCTATCAGAATATCACTCCTCAATTGCTCGTTTGAAACTGCAGAAATAATTCGTGGAACTTCCGCCAAGTCATACCATGGGATAAAATATGTGTAAGCCACTGAGATGCACTTCCCTTCATGCAGTTGCTCAGTACCATGATCAATTTACGTTAAACGCCACTTTGCTGCCCCTACGCATGCAGCATCAGGGTTAAATTTTGGTAGTTTAACATCATAACTAGGTTACTACTCACGTTCCGGCGTCACTTGCATAATTTTTACAAGTTCAGACAAACTCCGATTTTGCAATTCGTCAACTGCCCGCCACTGCTCTTTAGAGAATGCATTAATCATTAATGCCACACTCCAGTATCGTGCAGCATGCTTTGTCTCTTCTCAATTTTTGGCATTCCCTTTTCAATTTGTCGCTTTCTCACTCTAACCAAGTAGCGCAAGTGGCCACGTTCACCAACAGCTCTGTCGCTCTAATTTTCGCAGAATCCGTTCATAGATAATTCATTTATTCATCCTGACACATTGACAATAAATAGGAACACACATAATAGCAAAGGGAACATGGAGAAGAAGTAAATAGCGACTACGCGCTTATATATTATATATGTATGTATTATTCATATACGCACAAACACATATTTTGTAATATGTGTATATAGCTATATACATATTTATATATAATATATGTATATAGTTAGATATATGATTGTGCGTATATGTTGAATATATTGCCTACCCTATATTTAAAATAAAATTTGTTAACAATTTACTGCGATTACTGAACCAACCAAGCATACATACAATATATCACTTCACCTGCTTACATACATATTCTAGATTAAAGCTCGCGCGGGCACGATCAGCTCTTGCGCTGGTTCTAAAATCGGCGTAACTACACTATCCTGCACAAATTTCAGAAAAATTAAATAAATATTCCTGCGTTTGCTCAACGAACACTGGTAGACGTGATAGTAGATTCGCATTATGAATTAATATTATTAGCCTTCTGATGCCAATTGGTTGACATCTGCTGAAGAAATTTATTATGACTTAAAAAATAAAGTTTAAGATATATAATGAATGAATGCCTTAATAATTCTTGAAGACATGGTATAGGAAATAGTGAACATCACCTTAGAGGCCGCTCTACACTAGATGTCTTATTATAAAAGCTTTCTTATGTTTACACCCGGTGCTCATAGAGTAGAAGGGTATTATAACTTTGTTCAGGCAGAGGGAGACATCCCCGATCTCATAAAGTATATATATTCTGGCTCAGGATCAACAGCCGAGTCGATATAGCCATGTCCGTCTGTCTGTCTGTCCGTCTGTCTGTCCGTGTGAAAATCTAGATCTCAGCTATTATAAGAGCTAGAACTACCAAATTTGGTGACAGTACGTGTTATTATTGCACGCTGATCAAGTTTATTTTGGATTTTGGCCACGCCCCCTTCCGCCCCTGTAAATAAAAAAAATTGATTACAAACGCAATTTTGATGCCATATTGTTCATTTTCGGTTTATATGATAACTATAGCTAGCCAGATGATCTTTGAAAATTTGGTAACAATCGGATAATAAACACAGAAGTTATTCAGCTTAACGTTTTCCATAGCTGTAAGCAGCGCTGCCGGCAGCGCAAATTCTTTATTTGTACAGGAAATAATAAGAATGCCTTACAATGCAAATTTTTACAATTGGATGACAGCGTCAGTAGCTTAGTGGAAAAGCGATGAACTACTGAAACGACAGGCCTGTGGTTCAATTCCCAGTTCATGCCGCTTAAGCTTTTTCTTTTTTTTTAAGAACTTATTCTTTAATTTTTAAATATGCATTAATTGGTGGTCGTGTATTTCATTTAAAATTTTTTTAATGGCTCACAATGAACTTAGTTAACAAGTGGAGAAGTGACAGTCTCTTAAATCAGCTGTGTGCGATTGTTAGAGCGCACCTTTTTCTTATATTTTTTTATTTTTATTATACCCGCTACTCATAGAGTAGAAAGGTATTACAACTTTGTTCAAACCGAAAATGTATGTAACAGGCGAAAGGAGACACCTCCGATCCCATAAAGTGTATATATTCTGGCTCAGGTTCAACAGCCGAGTCGACATAGCCATGTCCGTCTGTCCGTCTGTCTGTCTGTCTGTCTGTCCGTGAAAATCTAGATCTCAGCTATTATAAGAGCTAGAACTACCAAATTAGGTGACAGTATGTGTTATTATTGCACTCTGATCAAGTTTATTTTGGATTTTGGCCACGCCCCCTTCCGCCCCTCTCAATCGAAAAAAATTGAATACAAGCGCAATTTTGATGCCATATTGTTCATTTTCGGTTTATATGATAACTATAGCTAGCCAGATGATCTTTAAAAATTTGGTAATAATCGGATAATAAACACAGAAGTTATTCAGGTCAACGTTTTCCATAGCTGTAAGCAGCGCTGCCGGCAGCGCTGCTTGCAGCATTGTGCCGAATCGTGTGTGCGTATACGGTGGTGAAATGGGTTAAGTTGTGGACTGCAAAACGAACAGTACTATTATCCATTTACGGGTTCGAGTCCCGCCCGCATCACAAATTAAATGTGTGCAAAAATGTTTATACCCGCTACTCATAGAGTAGAAGGGTATTATAACTTTGTTCAAACCGAAAATGTATGTAACAGGCAGAAGGAGACACCTCCGACCCCATAAAGTATACATATTCTGGCTCAGGATCAACAGCCGAGTCGATATAGCCATGTCCGTCTGTCCGTATGAAAGTCTAGATCTCAGCTATTATAAAAGGACTACCAAATTTGGTGACAATATGTGTTATTATTGCACGCTGATCAAGTTTATTTTGGATTTTGGCCACGCCCCCTGCCGCCCCTGTAAATCTAAAAAAATTGATTACAAGCGCAATTTTGATGCCATATTGTTCATTTTTCGGTTTACATAATAACTATAGCTAGTCAGATGGTCTTTGGTAATAATCGGATAATAAACACAGAAGTTATTCAGCTTAACGTTTTCCATAGCTGTAAGCAGCGCTGCCGGCAGCGCAAATTCTTTATTTGTACAGGAAATAATAAGAATGCCTTGCAATGCAAATTTTTGCAGTTGTTGGAAAAGAGCATCAGCTTAGCTTAGTGGAAAAGCGATGAACTCCTGAACCAACAGGCCCGTGGTTCGATTCCCAGTTCATGCCGTTTATGCTTTCTTTTAAGAAATTTTACTTTAATTGTTGAATATGCATTAATTGGTGGTCGTGAATTTTATTTAAAACTTTTTTAATGGCTCACAATGAACTTAGTTAACAAGTGGAGAAGTGACAGTCTCTTAAGTCAGCTGTGTGCGATTGTTAGAGCGCAGCTTTTTCTTATATTTTTATACCCGCTACTCATAGAGTAGAAGGGTATTATAACTTTGTTCAAACCGAAAGAAGGCAGAAGGAGACACCTCCAACCCCATAAAGTATATATATTCTGGCTCAGGATCAACAGCCGAGTCGATATAGCGATGTCCGTCTGTCTGTCCGTGTGAAAATCTAGATCTCAGCTATTATAAGAGCTAGGACAACCAAATTTGGTGACAATATGTGTTATTATTGCACGCTGATCAAGTTTATTTTGGATTTTGGCCACGCCCCCTTCCGCCCCCGTAAATCGAAACACATGGCTCAATCGACTCGGCTGATGATCCTGAGCTAAAATATATCTACTTAATGGGGTCTGCCATGTCTCCTTCTGCCTGTTACATACTTTTGCACAAACTTAGTATGTATACCATTTTCGACCATTGAAAATGGTATAAAGATATAGTGAAAGTGAAAAATGAAGAAAGAGAGAAAGAAAGGGAAAGGAGACATAGTGACATACAACAACTAAGAACGGCTACAGTCAAGTGTTGACTGTATAAACCCATGGATTTTTTAAGATTATAAAAAAATCAGATTGAGAAAGCTGTTATTGGGGTGTTTTTCAAAGAAAAATAATAAACAACACACATAATTTTCAGTTAGACGCCAAGCAGTCCAGATTTACAGCGTATGATTCCCATAAGTGTTTTTCACCAAATTTGGTGGCTCAAGCTTTTTTAGTTTCTGAGATATAGGCGTTCATACAGACGGAGAAACGGACAGCCATTTTTTTAAAATCCATGGTCTAAAAAGCGCAGGAAAAAGGTTTTCAAGGTTAAACAATTTGAAGAAAAGGATGTAAAGCGAGTAAAAGTGTAAGAGATAGACAGACGGAATGAAGGAAGAAACAGAAAGGAAGGAACAGTTAGAAAAAGATAGAAAAAACAAGTAAGAAAGCTACAGTCGAGTGTGCTCGACTGTAATATACCCGCTACCCAGCTGCTTGTACATAATTTATTTGCGGAACCATAAAACGGCTACAATCATATTTTGACAGTAAAAGGCTATGGACTTATAATATTTATGCAAAGTCAAAATATAAAATAAAAACAAGTAAGAAAGCTACATTCGAGTGTGCTCGACTGTAATATACCCGCTACCAAGCTGCTTAAAATTATTTGCGGAACAATAAAGAACTGCTACAATCATATTTTGACCGTGAAAGGCCATGGACTTACAATATTTATGCAAAGTCAAAATCTAAAATAAAACAAATAATTTTTTGCACACATTTAATTTTTGATGCGGGTGGGACTCGAAACCATAAATGCATAATAGTTCTGTTCGTTATGCAGACCCCAACTTAACCCATTTCACCACCGTACACGCACACACTATTCGGCACAATGCTGCAAGCAGCGCTGCCGGCAAAAGGAGTAAAAAGTATTGTAAACGTATAACTTTTATTCAGGTACCAAAAAAATCCAAGATTTATCACTTAAACAGTAAAAATAATAATTCTACCTGTTGAAGACTATAAATCGAATACGTGCATGTAAAAAACGATATGTGCCCTTTTAATACCTCTTTATATACTTGAATGGAAAGTGTTCTAGAGCACTCTAACTTTTAATAAATGTTGTTAAAAAAAACAAACGATAGGTTCTATGGGATCTATACGATGTATCGGTCGGTACCGGCTCTTTCCGACTTATTTACAGCGGGCAGCAATAAGAAACATGTATACAAAGTTTCATGAAGGTAGCTCAAAAAGGGAGGCAAAAACTTTTCTTTGCAAAAAATAAGAAAAGCTTGATCTCCCCCACCATGACACGCATGCAGGCGGAATCGAACCTTGGACCCATTACCTAAGAGGTCCACCACTTCTCCATTCGGTCATTAAGCCATTAAGCAAATTTTGCCTTTCTTTCTGTGTTTTTTATCCGATTGTTACCAAATTTTCAGAGATCATCTGGCTAGCTATAGTTATTATGTAAACCGAAAATGAACAATATGGCATTAAAATTGCGTTTGTAATCAATTTTTTTCGATTTACGGGGGCGGAAGGGGGCGTGGCCAAAATCCAAAATAAACTTGATCAGCGTGCAATAATACCACATATTGTTACCAAATTTGGTAGTCCTAGCTCATATAATAGCTGAGATCTAGATTTTCACACGGACAGACAGACGGACAGACGGACAGACAGACAGACGGACAGACGGACATGGCTATGTCGACTCGGCTGTTAATCCTGAGCCAGAATATATATACTTTATGGGGTCGGAGGTATCTCGTTCTGCCTGTTACATACATTTTCGGTTTGAACAAAGTTATAATACCCTTCTACTCTATGAGTAGCGGGTATAAAAAAAAACATTTTTGCACACATTTAATTTTTGATGCGGGCGGGACTCGAACCCGTAAATGCATAATAGTACAGTGCTGCCGGCAGCGCTGCTTACAGCTATGGAAAACGTTAAGCTGAATAACTTCTGTGTTTATTATCCGATTGTTACCAAATTTTCAGAGATCATCTGGCTAGCTGTAGTTATCATGTAAACCGAAAATGAACAACATGGCATCAAAATTGCACTTGTTATCAATGTTTTTTCGATTTGCGGGGGCGGAAGGGGGCGTGGCCAAAATCCAAAATAAACTTGATCAGCGTGCAATAATAACACATATTGTCACCAAATTTGGTTGTCCTAGCTCTTATAATAGCTGAGATCTAGATTTTCACACGGACAGACAGACGGACATGGCTATATCGACTCGGCTGTTGATCCTGAGCCAGAATATATATACTTTATGGGGTCGGAGGTGTCTCCTTCTGCCTGTTACATACATTTTCGGTTTGAACAACGTTATAATACCCTTCTACTCTATGAGTAGCGGGTATAAAAAGTAAAGAAAGCTACAGTCGAGCGCGCCCGACAGTAAGATACCATTCGCCCAGTTTCGAAATAAATTATCACACACTTAATTCCATCAAAAAAATGCTGCACAAGTTTATCCGCCACCTATTGTTTAAATTAGATCTATTTTTGAATAACGCCATCTACATGTGAAAACGGCATAGCTTTACACACGCTACGGCTGAAACAAAGCATCGTGACGATGACGTCACAGCGCGAGTACAGACGCAAGCAGTGGAAGTACGGAAACATAAATAACTTCTGTGTTAATGGTCCGATTGAATTGTAATTTGGGGAATAGATTTATATTGCAATTATTTATGTTCATACCAAAGCAGAAAGCTGTAACTTCAATACTTCTCCTGATAATCGAAAATTATCGATTTGCGTGGGCGGTGTGCGTGGCATTAAAAATTTAAAATAAACTCGATCTACCTATGGTATAAAGGAACCATCTTGTGAAATATGGTGTCTCTAGCTTTTGTAATAGCTGAGAACTAGACGTTCAAACAGACAGACGGACATGGCTCAATCGCCTCAGCTAGTGATCCTGAGTCAGAATATATACTTTATGGGGTCTGCCACGCCTCCTTCTGCCTGTTACATACATTTGCACAAACTTAGTATACCATTTTTGACCATTTTCGATGGTCGAATGGTATAATGAAAAAGAATTAGAAGAATAAATTAGCTTTAGAGAAATTAGAGAAATAGAAAGATGACACATGTCCATGTAATCTTGAGAGAGACAAAAGTAAATACAAAGGTTTCATAAGTTGGCAGAATCCAGGCACGAATTTGGGAAAGTAAGAGGCCAAGCCAATGAATTGTCTAACGCCGGAGACAGTTTGAGGAGGAGGTAAGGAGCTTAATGAAGCTATCTTGCGTACATTCGGACGAATCTCTCCCGCTCGCACTTCATAGCCCAAATACTGAACCGTTGTTTTGAGAAATGTGCATTTAGCAAGGTTAAACGTAAAACTCTCCCGCTCGCACTTCATAGCCCAAATACTGAACCGTTGTTTTGAGAAATGTGCATTTAGCAAGGTTAAACGTAAAACCAGCCTTTGTAAAAACATCCAAAACAGTTTTTAGCCTTTCCAAAGCCATCGTACTGGAAAACAGATGGCGCATTTTGAGGCCAGAAGACATTGACATTGTACAAAATTCGAATTGGCCGTCTGGGGTCACAAATGCAGTGTATTCCACGGATTCAGGGTGAATCGGGATTTGGTGGACACCACTCGCCGTATCCAAGCATATGAAATAATTCTGCTCCGCGAAGTCTAGCAATTTGATGAGTTTAGCTCTCTAAAATTAACACATAGACGGTCGGTTCCGTTCTTCTTTTTGACGAGCAACATGGGGCTAGCAAAGGGAGAACAGCACTACATCTTTCTCTTCGAGTCTAAGTCTGTAAGGCCGGCGCTGAACAGTTTTACTTGGGTCAATTAAATGGATTTTCATTTCGCCTGTATTTGTATGACGTATCCCATTGGTAAATGAAGTCAAGTGCTTTTTAAGTAGCTCGATTAATTGAGCTTTCTCATTGTCGAATAATTCGGTGTCAATATCGGGCAAAGTAAACGATGTCAGTAACGGAACAATTATTAACAGTTTTTGATTTTACAACTTTAAAATTATCGGATGCCAAAATTAAAAATAAGCCTTTTTTAAGTATTTCTCGCCCTATCAGAATATCACTCCTCAATTGCTCGTTCGAAACTGCAGAAATAATTCGTGGAACTTCCGCCAAGTCATACCATGGGATAAAATATGTGTAAGCCACTGAGATGCACTTCCCTTCATGCAGTTGCTCAGTACCATGATCAATTTACGTTAAACGCCACTTTGCTGCCCCTACGCATGCAGCATCAGGGTTAAATTTTGGTAGTTTAACATCATAACTAGGTTACTACTCACGTTCCGGCGTCACTTGCATAATTTTTACAAGTTCAGACAAACTCCGATTTTGCAATTCGTCAACTGCCCGCCACTGCTCTTTAGACAATGCATTAATCATTAATGCCACACTCCAGTATCGTGCAGCATGCTTTGTCTCTTCTCAATTTTTGGCATTCCCTTTTCAATTTGTCGTTTTCTCACTCTAACCAAGTAGCGCAAGTGGCCACGTTCACCAACAGCTCTGTCGCTCTAATTTTCGCAGAATGCGTTCATAGATAATTCATTTATTCATCCTGACACATTGACAATAAATAGGAACACACATAATAGCAAAGGGAACATGGAGAAGAAGTAAATAGCGACTACGCGCATATATATTATATATGTATGTATTATTCATATACGCACAAACACATATTTTGTAATATGTGTATATAGCTATATATATATATTTATATATAATATATGTATATAGTTAGATATATGATTGTGCGTATATGCTGAATATATTGCCTACCCTATATTTAAAATAAAATTTGTTAACAATTTACTGCGATTACTGAACCAACCAAGCATACATACAATATATCACTTCACCTGCTTACATACATATTCTAGATTAAAGCTCGCGCGGGCACAATCAGCTCTTGCGCTGGTTCTAAAATCGGCATAACTACACTATCCTGCACAAATTTCAGAAAAATTAAATAAATATTCCTGCGTTTGCTAAACGAACACTGGTAGACTTGATAGTAGATTCGCATTATGAATTAATATTATTAGCCTTCTGATGCCAATTGGTTGACATCTGCTGAAGAAATTTATTATGACTTAAAAAATAAAGTTTAAGATATATAATGAATGAATGCCTTAATAATTCTTGAAGACATGGTATAGGAAATAGTGAACATCACCTTAGAGGCCGCTCTATACTAGATGTCTTATTGTAAAAGCTTTCTTATGTTTACACCCGGTGCTCATAGAGTAGAAGGGTATTATAACTTTGTTCAAACTGAAAATGTATGTAACAGGCAGAGAGAGACATCCCCGATCTCATAAAGTATATATATTCTGGCTCAGGATCAACAGCCGAGTCGATATAGCCATGTCCGTCTGTCTGTCTGTCCGACTGTCTGTCCGTGTGAAAATCTAGATCTCAGCTATTATAAGAGCTAGAACTACCAAATTTGGTGACAGTACGTGTTATTATTGCACGCTGATCAAGTTTATTTTGGATTTTGGTCACGCCCCCTACCGCCCCTGTAAATAAAAAAAATTGATTACAAGCGCAATTTTGATGCCATTGTTCATTTTCGGTTTATATGATAACTATAGCTTGCCAGATGATCTTTGAAAATTTGGTAACAATTGGATAATAAACACAGAAGTTATTCAGCTTAACGTTTTCCATAGCTGTAAGCAGCGCTGCCGGCAGCGCAAATTCTTTATTTGTACAGGAAATAATAAGAATGCCTTACAATGCAAATTTTTACAATTGGATAACAGCGTCAGTAGCTTAGTGGAAAAGCGATGAACTACTGAAACGACAGGCCTATGGTTCAATTCCCAGTTCATGCCGCCTAAGCTTTTTCTTTTTTTTTAAGAACTTATTCTTTAATTTTTAAATATGCATTAATTGGTGGTCGTGTATTTCATTTAAAATTTTTTTAATGGCTCACAATGAACTTAGTTAACAAGTGGAGAAGTGACAGTCTCTTAAATCAGCTGTGTGCGATTGTTAGAGCGCACCTTTTTCTTATATTTTTTTATTTTTATTATACCCGCTACTCATAGAGTAGAAGGGTATTATAACTTTGTTCAAACCGAAAATGTATGTAACAGGCGAAAGGAGACACCTCCGATCCCATAAAGTGTATATATTCTGGCTCAGGTTCAACAGCCGAGTCGACATAGCCATGTCCGTCTGTCCGTCTGTCTCTCTGTCCGTCTGTCTGTCCGTGAAAATCTAGATCTCAGCTATTATAAGAGCTAGAACTACCAAATTAGGTGACAGTATGTGTTATTATTGCACTCTGATCAAGTTTATTTTGGATTTTGGCCACGCCCCCTTCCGCCCCTCTCAATCGAAAAAAAATTGATTACAAGCGCAATTTTGATGCCATATTGTTCATTTTCGGTTTATATGATAACTATAGCTAGCCAGATGATCTTTAAAAATTTGGTAATAATCGGATAATAAACACAGAAGTTATTCAGGTCAACGTTTTCCACAGCTGTAAGCAGCGCTGCCGGCAGCGCTGCTTGCAGCATTGTGCCGAATCGTGTGTGCGTATACGGTGGTGAAATGGGTTAAGTTGTGGACTGCAAAACGAACAGTACTATTATCCATTTACGGGTTCGAGTCCCGCCCGCATCAAAAATTAAATGTGTGCAAAAATGTTTATACCCGCTACTCATAGAGTAGAAGGGTATTATAACTTTGTTCAAACCGAAAATGTATGTAACAGGCAGAAGGAGACACCTCCGACCCCATAAAGTATACATATTCTGGCTCAGGATCAACAGCCGAGTCGATATAGCCATGTCCGTCTGTCCGTACGAAAGTCTAGATCTAAGCTATTATAAAAGGACTACCAAATTTGGTGACAATATGTGTTATTATTGCACGCTGATCAAGTTTATTTTGGATTTTGGCCACGCCCCCGTAAATCGAAAAAACATTGATTACAAGCGCAATTTTGATGCTATATTGTTCATTTTCGGTTTACATGATAACTATAGCTAGCCAGAGGATCTCTGAAAATTTGGTAACAATCGGATAATAAGCACAGAAGTTAGTCAGCTTAACGTTTTCTGGCTCAGGATCAACAGCCGAGTCGATATAGCCCTGTCCGTCTGTCTGTCCGTCTATCCGTGTGTAAATCTAGATCTCAGCTATTATAAGAGCTAGGACTACCAAATTTGGTGACAATATGTGTTATTATTGCACGCTGATCAAGTTTATTTTGGATTTTGGCCCCGCCCCCTTCCGCCCCCGTAAATCGAAAAAACATTGATTACAAGCGCAATTTTAATGCCACATTGTTCGTTTTCAGACTACATGATAACTATAGCTAGCCAGATGATCTTTAAAAATTTGGTAACAATCGGATAATAAACACAGCAGTTATTCAGCTTAACGTTTTCCATAGCTGTAAGCAGCGCTGCCGGCAGCGGGTATATTACAGTCGAGCACACTCGAATGTAGCTTTCTTACTTGTTTTAACAAATTTTATTAAAAGTTAGAGTGATCTAGAACACTTTCCATTCAAGTATATAAAGAGGTATTAAAAGGGCACATACCGTTTTTTACGTGTACGTATTCGATTTATAGTCCTCAACAGGTGGAATTATTATTTTTACTGTTTAAGTGATAAATCTTGGATTTTTTTGGTACCTGAATGAAAGTTATACGTTTTCAATACTTTTTACTCCTTTTGCCGGCATCTGTGCTTGCAGCATTATGCCGAATAGTGTGCGCGTGTACGGTGGTGAAATGGGTTAAGTTGCAAACTGCAAAACGAACAGAACTATTATGCATTTACGAGTTCGAGTCCCACCCCCACCCGCATCAAAAACTAAATGTGTGCAAAAAAAAAATTTTTTTTATTTAAGATTTGGCTTTGCATAAATATTGTAGGTCCATGGCCTTTTACGGTTAAAATATGATTGTAGCCGTTCTTTATTGTTCCGCAAATAATTTTGATGTACGACCAGCTGGGTAGCGGGTATATTACAGTCGAGTACACTCGAATGTAGCTTTCTTACTTGTTTTATTTTACTTAATTTTTCTTAGATATTATTATGTTACTTAATATTTAGAAACAATGTTTGAATTTATTTTAACTGTTTACTTGTATTTCAATATTTCTAAAATCGCTTGATTTTAATTATTTAAAATTGAATTTTTTTTTGTTAATTTTTTTTCAATTTTCAATTGTTTAATTTGTTTATATATTTCTTTTCGATTTGTTTTACTTTCACCTAATACTACTTACATTATAAAATACATCCTGGACTGGCTGGCAGGTAGTCTTCCTTTTCGATGATCTACTGGGATACCTCTTCCAGCACCACCAAACCAGTTGCCTGCGACCAACGTCTGCAGACCGATAATCAACATATAGATGGCGCATCCCCCCGCTCCCACCGATTTCAATGAAAATATTAGTTGTTATCTGTTGATTATCTTTAATAATAATACTGTTCGTTTTGCAGTCCACAACTTAACCTATTTTACCACCGTACACGCACACACTATTCTGGCTAGCTATAGTTACCATATAAACTGAAAATAAACAATATGGAATTGATGCCATTGATGCAATTTTGAAATTGCGCTTGAAATCAATCAGGAGCGCTGCTTACACCTGTGGAAAACGTTAAGCTGAATAACTTCTGTGTTTATTATCCGATTGTTACCAAATTTTCAGAGATCATCTGGCCAGCTGTAGTTATCACAGTTATGAACAACATGACAGCAAAACTGCGCTTCTAATCAATTTTTTTTTTGTTTACGGGGGCGAAAAGGGGGCGTGGCCAAAATCCAAAATAAACTTGATTAGCGTGCAATAATAACACATTTTGTCACCAAATTTGGTAGTTCTACCTCTTAGATCTAGATTTTCACACGGACGGACAGACGGACATGGCTATATCGACTCGGCGGTTGATTCTGAGCCAGAATATATATACTCTATGAGGTCGGGGATGTCTCCCTCTGCCTGTTACATACATTTTCAGTTTGAACAAAGTTATAATACCTTTCTACTCTATGAGCACCAGGTATAAACATAAGAAAGCTTTTACAATAAGATATCTAGTGTAGAGCGGTCGCTGAGGTGATGTTCACTATTTCCTATACTATGTCTTCAGGAATTATTAAGGCATTCAAGGATTAATTATATATCTTAAACTTTATTTTTTATGACGTAATAAATTTCTTCAGAAGATGTCATTCTTTATTATACGCAACGAATTGGCATCAGAAGGCTAATAATATTAATTCATAATGCGAATCTACTATCAAGTCTACCAGTGTTCGTTTACCAAACGTAGGAATATTTATTTAATTTTGTCTGCGTATTTGTTGAATATATTGCCTACCCAATATTTAAAATAACATTTGTTAACAATTTTCTGCGATTACTCAACCAACCAGCATACATACAATTTATCACTTCACCTGCTTGCATACATATTCTAGATTAAAGCTCGCGCGAGAACGATCAGCTCGCGCTGGTTCTAAAATCGGCATAACTACACTATCCAGCACAAATTTCAAAAAAATTAAATAAATATTTCTGCGTTTGGTAAACGAACACTGGTAGACTTGATAGTAGGTTCGCATTATGAATTAGTATTATTACCCTTCTGATGCCAATTGGTTGCTTATAATAAAGAATGACATTTGCTGAAGAAATTTATTATGACTTAAAAAATAAAGTTTAAGATATATAATGAGTTCTTGACTGCCTTAATAATTCCTGAAGACATGGTATAGGAAATAGTGAACATCACCTCTACACTAGATGTCTTATTGTAAAATCTTTCTTATGTTTATACCCGGTGCTCATAGAGTAGAAGGGTATTATAACTTTGTTTAAACCGAAAATGTATGTAACAGGCAGAGGGAGACATCCCCGACCTCATAAAGTATATATATTCTGGCTCAGGATCAACAGCCGAGTCGATGTAGCCATATCCGTCTGTCCGTCTATCTGTCCGTATGAAAATCTAGATCTCAGCTATTATTATATAGTTATCATAGTTATGAACAATATAACATAAAAATTGCGTTGGTAATCAATTTTTTTCGATTTACGGGGGCGGAAGGGGGCGTGGCCAAAATCCAAAATAAACTTGATCACCGTGAAATAATAACACATATTGTCACCAAATTTGGTAGTTCTAGCTCTTATAATAGCTGAGATCTAGATTGTCACACGGACAGACGGACAGACAGACGGATATGGCTATATCGACTCGGCTGTTGATCCTGAGCCAGAATATATATACTTTATGGGGTCGGAGGTGTCTCCTTCTGCCTGTTACATACATTTTCGGTTAGAACAAAGTTATAATACCCTTCTACTCTATGAGTTGCGGGTATAAAAATTGATTACAAGCGCAATTTTTATGCCATATTGTTAATTTTCGCTTTACATGATAACTATAGCTAGCCAGATGATCTCTCAATTGATGAATTTGGTAACAATCAGATAATAAACACAGAAATTATTCAGCCTAACGTTTTCCATAGCTGCAAGCAGCGCTGCCGGTAGCGCAAATTCTTTATTTTTTACAGGAAATAATAAGAATGCCTTACAATCCAAATTTTTGCAGATGTTGGAAAACAGAATCAGTAGCTTAGTGGAAAAGCGATGAACTCCTGAACCGACAGGCCCGTGGTTCGATTCCCAGTTCATGCCGCTTAAGCTTTTTCTTTTATTTTTTTAGACCATGGATTTTAAAAAAATACATGGTCTATTGTGATTGTCGAAATGTGCTCAGGATCACTAGCCGAGTCGATTAAGCCATGTCTGTCTGTCCATCTGTCCGTCCGTCCGTCTGTATGAATGCGTATATCTCAGAAACTAAAAAAGTTAGAGCCACCAAATTTGGTGACAACACTTATGTGAATCATACGCTTTAAAAGTTTTATTAAAATTTGGGACACGCCTACTTCCGCCCCCGCAAATCGATAAACCGTATAGCAAGCGCAATAATAAAGCTAGAGTATGGTGTGAATGATAACTATCACCACCTAAACGATCGCTGAAAATTTGGTTCCGATCGGGTAATGAACATAAAAGTTATTCAACGTTTCATATAGATTTGCAATGCGCCCACTGCAAGCAAGCAAGCAGTGTTTTTTCCAAGGAGAGTTTTTTTACCAACTGCTTGGCGTCTAACTGAAAATAATATGTGTTGTTTATTATTTTTCTTTGAAAAACACATTTACCAATAACAGTTTTCATAACCTTGAACAATCCATGGTCTTACACAGTCAACACTTGACTGTAGCCGTTCTTACTTGTTTTATTTTTATTTATTATTTAATTGCATGTTTAAGTTATGAGAATAAATAGCAACAACAACACGCATCACGCATTCAGGCTTTGTTTTTGTCGCGCAAGAATTTCCGAATGGTCTCATAATGTAACTTTGGCAAAATCGAACTTTTCTTATTTTTTCCAAAAAAAAAGTTTTTGCCTCCCTTTTTGAGCTACCTTCATGAAACTTTGTCTACATGTTTCTTATTGCTGCCGGTATATCGTATAGATGCCATAGAACCTATCGGTCGTTTTAATACCCGCTACTCATAGAGTAGAAGGGTATGATAACTTTGTTCAAACCGAAAATGTATGTAACAGGCAGAAGGAGATACCTCCAACCTCATAAAGTATGTATATTCTGGCTCAGGATCAACAGCCGAGTCGATATAGCCATGTCCGTCTGTCTGTCCGTCTGTCCGTGTGAAAATCTAGATCTCAGTTATTATAAGAGCTAGAACTGCCAAATTGGTGACAAAATGTGTTATTATTGCACGCTGATCAAGTTTATTTTGGATTTTGGCCACGCCCCCTTCCGCCCCTGTAAATCGAAAAAAAATTGATTACAAGCTCAATTTTTATGCCATTTTGTTCATTTTCGGTTTACATGATAACTATAGCTAGCCAGATGATCTCTGAATTGATGAATTTGGTAACAATCGGATAATAAACACAGAAGTTATTCAGCTTAACGTTTTCCATAGCTGTAAGCAGCGCTGCCGGTAGCGCAAATTCTTTATTTGTACAGGAAATAATAAGAATGCCTAACAATGCAAATTTTTGTAGTTGTTGGAAAACAGCGTCGCTAGCTTAGTGGAAAAGCGATGAATTCCTGAACCAACAGGCCCGTGGTTCGATTCCCAGTTCATGCCACTTATGCTTTTTATATACCCGCTACTCATAGAGTAGAAGGGTATTATAACTTTGTTCAAACCGAAAATGTATGTAACAGGCAGAAGGAGATACCTCCGACCCCATAAAGTATATATATTCTGGCTCAGGATCAACAGCCGAGTCGATATAGCCATGTCCGTCTGTCAGTCTGTCTGTCCGTGTGAAAATCTAGATCTCAGCTATTATAAGAGCTAGGACTACCAAGTTTGGTGACAATATGTGTTATTATTGCACGCTGATCAAGTTTATTTTGGATTTTGGCCACGCCCCCTTCCGCCCCCGTAAATCGAAAAAACATTGATTACAAGCGCAATTTTGATGCCATATTGTTCATTTTCGGTTTACATGATAACTATAGCTAGCCAAATGATCTCTAAATTTGGTAACAATCGGATAATAAACACAGAAGTTATTTAGCTTAACGTTTTCCATAGCTGCGCTGCTTGCAGCATTGTGCCGAATCGTGTGTGCGTGTACAGTGGTGAAATGAGTTAAGTTGTGGACTGCAAAACGAACAGTACTATTATGCATTTACGGGTTCGAGTCCCGCCCGCATCAAAAATTAAATGTGTGTAAAAATGTTTTTTTTTTTAAATTTATATTTTGACTTTGCATAAATATTATAAGTCCATAGCCTTTTACGGTCAAAATATGATTGTAGCCGTTTTTTGTTCCGCAAATAAATTATGTACAAGCAGCTGGGTAGCGGGTATTTTACAGTCGAGCACACTCGACTGTAGCTTTCTTACTTGTTCTTTTTTTTTAGACCATGGATTTTGAAAGAATAAATGGTTTATTGTGTTTGTCGAAATGTGCGTAACAGGTAGGAGGAGGCATCTGCGACCCCATAAAGTATATATATTCTTGCTCTGAATCACTAGCCGAGTCGATTAAGTCATGTCTGTCTGTCCGTCTGTCCATCTGTTTGAACGCCTATATTTCAGAAACTAAAAAAGCTAGAGCCACTGTAGTATGCCTACTCTTTTTTTTTGTAGTATGCATACAAGTTATCAAGTAACCCGCGCACTCAGAGTGCCCAGCCCTCGCAGGGCATAGCGCTGACGCTGCAAGGCACCAAGTCAGTGGCCGAGTAGCGGGCATTGCGCTGATGCAATATGCTAAGCCAATGCCCGAGCAACAAATTCAGATATGGTAACATGATTCTTGCAAGTGTCGCAAGAGCATAGTTATGATTATGCTGAGTCGGCTTGCCAGCTATGACTTGGCTGCTCGAGCTTGAATTCTGTAGGTTAGTGGTTAAGCATTTTTGTATTCTTGATTCAGTTCTGTGTATGACTTAATAGAATAAACTCACTTTACTCTGGCAGCTAGCCGCACATAAGCAATTTATTGTAATTAATTTGATATTACTGCTGAGCCACAAGGGGCCAATAGTATCTGAAGTTGAAGTCAAGCCTTCCAGCCTAATCCTCGTAAATAGTGCCAAGCCTCGTTGGATACTGCCCAGAAGGAAGATCTATTTTACTGACGCCCAACGTTTTTTTTTAAGAAGCCACACCCGTTAGAAGGCCACCTCACAAAATGTAAGTGGAATGTTTACTTTGAAAACTTCAAGTCGTGTTAAGTGTTAAAATATATAAAGTAATATAAAATCGTAAACGAAACAGTGAGACAACACGAAACTCTGATTACAAAATATAAAATATCTGCGCGCAATTTATTCCCCCTGTTGTGAAATATTTGTTGTTTTCGCTGTTACACTGTGCGTGTCAACCTTGTCTGCTAAAGCTGATGAGTTGGGTACGTAGGGAAATTAAGCAAGAATACGATAGTGACGACAGCTTGAACGTACTAAATATAAGTGAAATTACTGAGCAAGAAGAACTCGCTATGAATATCGACGCGAATCAGTTAAATGCCATTATAGACGGTGAGGAACTAGAGTTCCGAGCAGAGGTTGAGGCTATACAACAGCGAGTGAACAGTTTACAGATAGATACACCACAGGTAGAAGTCTATAGCCGCATAAGTATAGACCACACTGTTAAGTGCGAGGTAAAACTTGATATCGTAAAATCTATCCCAGAGTTCGACGGCGAACAAAATGATTACATGGCTTGGCGGCAGTCAGCCGTTGACGCGTATGAAATTTTTAGGCCATACCAGAAGAGTGAGGCGCACTATCAAGCCGTCACGATTTTAAGAAATAAAATTCGTGGCCCGGCAAGAGCGCTATTAGTGTCACATAGTACGGTATTGAATTTCGACGCCATAATTGCTAGGTTAGATGTAACTTACGCAGATAAGACTTCACTTCGAGTCTTGCGCCAAAAATTGGAAATGGTTAGGCAAGGGAAACTAAGCTTGATGCAGTACTATGACGAAGTGCAAAGAACTTTGACACTTGTGACTAATAAAATCGTTATGTCACACGATAGCCTTAGCCGTTGAAGCCGAGGCAAGCATTGAGCGAAGTATGTTCGCTAATTCCTATGCCAAGGCAATGGAAGAGAGAAATCATGCTTCTGAAGGCAGTAGGCAGCCAAACCGCCAGTATGATAGGCAGGGTAGGAGTGGTGGTAATGAGCGGGCCCCCGAAAGGAATCCGCACTATACGAAGAAACAGGGTCAGAGTAGGCCTCAGCAGGCAGAAAATACCCAAAAGAATAACGACAAGCCACCACAAGAACCCATGAAAGTGGACTCATCTTCTAAGTTCAGGCAGCAGACTAATTGGAACCCCCAAAAGAGCGACCCCAATTCAAATAACAATAGAAATCAGAAAAGAAGTAGTAACTCCGAATGCATGACTGGACAGAGACGGCAGAGGGTGAATCACATAAGTCAACAGACTCAACCTGAGGACTCGCAAAATTATCAGGAGGCAGCTGCGGCAGCCGTAGCTAGCATAGAAGATGATAGTGACTCTGGCAATGAGGCCGGACTGCTCAATTTTTTAGAGGATGCTCCCGGTTGCCATTTGTCGAAAAGCAGCTGGCTGGGAGAAAACTAAAGATACTTATCGACACTGGAGCGGCCAAAAACTACATTCAGCCCATAAAGGAGCTCAAAGGAGTAGTATCGGTCGACTCCCCAAATAAATAAAAAATGTTACATATACATTTTTGGGCAAAAGACCCCATTCTTTCTGCTTGACTCTTTAAATACGTTCGATGCCATCATAGGCCTAAATTTATTAACACAAGTAGGGGCTACATTGGACTTAAAGTCTAGCACGATCAATTACGGTGATACAACAGAAATGTTGCAGTATCATAGGTGCGATAATGTAAATTTCACCCGTGTTGACGACATAGTAGTCCCGTCAACAATCAAAAGCGAATTTAAGAAGATGATGTTGAGCAGAATTAAGGCATTTTCGACCCCTAACGAGGCGCTGCCTTTCAACACATCAGTCGTTGCGACAATTCGCACAACCGACAACAACCCCATTTACTCCAAGCTCTACCCACATCCAATGGTAGTAGCCGAGTTTGTGAACAAGGAAGTAAGGAACTTGTTGCAAAATGGGATCATTCGCCCCTCTAAGTCGCCATACAACAATCCTACTTGGGTTGTTGACAAAAAGGGTTTTGATGAACACGGGAATAGAAATAAGAGACGTAATCGATTTTAGAAAACTAAATGAACAGACTATACCAGATAGGTACCCTATGCCCAATATTGACATGATCTTAGCCAATTTAGGTGAAGCTAAATACTTTAGCACGTCAGAACTTAAGGCTGACTACCATCAGATCTATCTTGCAGAGCAAGACCGCGAAAAAACGTCATTTTCTGTCAACGGGGGCAAGTACGAGTTCTGTCGACTGCTTTTCTGATTAAAAAATGCTGGAAGCATTTTTCAAAGAACAATAGCAATTTGTGGGAGCAGATAGGTAAGACGTGCTATGTGTACATAGATGACGTCATAATCTTCTCTGAAAATGAGTCCGATTATGTTAAGCATATTGACTGGGTCCTGAAATGCCTTTGTGACGCCAACATGAAAGTCTCAAGAGAAAAGACCCATTTTTCCAAAGAAATTCTTGTAACTGACATTACTGACCAGAACGAACAAAGGGAAATCGTTATAGCTGAGCATAGTCGCGCTCATAGGGCCGCACAAGAAAATCTTAAACAAATTCTGTGCGACTATTATTTCCCAAAAATGTCTAAGCTGGTATCGGAGGTAATAGCCAACTGTAAGATATGCACTAAAGCTAAGTATGATAGGCATCCAAAGAGACAACAGCTTGGTATGACACCGGTACCAACATATGCCGGCGAGATGCTGCACATCGATATATTTTCTACTGATAAAAAACAGTTCTTAACATGTATCGATAAATTTTCTAAGTTTGCCATCACGCAGCCGATAGTATCTCGGACAATAACAGATCTAAAGATCCCAATTATCCAGCTGGTAAATTCCTTTCCGAAAACCAAGACAATATACTGTGACAATGAAGTAGCATTCAATTCAGAGACTATCACGTCTCTATTAAAAAACCAATTCGGGATTGATGTGGTCAATGCGCAACCGATGCATAGCTTATCGAACGGGCAGGTGGAACGCTTCCACAGTACATTATCAGAAATAGCGAGATGTCCTAAGTTAGAAAAGAAATTTGAAGACACAATTGAGCTTATAATGCAAGCGACCATTAGGTACAACCGTACGATTCATTCCGTTACCGGGAAGAAGCCGATGGAGGTAATTCACGCGTCAACCGAAGAATTCAAGGAGAACATTAGGAGCAAAATAACTAACGCTCAGCAGGCTCAGCTAGATCGAAATAATGCATCAAGGTAAAATGGGGTTTTGAAGTAGGGGAAAAAGTATTTGTAAACAATAATAAAAGATTGGGCAACAAGCTGACCCCCTTGTGTTCTGAGAAGACCATTCAAGCAGACCTAGGAACGTCTGTTCTTATTAAAGGGAGGATGGTCCACAAGGACAACCTAAGGTAGCTGCTCATATTTTCTTTTTCTTTCATAAATCTTAATAACCAAGTTAAGAATAGTATTTAGGAAAATGAAGAAAACTCATAGGATTAAATTGTCTCTTGCAGGTTCGTGGGCATTGTTCTTACTCTTTCCGCAGTTGTAAATGCGCGAATCACAGACTACTCGCATTCCAATTACATTCCCGTTATGGACGACAAGTAATGGTATGAGAGCAACGCAGCTATTTACGACACTCGAGTAACCTTACAGAGTTCGCTGCAAATCGCATATGCGAAAACTTTTAGATATAGATATTGACCATGCCAGAAACTTGTTGTCCACTTTAAAAGTTCACCACCGTATAGCCAGGAGTATAGACTTTTTGAGTAGTAAAGGTAGTAGCTGGAACACCAGACGCCGCAGATTTCGAAAAAATTAGAATGACTGAGTCCCAACTCATAGAATCGAACAATAGACAAGTGGTGATTAACACCATAGCACAAAAACGCATTAATGAGCTTACGGAGACCGTAAATAAATTACTTAAAGAAAGAAAGGGAGACCTTACAAACACACCCCACCTTTACGAGTCTTTATTGGCAAGAAATAGAATGCTAATTTCGAAAATTCAGAATTTAATGTTGTCTATCACTTTAGCTAAATCTAATATTATAAATCCTAGTATTTTAAACCACGACGACTTAAAGTCCCTTCTAATTGAACATCCCATAGAGGTGCCCATAGTCAACCTAATGGAAGTATCTAAAATAAAGATCTTCCAGTCCGATAACATAGTCCGTATATTAATTGACTACCCCCAAATTAAGTTCATTTGTAGGAAAGTAACAATGTTTCCCGTGGCACACAAAAACATCATGCACCATCAGGCACCAGCGGAATCATGGCTGTCACAGACTGCGCGACCACCAGCTACACCTCCTTCTGCAAATTAGCGGATCATGAAACCTGCGCCAGTGGCTTGCACTCGGGAGGTTCACCTCTCTGCCATACTCAAGCCAGCCACTTTAAGCCAATTACATTGGTGGATGAGGGAACAATAATTATCAACGACCATCCGGCACAAGTCAGTACAGATGACGGACCAGCGCCTAGCTATCATAAACGGGACCAAATACGTAAACCGCAAGATGGCATTAAGTAAGGCGCCAGGAGTAGCTACGTCCCCATTGCTGAACGTCATCGGCCACGACCCAGTACTAAGTCTACCACTACTGAACCGGATGAACGAGCATAACCTTCGAGTGATCCAATAAGTTAAGGATCATGCAGAAGCCCAGTGATCGTCCAAGGTCTGGTTTTCGGCCGGGGTAGGTGTCAGTCTGGTCTCCAGCGGTTCCATCGATCTCTGCCTGGTTCTGAGAAGAAGACGAGCGTCGAGGGAGATAAAAAAAACTGATGGACTTATATGGAGTGCCCCGGGACGGCGCAACTTTAAAGGGGGAGCAGTTATCAAGTAACCCGCGTACTCAGAGTGCCGAGCCCTCGCAGGACATAGCGCTGACGCTGCAAGGCAGCAAGTCAGTGGCCGAGTAGAGGGCGTTGCGCTGATGCAATATGCTAAGCCAATGCCCGAGCATTGCAAGTGTCGCAAGAGCATAGTTATGATTATGCTGAGTCGGCTTGCCAGCTATGACTTGGCTGCTCGAGCTCGAATTCTGTAGGTTAGTGGTTAAGCATTTTTGTATTCTTGATTCAGTTCTGTGTATGATTTAATAGGATAAACTCACTTTACTCTGGCAGCTAGCCGCACATAAGCAATTTATTGTAATTAATTTGATATTACTGCTGAGCCACAAGGGGCCAATAGTATCTGAAGTTGAAGTTAAGCCTTCCAGCCTAATCCTCCTAAATAGTGCCACGCCGCGTTGGATACTGCCTAGAAGGAAGATCAACTTTACTTACATATTAAATATCAACTGTATCGAAATATGAGTCGATCGGCGCGATCACTTATTTTTGCAAGTGTAGTCATTCCGTTACGCGCGATCACTTGTTTTTGTAAGTGTAGGCATTCCATTACACGTGTAACGGTTATCAATCTCTCTGCCTCTGAAAAAACGACAAGAACAACAACAACAGCGCGGGAGACAACAACAGTGCTGGAAATTTGAAAAAATAGACTGAGTGAGTAGAGTGCGGTATGGGAAAACGAGGAGGTTTGAAGAACAAAATAAACAAGAGATTAGCGACGAATAGGCGACGGCATTGAAATTAACTGCCGAGCTCGATTTTTTTAAGAGAAAACCTCGATCTGAGAAAACATACCGCAACTCACTCACCCTTATACATACAAACCATAAAAGATGACGAGAGGACAATTTCCCAGCTTACTGCCCTGGACCTCTGTTTGATGCTGCACGCAAATCAACATGCATGAAATAAAGACCAGCGCCGGCCTCGCCTGAGCCCATAAGCCCTGGTAACATCATCATCATAACATCAATAACAGTGAAGACAACAGCGAGAGGGACACCCTGCCACTTTCGCCTTCGAAGGAGCGTCAGCGTAGCCAGGCCGGCGACAACCAGCTGACGCGGATGACATTTAGCAATTTAGAAACAGCAACAACAGCAGCCAGCACCAGCACCGGAACCGACAGCGCTTCCAAGAGCGCAAATTTTTTTCTCAATAGCACTGTGTTCTAAAATTTTTTTGATTGCACTACGATGCATATTTTTTTTACCTTATAAGATATTGTAAAATCGAGCGGAAACACTTCTGCCCGATTAGCAGTATAGCCCGTAAAGCTATACGAAACATTAGGCAGGAAAGTTTGTACGAAAATAATAATATAATATAATGCAATACAGATACGTGTAATACGTGTAATATTTCCACACGTATAAAAACAACATAAAATATATATATGCCCAAAATGGACCTAGTAGACGTTAAGTCAGTGGATTCCACTGCCAACGTCATAAGTAAAGTAAAAAGCACAAACAACATAATTAAGTAAAGTAAAAATTGCACAACATAATTAATTTGTAAATTTAAGACAAAATAAATTAAATAAATTAATTAAAGTATGGCTAGACTAAAGACAATTAGAGAAGAATATGATAGATTTCATTTTGTTAAAGAATGAGTACATATACATAAAATAATGGAATGGAATGAACTTTAATAAGAATTAAATATCATAAAAGTTGACTTTGACAAATCATATAAGTCACTTACACAGAACAGGCCAATCCAAAGAAATACTATTAAAAAACACGTTGAAATATTAGTAAACTGCTTTAATGAAGCACGTATACTAATACATGGCCAGAAAAAAAAATTAAATCAAGATCATTGGTCGCAAGTATTAAAATTCTTGACCCGACTACGATCTAATTTAATATCAAATTAATTAAAGTTTAAACTAGATATCTCATTACCAACCATACTTAACACTTCCCTAACAATTGAAACTGGTGATGAACCGGAAGCAATAGAACAAACTGATACTGTCCAAATAGAGTCAGAAGTGCTTGAAACCAACAGTAAAATAGACGAACAGGATTTAAGCAACCTCACTATTCCAGCTGTTTTGATGTCAGATCTAGATAATTCTACAGATTCTGATACTTCATCAAGCATAGTAGAAAATAAACGAGGCAACAATATCACAATGGCGCAAACCAATATTGATTTCATTAATACAGCCACTAAGCTTATACCAGTTTTTGATAGTAAAGCTGAAAACTTACAAAGTTTTATTGATGCACTACAAATATTGGCATTAATAACAATAATAAAATCAAGGCTAAAAGGTGTAGCCAGAAATTTAATCGGAAATGAATCAACTATAACCGAAGTAATTTCCATATTAAAAAGCAATGTCAAAGGCAAAACTGTAGAAGTATTATGAAAAACTAATGAACTTACAGCAACGTAATAAAACTGCCAGCCAGTACACATTAGAGGTAGAGCAGATGACTAAAATGTTAGAAGGTGCATATATAACAGACGGTTTACCCCTAGAGTTAGCCAGAAGACAGATAAGATATAACGGTTAACCATCTCTCTGCCCTCCAACTGTGGGCAGCGCAGCGATTAGACTTAAGCTTACTTAGAACCTAAGAAATAATGTAAAGCTCAGTTACCACTGATCGTGGGACGCGGCACCTTGGCTGCTCCTGAATAACCACAAAAATTCAAATTTGTAAAGTAAATGGATAGACTTGTTCAAATTTAATACTGGATTGATCTTCCTGTGATTACATGGCGCGATCGACTCATATTTCGGTACAGTTGATATCTAATATGTATGCATACTACACCACCAAATTTATGTGAATCATACGCTGTAAAATTTTATTCAATTTGGGGCACGCCTACTTCCGCCTCCGCAATACGAAAAACCGTATTGCAAGCTCCTATATCTAAGAAACTAATAAAGCTAGAGCCACCAAATTTGGTGACAACACTTATGTGAATCATACGCTGTAAAAGTTTTATTAAAATTTGGGACATTCCGCCCCGCAAATCGATTAACCGTATAGCAAGCGCAATAATAAAGCTAGAGTATTCAGTTTTGGTGTGAATGATAACTATCACCACCTAAACGATCGCTGAATTTGGTTCCGATCGGATAATGAACATAAAAGTTATTCAACGTTTCATATAGATTTGCACTGCGCCCACTGCAAGCAAGCCACCAGTGTTTTTTCCAAGCGGTGTTTTTTTCCAACTGCTTGGACTGCTTGGCGTCTAACTGAAAATAATATGTGTTGTTTATTATTTTTCATTGAAAAACGCGTTTAATAAAAGTTTTCTCAATCTGAATTTTTTCATAATCTTTAGAAATTTATGGTCTTATGCAGTCAATACTTGACTGTGCCGTTCTTACTTGTTTATTTTTATTTTTTATTTAATTGTATGTTTAAGTTATGAGAATAAATAGCAACAACAACACGCATCATGCATTCAGACTTTGTTTTTGTCGTGCACGAATTTCCGAATGGTCTCATAATGTAACTTTGGCAAAATTTGCGTAATGGCTTAATGGCCGAATGGACAAGTGGTGGACCTCTTAGGTAATGGGTCCAAGGTTCGATTCCGCATGCATGCGTGTCATGGTGGGGTAGATCGAACTTTTCTTATCATACCCGCTACTCATAGAGTAGAAGGGTATTATAACTTTGTTCAAACCGAAAATGTATGTAACAGGCAGAAGGAGACACCTCCGACCCCATAAAGTATATATATTCTGGCTCAGGATCAACAGCCGAGTCGATATAGCCATGTCCGTCTGTCTGTTTGTGTGAAAATCTAGATCTTAGCTATTATAAGAGCTAGGACTACCAAATTTGGTGACAATATGTGTTATTATTGCACGCTGATCAAGTTTATTTTGGATTTTGGCCACGCCCCCTTCCGACCCCGCAAATCGAAAAAACATTGATAACAAGTGCAATTTTGATGCCATATTGTTCATTTTCGGTTTACATGATAACTATAGCTAGCCAAATGATCTCTGAAAATTTGGTAACAATCGGGTAATAAACACAGAAGTTATTCAGCTTAACGTTTTCCACAGCTGTAAGCAGCGCTGCCGGCAGCGCTACTTGCAGCATTGTGCCGAATCGTGTGTGCGTGTACGGTGGTGAAATGGGTTAAGTTGTTCACTGCAAAACGAACAGTACTATTATGCATTTACGGGTTCGAGTCCCGCCCGCATCAAAAATTAAATGTGTGCAAAAAATTATTTTTTTATTTTAGATTTTGACTTTGCGTAAATATTGTAAGTCCATGGCCTTTTACGGTCAAAATTTGATTGTAGCCGTTTTTTTGTTCCGCAAATAAATTATGTACAAGCAGCTGGGTAGCGGGTATATTACAGTCGAGCACACTCGAGCTTTCTTACTTATTTTTTGCATAGAAAAGTTTTTGCCTCCCTTCATGAAACTTTGTATACATGTTTCTTATTGCTGCCCGCTGGTACGGACCGATACATCGTATAGATGCCATAGAACCTATCGGTCATTCTTTTAACAAAATTTATTAAAAGTTAGACTGCTTTAGAACACTTTCCATTCAAGTATATAAAGAGGTATTAAAAGGGCGCATATCGTTTTTTACATGTACGTATTCGATTTATAGTCTTCAACAGGTAGAATTATTATTTTGGTGACAGTATGTGCTATTATTGCACGCTGATCAAAATTATTTTGGATTTTGGCCACGCCCCTTCCCGCCTCTGTATATCGAAAAAATTGATTACAAGCGCAATTTTGATGCCATATTGTTCATATTCAGTTTACATGATAACTGCTAGCCAGACAATCTATGAAAATTTGGTAATAATCGGAAGAGAAACACAGAAGTTATGCAGCTTAACGTTTTCCATAGCTGTAAGCTGTAAGCCAATATGGCATCAAAATTGCGCTTGTAATCAATTTTTTTCGATTTACAGGGGCGGAAGGGGGCGTGGCCAAAATCCAAAATAAACTTGATCAGCGTGCAATAATAGCACATACTGTCACCAAATTTGGCAGTTCTAGCTCTTATAATAGCTGAGATCTAGATTTTCACACGGACAGAGAGACGGACAGACGGACATGGCTATATCGTCTCGGCTGTTGATCCTGAGCTAGAAAATATATACTTTATGGGGTCGGAGGTGTCTCTTTCTGCCTGTTACATACATTTTCGGTTTGAACAAAGTTATAATACCCCTCTACTCTATGAGTAGCGGGTATAAAAAATAATTTTTGCACACATTTAATTTTTAATGCGGGCGGGACTCGAACCCGTAAATGCATAATAGTTCTATTCGTTTTGCAGTACACAACTTAACGCATTTCACCACCGTACACGCACACACTATTCGGCACAATGCTGCAGGCAGCGCTGCCGGCAAAAGGAGTAAAAAGTATTAAAAACGTATATCTTTTAATCAGGTACCAAAAAAACCCAAGATTTATCACTTAAGCAGTAAAAATAATAATTCTACCTGTTGAGGACTATAAATCAAATACGTGCATCTAAAAAACGATATGTGCCCCTTTAATACCTCTTTATATACTTGAATGGAAAGAGTTCTAAAGCATTCTAGCTTTTAATAAATGTTGTTAAAAAAACGACCGATAGGTTCTATGGCATCTATACGATGTATCGGTCCGTACCGGCTCGTTCCGACTTATTTACAGCGGGCAGCAATAAGAAACATGTATACAAAGTTTCATGAAGGTAGCTCAAAAAGGGAGGCAAAAACTTTTCTTTGCAAAAAATAAGAAGAGTTCGATCTCCCTCACCATGACACGCATGCATGCGGAATCGAACCTTGGACCCGTTACCTAAGAGGTCCATTACTTCTCCATTCGGCCATTAAGCCATTACGCAAATTTTGCCAAAGTTACATTATGAGACCATTCGGAAATTCTTGCACGACAAAAACAAAGTCTGAATGCATGGTTCGTGTTGTTGTTCCTATTTATTCTCATAACTTAAACATACAATTAAATAAAAAATAATAAAATAAATTTAAATAAAATGCACGACCACCAAAAAATAATGCATATTGAAAAATAAAAGTTAAAGTTCCTAAAAAAAAAAAAATGAAAAAGCTTAAGTGGCCCACTTCATGCCACTTCAGCTATTTCATTTTTTCGAACCACGGGCCTGTCAGTTTAGGAGTTCATCGCTTTTCCACTAAGCTACTGACGCTGTTTTCCAACAACTGAAAAAAAAAATACATTCTCATTATTTCCTGTACAAATAAAGAATTTCCGCTACCGACAGCGCTGCTCACAGCTATGGAAAACGTTAAGCTGAATAACTTCTGTGTTTATTATCCGATTGTTACCAAATTTTCAGAGATCATCTGGCTAGCTATAGTTATCATGTAAACCGAAAATGAACAATATGGCATCAAAATTGCACTTTTAATAAATTTTTGTTCGATTTACAGGGGCGGAAGGGGTCGTGGCCAAAACCAAAGTGGTGGGCACGGTAGAGCTCGATCCAATTGTGTGGATAGGCGATGCACACTTCGAAAGGTGTCCAACGGTGGATATTTCTGCCGCAACAGACTCCAAGACTGTTCGGTAAAACAGAATTTAACGATAGAGCTGAGAGCTCCAAGCGAATCTTTTGGCTTTCCAAATGTCCTAATTCGATTTTATGCAGCCCACACCAAGGTTAAGTAGAAGCCTCTACATAAAGTTGGGCTACGAAAGTCGTCGACCGGGCAGGTTGGGTAACTGGGACTTGTGTCAACCAGGTTATCTTTTCTTAAGCACAAAGAAATTAATGATGGTCTGACCTGATCGGAAAGGCCTACATATGTCTCCAGACTTTTGTGCAGAAAAACAGGCGTGGCCAATGAGGTTACGTCTTCAGGGTCTTTTTTGGCACTTACATGCACCGACACGATAATTTAATTGAGCTGCATATATGTACACTTATTGATTTGCGTGGGCGGTGGGCGTGGCACCCCAAATTTGAAACAATCTTTATCTGCACATGATTTACAGGAACTATCATGGCTAATTTGGTGTCTATAACTTAATAACTTCCTTAATATTCGTAGATTATCGATTGCGTGGGCGGTGGGCGTGGCACTTCAAATTTGAAATAAACTTGATCTGCGTATGGTATACAGGAACCACCATGTCAAATTTGGTGACCCTAGCTTTTGTAATAGCTGAGATCTCGACGTTCATACAGACTGACGGACAGACAGACATGGCTCAATCGACTTGACTGTTGATCCTTAAACTTAGTAGTTTGAACATTTTCAATGGTCGATAGTATAATAAGAAAAGTTTTACAGCGATATCTTGAAAAATGATGAAATGGCCAGTAGATTCTATAGCAATTTCCATAAAATCCTACCAAGTTTAATCAAGATAGCTCTAAAATTGAGAGACTAGTTTGCGTTGCAACAGACGGACGGACGGACGGAGTGAGAATGTAAAGGGATTAAAAGTGAAAAGAAAAGAAGAGATAAAGTGAGATGAAGAGAGAGAAAGAGCGGGAGTTAGAGAGAGAGGGAGAAAGAGAGAAACAGATAGAGAAAAAGATAGATATAGAGAGAAAGGCAAAAAAAGGAGACAGAGAAAAAGAGTGTGAGAGAGAGAAAGAGAAATATAGAGAACAGAAAGAAAGAAAGAGGGAAAAAGGGAAAGACAGAGAAAACAAGTAAGGAAAGCTACAGACGAGCGCGAGTCACCAACCCGCCGTTTCTCCCGAAAAACATAAGTTAGAACAAAACTCAAATAAAACTTCACTTCACTTCTGTCTCGACTTCGAAACTGTGCAGTTGATCTTTCTTTGTGAACGGAACGAAAAATACAAAACTCGTATATATCTTACGCCAACGTGCTAAAAGGGATTTTAGAAAGCTCAATCAACCCCTCCAACCCTTTTCATTAGCTCCACCGCTCAGGCCACGAGTGGTAACTGGCGCAGCCGGAAAAAAAAGAAGAACGAAACTTCTCATTACACTTACTTACTTGTAAGTAGCCAATAAGTAAAAAAAAGAGGAATATGTGAGTTTAAAATGATAAGTGCTAGTAATTAAGTATAAAATAATCAGTTGAAAAGAATATTCGAATAATGGCCAACAAGTGGTTCAAACGCAACATAATACACACACATATTACACCATGTGTCAATTGCACCCCGATGGGCATCAATTCTAGATTACCATCGTGGTGGGCATTTGTCACTATGGGTATCTGCCTAATGTAACGTCATATTATACATTCCTAAAAATAACATTGTGCATACTTAAGATGTCTGTGTAGAATCAAACGTGATAACTACCTCCACGACTATACGTCAGGCCAGGCATAGTAGTGCATATATGTGAAACCTTAACAACAACACAACTTTCACAATGTAAATGTCCGCGTAGAATCAAACGTGATAATTATTGCAGACCGTACATCAAATGAGACACATGCCCTCCTACATACGAAAAGCAAAGAACACACACATTTATACATACAAAAGTAAAGAACTCTACATGTACGCACAATGTATACGTCCGCATAGAATCAAAAGTGATAACTATCGCAGACCGTACATCAAATGAGACACATGCCCTCATACATACAAAAAACAAAGAATACACACATTCATACATACTAAAGTAAAAGAACTCTTCATGTACTCACAATGTATACGTCGTTGCAGAATCAAACTCGATAACTACAGCAAAATAATTATTAATTCATACAAAACTAAACGCACACACCCAATATGAACATAACAAGTAAGAACGGCTACAGTCAAGTGTTGACTGTATAAGACCATGGATTCCTATAGATTATGAAAAAAGTCAGATTGAGAAAACTGTTATTAAACGCGTTTTTCAAAGAAAAATAAAAAATAAAACATATAATTTTCAGTTAGACGCCAAGCAGTTTGAAATAAAATATTTTTTGGAAAAAACACTGCTTGCTTGCAGTGGGCGCATTGCAAATCTATATAAACGTTGCATAACTTTTATGTTCATTAGCCGATCGGAACCAAATTTTCAGCGATCGGTGATGATAGGTGGTGATTAGATGGTGATAGTTATTTCATAGTAGTTCATAGTCACCAAAACTGAATACTGTAGCTTTATTATTGCGCTTGCTATATATATTTTAATAAAAATTTTATAGCGTATGATTCACATAAGTGTTGTCACCAAATTTGGTGGCTCTAGCTTTATTAGTTTCTGAGATATAGGGGCCTGCTATACGGCTTATCGATTTGTGGGGCCGGAAGTAGGCGATTTGTGTGCGATTGTTAGAGCGCAGCTTTTTGTTATATGTTTATACCCCTACTCATAGAGTAGAAGGGTATTATAACTTAAAACCGTTCAAACAGAAAATGTATGTAACAGGCAGAAGGAGACACCTCCGACCCCATAAAGTATATATATTCTGGCTCAGGATCAACAGCCGAGTCGATATAGCCATGTCCGTCTGTCTGTCCGTGTGAAAATCTAGATCTCAGCTAATATAAGAGCAAGAACTACCAAATTTGGTGACAGCGTGTATTACGAGGGTCGTTTGATAAGACCGTGACTTTTTGTATTTGCCGCGCACCTGCTCTAAATACAACACTGCTCCTGTCAGCAGTTATCGATTAACAGCTGACTGTAAAATTTTGAGAAAGCTGCGTTTTTTGGTTTGCGTTTTATAGGCATTGAAAGCAGACGATCTCGTGAAAAAAAGTGAATTTCGTGTGCTAATTAAGCATTATTTTTTGCGTAAAAAATCCATCACCGAAACCAAGGAAAGACTTGATAAATATTATGGGGACTCTGCACCATCAATTTCAATGGTTAAGAAATGGTTTACTGAGTTCCGTTGTGGTCGTACCAGTACAAGTGATGCCGAACGTTCAGGTCGCCCAAAAGAGGTCGTCATGCCAGAAATCGTCGACAAAATCCATGGAATGATATTGGATGATCGGAGAATGAAAGTGCGTGAGGTAGCTGAGGCTGTAGGCATCTCAACTGAACGGGTACATCACATTTTACATGAATATTTGGACATGAAAAAGCTTTCCGCGCGATGGGTGCCGCGATTGCTCACACACGACCATAAGCGCAACCGTGTGACCATTTCAAAGGAGTGTTTGGCGATGTTCAACCGCAATCCAAACGAATTTTTGCGCCGTTTCGTTACCGTAGACGAAACATGGATCCACCACACCACACCAGAGACCAAAGAACAATCAAGACAGTGGGTTTCTCCGGGTGAACGTGCACCAAAGAAGGCCAAGGTGGGTCTGTCGGCCAACAAGGTCATGGCCACAGTTTTTTGGGATGCACAAGGTATCATTCACATCGATTACCTTGAAAAGGGTAAAACGATCACCGGCGAATATTATTCAGAGCTTTTGGACAGATTCGATATTGATTTGAAGCAGAAACGACCGCATTTGGCGAAAAAAAAAGTGCTGTTCCATCAGGACAATGCACGGGTGCACACGTGTGTAGTCAGCATGGCAAAATTTCATAAATTGGGCTACGAACTGCTACCCCATCCAGCATATTCTCCAGATTTAGCCCCCTGTGACTATTTTTTGTTTCCAAACATGAAGAAATGGCTCGGCGGTAAGAGATTCGGGTCAAATGAAGAGGTCATCACAGAAACAAACGACTATTTTGAGGGCCTTGAGAAAACCTATTATTTGGAAGGAATAAAAAAATTGGAAAAACGCTGGACTAAATGTATAGAGCTAAAAGGAGATTATGTTGAGAAATAAAACGCTTCTTTGACGAAAAAAATATATTTTATTCAAAAAGTCACGGACTTATCAAACGACCCTCGTATTATTGCACCAAGTCAAGTTTATTTTGGATTTTGACCACGCCCCCTTCCGCCCCTGTAAATCGAAAAAACATTGATTACAAGCGTAATGTTGATGTCATATTGTTCATTTTCGGTTTACATGATAACTATAGCTAGCCAGATGATCTCTGATTCAGGAAATAATAAGAATGCCTTACAATGCAAATGTTTGCAGTTGTTGGATAACAGCGTCAGTAGCTTAGTGGAAAAGCGATGAAATCCTGAACCCATGGTTCGATTCATGCCGCTTAAGCTTGTTCTTTTTATTTTTTTGTAAAAACTTTTACTTTAATTTTTGAATATGCATTAATTGGTGGTCATGCATTTTATTTAAAATTTTTTTAATGGCTCACAGTGAACTTAGTTAGCAAGTGGAGAAGTGACAGTCTCTTAAATCAGCTGTGTGCGATTGTTAGAGCGCAGCTTTTTCTTATATTTTTTTATTTTTATTTTTTATCTAATTGTATGTTTAAGTTATGAGAATAAATAGCAACAACAACACGCATCATACATTCAGACTTTGTTTTTGGCGTGCAAGAATGTCCGAATGGTCTCATAATGTAACTTTGGCAAAATTTGCGTAGTGGCTTAGGGCTTAGGCTTGGGTCCAAGGTTCAATTCCGCATGCATTTTTTTTGCCTCCCTTTTTGAGCTACCTTCATGAAACTTTGTATACACGTTTCTTATTGCTGCCCGCTGAAAATAAGTCGGAACGAACCGGTACGGACCGATACATCGTATAGATGCCATAGAACCTATCGGTCGTTTTTTTTTAACAAAATTAATCAAAAGTTAGAGTTCACTAAAACACTTTCCATTCAAGTATATAAAGAGGTATTACAAGGGCACATATCGTTTTTTACATGCACGTATTCGATTTATAGTCCTCAACAGGTACAATTATTATTTTTACTGTTTAAGTGAAAAATCTTGAAATTTTTTGGTACCTGATTAAAAGTTATACGTTTTCAATACTTTTTACTCCTTTTGCCGGCAGCTCTGCTTGCAGTATTGTGCCGAATAGTGTGTGTGTGTACGGTGGTGAAATGGGTTAAGTTGTGGACTGCAAAACGAACAGAACTATTATGCATTTACGGGTTCGAGTCCCACCCGCATCAAAAATTAAATGTGTGCCAAAAATTATTTTTTTATTTTAGATTTTGACTTTGCATAAATATTGTAAGTCCATGGCCTTTTACGGTTAAAATATGATTGTAGCCGTTCTTTATTGTTCCGCAAATAATTTTGATGTACGAGCAGCTGGGTAGCGGGTACATTACAGTCGAGCACACTCGAATGTAGCTTTTTTACTTGTCTAAATCTAATTTTTTTCATAACCTTTAAAAATCCATGGTCTTATGCAGTCAACACTTGACTGTAGCCGTTCTTACTTGTTTTTCTTTTGTAGTCGTGATGTGGGATCCGTTTTTAGTTTTCTGTGCGTGCAGAAATCTCCTAATAATGTCAACATTTTATTATACCCGCTACTCATAGAGTAGAAGGGTATTATAACTTTGTTCAAACCGAAAATGTATGTAACAGGCAGAAGGAGACACCTCCGACGCCATAAAGTATATATATTCTGGCTCAGGATCAACAGCCGAGTCGATATAGCCATGTCCGTCTGTCCGTCTGTCTGTCCGTGTGAAAATCTAGATCTCAGCTATTATAAGAGCTAGGACAACCAAATTTGGTGACAATATGTGTTATTATTGCACGCTGATCAAGTTTATTTTGGATTTTGGCCACGCCCCCTTCCGCCCCCGTAAATCGAAAAAACATTGAAAACAAGTGCAATTTTGATGCCATATTGTTAATTTTCGGTTTACATGATAACTATAGCTAGCCAGATGATCTCTGGTAACAATCGGATAATAAACACAGAAGTTATTCAGCTTAACGTTTTCCACAGCTGTAAGCAGCGCTGCCGGCAGCGCTGCTTGCAGCATTGTGCCGAATCGTGTGTGCGTGTACGGTGGTGAAATGGGTTAAGTTGTGGACTGCAAAACGAACAGTACTATTATGCATTTACGGGTTCGAGTCCCGCCCGCATCAAAAATTAAATGTGTGCAAAAATGTTTTTTTTTTTATTTTATATTTTGACTTTGCATAAATATTATAAGTCCATAGCCTTTTACGGTCAAAATATGATTGTAGCCGTCTTTTTGTTCCGCAAATAAATTATGTACAAGCAGCTGGGTAGCGGGTATATTACAGTCGAGCACTCTCGACTGTAGCTTTCTTACTTGTTTTATTTTATATTTTGACTTTGCATAAATATTGTAAGTCCATAGCCTTTTACGGTCAAAATATGATTGTAGCCGTTTTTTTCTTCCGCAAATAAATGATGTACGAGCAGCTGGGTAGCGGGTATATTACAGTCGAGCACACTCGACTGTAGCTTTCTTACTTGTTTTTGTATTCGCCTTTCTCTATTGCCACTGTTTTATTCCCTTTTCTAGTTCGCCCCTAATATTGCACGTATCTAATGTATCTAATATTGCACGATCCCGTTGGTTCTCTCTCACTTTTGTCGTATGTTCTTTCTGAACTGCGTGCATGCTGTCTCTTGGTTCTCTTTGTTTTTATGTGTCTGTACTAGTTCTTCGCCGTCCGCGATGTACTTGAAGAGTGAAAAATTTCTCTTGTCTACTGGAAGAGCAAATTTCAGGCCTTTGGCAAGAAGTGCTTGTACGTCTTGCGGAAACTTTGTCGCTGTATTGTTGGCAAACCAATCTTTGCTTTTGTTGTTGTCTAGGACGTTATTGTTCCGTTTGTTCCCCCACCAAATTTGGCGACAACACTATGTGAATCATACGCTATAAAATTTTTATTAAAATTTGGGACACGCCTACTTCCGCCCCTCAAATCGATCAACCGTATAGCAAGCGCAATAATAAAGCTAGAGTATTTAGTTTTGGTGTGAATGAAAACTATCACCACCTAAACGATCGCTAAAAATTTGGTTTCGATCGGATAATGAACATAAAAGTTATTCAACGTTTCATATAGATTTGCACCAAGCAGTGTTTTTTTCCAACTGCTTGGACTGCTTGGCGTCTAACTGAAAATTATATGTGCTGTTTGTTATTTTTCTTTGAAAAACACGTCTACCAATAACAGTTTTCTAAATCTGATTTTTTTCATAACCTTGAAAAATCCATGGTCTTATACAGTCAGCACTTGACTGTAGCCGGTCTTACTTGTTTAGTAGTTAGGATAATCGTAAACAATTTATAAATCATAGATAATTTAGATCTTTTTCAAATGTTCCTAGAATGCTTTATGTTGTCATATTCGACTTTTCATTTCGACTATGTTAAAGACCTAAAATCAATTACGCACAGTTGATGTCCTTCGGCCTTGACCAGCGCGCAGAAGTTGGAGTGGGAAGAAGTCCGAGCCCAACAATCAAATAAATAATGGCTACCTTACGCATAGCTACGTGGAACGCCAATGGCGTTTCATAGCGCAAACTTGAGCTAGCTCAACTCCTACATGAGAAGCTTATCGACGTAATGCTTCTTTCTGAAGCTCATCTCACAAGCAAATACAATTTTCAAATGAGAGACTACCACTTCTATGGTATCTAACTCTAAAATAGTGTACTGAAACCTATCTGGACCTATGGTTCACAGTTATGGGGCACAATCAAAGATTCTGAGAACCATCACTGGGGCACCGTGGTAGGTTCGAAATGAAAAGATCCAAAGAGACCTTAATATCCCACCTGTCACCAACGCAATTAAGGAACTTAAGGAAAAATACCATAGAAAGCTTTACTCGCACCCCAACCACCTAGCGAGAGGTCTAACCCAGCTCAGCAGTCGTTCCCGTCTCCGACGAAAGGACCTACATACCAACCCAGCTAAGAAACTTTTAGGGCCGTCTGATCATAGAACATTTGGAAGAATAATACAACTGTTCAGAAAAAGTCCTTTATAGTTAAGATTTTTAAACTTATTGTTAGTTCTTATACAAGAAGATCAATAAATAGAAGCAAAGTATAAAAAAAATGCTTATTTTGGATTTTGGCCACGCCCCCGTAAATCGAAAAAAATTGATTTCAAGCGCACTTTTGATGCCATATTCATTTTCGGTTTATATGATAACTATAGCTAGCCGCTAGCTGCTGGCAGCGCTGCTTGCACCATTGTGCCGAATAGTGTGTGCGTGTACGGTGGTGAAATGGGTTAAGTTGTGGCAAAACGAACAGTACTTTTATGCATTTATGGGTTCGAGTTCCGCCCGCATCAAAAATTAAATGTGCGTAATAATTATACCATTTACATTACAATGAAAGGAAAGCTTAGCCCGAAAAATGCAGATCCAGAAAACAAGCCGAAATATACACGCGATAATTCTACCCTGATCAACAACTTAGCCCCCGCAAATACCAACAGATTCGCTTTGCTGGCAAATACCTCCGAGGACGTGCCGCTGGGATCCGTTGATATCGAACCGAAGAAAACAAAGCCTCCCCCAATTTACATACGCGAGAAGAGCACAAGCGGTCTGATATATACTTTCAGAGCATGAACCAGAAAACAAGCACCTTAAAAAAAACGAGGTTCACCCAATTTATAAACTCCAGCTCCTTCTGCGCAGTAGGATCACAGTAGAAGAGCCGCATAAACGTAACGCTCCCGTACAATGTACAAACTGCCAAGAATACGGCCACACGAGGTCGTATTGTACACTTCGCCCGATGTGCGTAGTCTGTTGAGACTACACAATGCCAATCCAATAAAGAAATACAAGCGAGAAAAAGTGCAATAACTGTGGGGGTAATCACACAGCAAACTACAGAGGCTGTCCAATCTACAAAGAGCTAAGGAGCCGTCTTCACAAAAGAATGAACACCTAGGGCACACCAAGGAACAGGTACGCTGACACCATCAGTAACAAATCCAGAAGTATTCTTTTCAAAAGCAACAAGTTCCGCTCCTTGGCTTATACCCACCACAAACAAGATAACATTTGCAAACGTTTTAAAATCAGGTATGACGCCTCCAACCCAAAATTCGCAAACCCCACATGAAGTGCATACAGAATTAGACACACAACAAAACTTTAGGCCAACTGAACAGCAAGAAACTAAAACTAAAGCTATGAGGCAAGCCTTACAACAGATACATACAATACAATTCTCAAATGAGAGACTACCACTTCTATGGTACAAATCATCCTGACGGTGGGACCGCCATACTCATAAGGAACCGTACCACATAGTCTACTAGTCTAGTGTACTTCTATTGTTATCCCACTCTTACACATGCAATTTGAATTTATTACTCGCGTTGCAAGTCAGATTAAAAATTTTAATTATCGATTTTAGGAAACGGTGGACGTGACTTCTTAAATTTATTTAATAAACTTGTAAAGCTGACAAAATACAGAAATCTTCATCCCAAACTTAGAGTGTCTAGCTTTCATATAAGCCGAGATTTTTGCACACAGAGGGACACGGCTCAATCGACATGGCGAGTGATCCTGTATACTTTGTGTGGTGTGGCACTCCTTTTTATGACTGTTATATACATTTGTACAAAGTCAGTATACCTCTTTTAAAGAAAATTATTTTTATTGAAATTTTAAAGTAATATCTTAATAACCTCTTAGTTAAAGGACCTCTTGAAAATTTAACAATTCAATAGATTTAATTTTAACTTTAAGTTAATTTTGTTTTTAAATTTTACCAGTAATGTAAATCGGTCCGTACTTTAACAAGTAAAAGAGCTACAGTCGAGTATGCTCGACTGTAATATACCCGCTACCCAGCTGCTCTTACATCATTTATTTGCGGAACAAAAAAAATGGCTACAATCATATTTTGATTGTAAAAGGCTATGGACTTACAATATTTACGCAAAGTCAAAATCTAAAATAAAAAAAAACATTTTTGCACACATTTAATTTTTGATGCGGGCGGGACTCGAACCCGTAAATGCATAATAGTAATTTTCGTTTTGCAGTCCACAACTTAACCCATTTCACCACCGTACACGCACACACTATTCGGTAATCAATTTTTTTTGATTTACAGGGGCGGAAGGGGGCGTGGCCAAAATCCAAAATAAACTTGATCAGCTTGCAATAATAACACAGACTGTCACCAAATTTGGTAGTTCTAGCTCTTATAATAGACAGACAGACAGACATACAGACAGACGGACATGGCTATATCGACTCAGGTGTTGATCCTGAGCCAGAATATATATACTTTATGGGGTCGGAGGTGTCTCCTTCTGCCTGTTACATACATTTTCGGTTTGAACAAAGTTATAATACCCTTCTACTCTATGAGTAGTGGGTATAAAAATTAAATATTTTTTATTGGTTATTTCTTTTTATTTCAAAAAAAGTTTTAATGCGAATATGTTGAATAATAATACGGTAAATCCGTTGATGGATCGTATTATAGCTAACACTTGCACACTTTGATAGAACTTTATACATATATTTTTCGTAATATATTATATATATATATTTTTCAGTTCTAAAGGGTTGATTGAACCGCGCTCGTAAATAAAACGAAAACGAAATTTTTGATGAACAGATTATGGCTAGAATTGCAGAAAACTGCTCCTGGTTGGGTTTGTAGTATAGTGCGTTTGTTCTGTGTTATGCATTCCGATCTCCGGTCTCTAGCAGCCGACCTTTGGTTATTAACTGATTTTTATAACAGTTTTGGTCTCAATTCGAGACCATTTCCAGCTACAATCGATTGTTTGTTAGTCGGTTCATTTCGTTTTATTATAAGCTGTGAGTGGAGTGTGTGCGCAGTTTTCCACAACACACACACCCCAACAAAATTTTTCTTGAGCATTGATACTAGCTATACTTATGTTCTATAATAATACATATGTAAGTTATGAACTCTCTTCTTGCGCCCTTCGTCTCACCCCCTCTGACCGGCCTGTCTCACACGCGCTTCCTCCACTTGCGCCACTTGACGGTCACTCAACCCTCGGATAACCCGAAGCGCATTCATCTCAGAGCGAATTCACTCAAATTGCGGGGCTTATCCGAGTGGAATATGTGCAGCGCGTTAGCCGAGGCGATTTACCGTTAGAACGGTAAATGGTCGGACGTTTCTAGAAAAGGCTGCAAGAAACGCGCGATGTGTGGAATGCTTGCACATTTTTCAGTAAGACGGAGTTTACCTTGCAAACGAGACACAAGCAAAACTCTTATTAAATAAAGCGAAGCTAAAACTAAAATCTACTTACTTGGCGATCTTCTCCTGCAGAGCCCGTAACATCCCAGGACTTATATCGAGGTGAGGTATTCGGTAATAAGAGCCGAACATTCCCAATGCAAGTTCGACTTGCATTAACTGGCGCCCGAGCAGTCAGAATTCTGACTTCGGGCAATGGTATCAAACACAAAGAAGAAAAAATGGAAAGTGAAAATGTGGAAAAATGAAAGTGACAGTGATGTGCAGTGACAGTGAACAATCAAACACTAAAAACGACCACCCGGTGAGAATGCTCCTATAGTTTGTAGCGGGAGCAACATTCTGCACGGGCGCAAAAAAGTCGTACATAACGAAGTGAAAAGACCACCCGCCGCAGCGTTAATACTGTCTTCGTACAGGAGCAGTATACGCGGGCGCAAAAGCGTCTTCGTAAAAAAATAATAATAAAGGCCTATGTAACGACCCACTGCGGCGATTTGCCTACACTTGCTGTAGCCTGTTCGCGAGTGCAATGTACATAGTGCCGAAGAAAAAGAAAAAGAATAAATGAAATGAATAAATGAAATAATAACCAAGTAAACTCTGATTAAAGTGTTTGGTAATCTGCTGGATAGGCTGAGTGGTGTGGAGGCACCCGAGAAAGCTGCCCAGTGGATTGTGTGGCAACCGTACCATTAGTAGGCCAAGGCCAAAAAGGAACAATGCGGACCACCGCGCCCAGTTCAACTGTTCACTAAATTCACTAGTCACTGTCGTTCCAAACCTAACTAATTGAAACCAAAAACATAAACATAAACGAATATGGAAAACGATAAACCATTTCCCACCATTACTACTAGAATTTTCTAAAAAAAAAACATCTTTATCTTTCCTCAGATTTTAAGAAGAATATATCACGCACACCTCTACACACATAACATAGAATCAAACCAACACACCTTTTTCAACATTACACAACTAACTACCTACCCTTAAGCAAATTAAGTTAATACTGCAAGCTACATTTATTAATTGCAAGCATCGTCGTGGCTCAAATGGTGCGAGCTGGGGACATTTTCAAATATGAGGCTCCGCTTGTCCCACTGCAGGAGGGCACAGTCTGGCGAGTCAACGGCCAATTCAAGCTGGCGCATGTAATTGACTTGGCAAGGCTCAAGTCGCTGGTTCAGGAGGTTCAACGCGAGGCGGCGCTTCTAACGGATCCCAGGATTGAAGCGCTGGTAACGTACTACCTGGAAGAGTCGCGGGAGGGCCTGTCAAGACTGATGGATACGCAGCGCGGACGTCGTTCGCTGGACTTGATTGGGTCCACATGGAAGTGGGACGCGGGTTCTTCGCACGCATCGGATTGGGACGCCATACTTCGTGCGCAGGAAAACGTCGTCAAAACGGCCGATCAGCAAGTAAGGATAAATGCTGGTCTGTTCGACGCATCGCATGGGTCCCTGAGGCCATTGAACGAAGTAGCTGCGAGGATCAATGCCATCAATGGAGATGTACATACAGCAACGACGTTACTGCACAACACCTTGATCATCGATAGTCAGGTCGGCGAGCTGACCCAAGCTTGCCAATTGGCTAAGACAGAAATCGTGAACTCCCGCTTACTTGACCACGGGGAGGTACAAACGATTTTGACCGAGGTCTGGAACTTGCCGTACCAGAATGCAGTAGAAGCACTGGAATTTTCCCGCCCAACTGTGCTAACAAATGGAACGGCGCTACTATACATTTTGGCTATGCTCAAAGTCGGCCCCAAGGACTACTGTCTTCTTCTTCTTCCGGCAACCCATGGAGGAAAACAAGTCATGGTTAAGCATGACAAGGTCGCCGAGGAAACCTACGCCGTAGTAGACGACTGCCTCTCCATTGGGAACACGACTGTTTGCCCGGAGTAAAGTCTCCTGAAGTTAGACGAGAACGGATGCATCCCCAAGCTGTTGAAGGGCGGTCAGGCCCAATGCGAACTTCTTAGGAACAATGAAGCGCGAAGGCGGGACAATGTTCCTGTCGAACTTCAACGGGACGATGGAAGCCGGATCCAGTACCCACAACTTAGCCGGAACTTACATAGTCCAGTTCGTAAACGAGACGATCAGTGTGGCCGGGAGAACTTACACGAGTTACTCCTCGACGCACTTTACAGTCATGCCAGCAGTACTCACATCGGTAACTGCCACGGGTACGTGCCTTCACTGCACTACGTCAACGACTTTAATATGGAGAACCTGAAGAGACTCTCCGGTATGTCCGAGAAGGTCTCCTTCTCCTTTCTGGTGGAAGCTTTGGTCGCCTTGGTTGTCGGTGTGGCCCTATACACCGTACGGAGGAAGCTAACATCGACCAAAGCGATCCCGATCATGACAGACGGCACACTGGACCTGGAGGCACAAGAAGCTGATAGGGCACCCAAAGTCCAATAATCTGCGGGACGCAGATCTTGAGGGGGGAGGAGTTATGAACTCTCTTCTTGCGCCCTTCGTCTCACCCCCTCTCACCGGCCTGTCTCACACGCGCTTTCTCCACTTGCGCCATCATCTCAGAGCGAATTCACTCAAATTGCGGGGCTTATCCGAGTGGAATATGTGCAGCGCGTTAGCCGAGGCGATTTACCGTTAGAACGGTAAATGGTCGGACGTTTCTAGTAGTTTGACAGTAATAATAAATTTATTTAACACGTACAAATTAATATTAAAGTCTATACAATTTAATTAAATGTGAAATTGAGTATTATATTTACTTTAATAAAAAATTTGCACTTCTTTTTGTATTTCAACATTATATTAATTTTGTATTTTATTTTGTGATTTTAATGTAATAATTTAATAATTTCAAAAGTATAAGCTGCAATTTAAATCTACAAAATGAAATAAACTGAAAAATTTAGTATTATACATATTTTAATTATAATACTTTTACTTTTCTTAAATATAAAAGATATTTATATTTATTTTTTATTATTATTATTTATTATTTTTTATTTGAATTACATTTTCAAAACATTTTTTATTTGAGATATCTATTTTTTTAAACAGATTTTATTTTTTAAAAATTATGAATTTTTAATACTTTATTTTATATATTTTAAAATATTTATTTTGTAGTATTTACCTATATTTTAAATTTCTGTACCCTAAACAGATATTATTTCGTTAAGGCTTTCTTCTGTTCACTATTTATGCGCTTCATACAGTTTGTCTGGAATGAAATCATTTCGATTTGATAACCGCCCGGCGCGTCGTGAAGAGCGCAGGTTCCACTTTTTTGAGCGTGAAAACAAGAGCGATAAACTCACATTAAACAAGTAAGAACGGCTACAGTCAAGTGTTGACTGTATAAGACCATGGATTTTTCAAGATTATGAAAACAAGTAAGAATTGCTACAGTCAAGTGTTGACTGTATAAGACTATGGACTTTTTATACCCGCTACTCATAGAGTAGAAGGGTATTACAACTTTGTTCAAACCGAAAATGTATGTAACAGGCAGAAGGAGACACCTCAGACCTCATAAAGTATATATATTGTGGCTCAGGATCAACAGCCGAGTCGATATAGCCATGTCCGTCTGTCTGTCCGTGTGAAAATCTAGATCTGAGCTATTATAAGAGCTAGGATTACCAAATTTGGGGACAAAATGTGTTATAATTGCACGCTGATCAAGTTTATTTTGGATATTGGCCACGCCCCCTTCCGCCCTTGTAAATCGAAAAAAATTGATTACAAGCGCAATTTTGAGGCCATATTGTTCATATTCGGTTTACATGATAACTATAGCTAGCCAGATGATCTCTGAAAATTTGGTAACAATCGGATAATAAACACAGACCAGTACGACTCACTCAGTCCCAAAAACCCTGATGTGAGGAAATCTCGTTAAGTCAGATTATTACTAAAAGAACGGTTAGGGTACGACTCCATCAGTCCCAAATACTTGTTGCACTTTTCGGTACGCGGATTTACTGAAAGCAAATCCGCGTTCGGTCAAGGTCCGACCGCAGAACCTCCTCGACGTGTGAGAGTTGCAGGATCCCGAGTAACTAAGTAAAAAGGACAAAATCCGGACCACCAGAAGGAGTAGCCGCACCAGGATAGCTATGTAAGTTAGACAATAAGTGAAATAACTACCTAAAAAGAATAAAAAAAAACAAGTAAAGAAAGCTACAGTCGAGCGCGCCCGACAGTAAGATACCATTAATTCTATCAAAAAAACGCTGCACAAGTTTATCCGCCACCTATTGCTTAAATTAGATCTATTTTTGAATAGCGCCATCTACATGTGAAAACGGCATAGCTTTACGCACGTTATGCGCAGCACAGGCGCAAGCAGTGGAAGTACGGAAAACGGAAACATGGATAACTTCTGTGTTTATCGTCCGATTGGATTGTAATTTGGAATAGATTTATATTGCAATTATTTATGTTAATATCAATGCAGAAAGCTGTAACTTCAATGCTTCTCCTGATAATCGAAAATTATCGATTTGCGTGGGCGGTGGGCGTGGCATCAAAAATTGAAAATAAACTCAAACTACCTATGAAGTGAAAGTGTTTAAGGAAATTGAACAAAATAATAATAAATATGGGTAAAGCGATAAACTAAACAAAAAACCACTGCGTTGCAAATAAATAAGCAGTTTAACAAAACCCAATCTAACTAAGGGACCCTCCAAGGTAGAAGGGTAAAACTAGCCACTGCAGTGGCACTGGTTTTCAACAATTTTAAAGAAAACATATCTGATTCACATTTGAGCAAACCACACAGTTTCTGTGATCACGTTCCTTCGTTTAAAATTAAATTAAATAAAATTGTGCAAGTGTCCATCTAAAATATTAAATAAGTTTAATGAAATTTTAAATGCAAACGCAAATTAATCGAATATTTGTAAGAATATATCAGGTATCCGACAAAATTCAAAACATTTGATCCCCTTATTTACACATTTGATACACCTAATTAATTGATTTTATTGCTACTACAACACATAATTACACAAAGCCCATATCGAAACAATTTAAATACTCTATATCACAGTAATATTTTACCTTAATGAAAATTCCCATTTATGGCTAATTTAAATAATTTAGTCAGACCACTTAATATAGAAAGAGAACCTGAATCAATAGAACCTAACCCACATAATTTACTTCAACAACACAGACTAACTATCAAAAATTCAAAATTCTGGCTTCGATTTCGAAAATGCCGAAAGCCAGGGTATTGCTCCAGAACACCAACTTAATCTACAAGATCTAGACAAAGACCCCTATATCGTCCGGTATATCCGGCGACCCAGCTGAGTTTGGTTGGAAAAAGAGTGTAGATAGAATATTAGAAACTTATGCTCACACCGTAGGTACAGCAAAGAATTTTGGTATTATACATACAATTCGAAATAAGATAAAAAGCAACGCAGACATTGCCCTTGATTCTTATAACGTCAGCTATCTTATTGGACAGCTATCTCCAAGTGTTTAACACTACATTATGCAGACAAACGCTACTTTGGAATATCAAATGACTACAATATTCCAAAGATCCAATCAGACGGTCAAAGAATTTCATCAAGTTGTTTATAGACATCTGTCTTTAATACTCAAAAAATATATATATATAAATATAATAAGCTACATGGATTTAGCCAGAGAATCAGAACTGCTTATGACCAAGTTATACAGAGATAAATCTTTAGATACCTTTATCCGAGGTATCCGTGGTGACCTCCCACGTCTGCTGCGTCGGCATAAAAAAGCCCACTGATTTGCCCTCTGCTTTGCACCTGTGCTTAAAGCTAGAGAATCAGACATATCGTACGCTTCAGCAAGAGTTTAACAGAGAACTTTTAGAAACACACCTCAACGACTGCTACCACGCCCACAACCTATACCTAATAAAATGGGTTTACAATCTAGACCTATGCTACCTCCCAGACCAATGCCATTACCACCTTTCCCTATGCCAATAGGATTACCTAATACTAACTTTGGGCATTTACAATACCGACCAATACCGACTGGTTTTGGTTACCAATTTCGACAAGCTCCAATAGCACAGGCCCTACCACTGGTGAAAGACCCCCAGTACCTATCACAAATCCCGCTAAAAGGCAAAGAAACTTTAATATCCAAACAAAAGTAGAACAAAAACAAGTAAGAAAGCTACAGTCGAGTGTGCACGACTGTAATATACCCGCTACCCAGCTGCTTGTATTTGCGGAACAAAAAAACGGCTACAATCATATTTTGACCGTAAAAGCCCATGGACTTATAATATTTATGCAAAGTCAAAATATAAAATAAAAAAAAAACATTTTTGCACACATTTAATTTTTGATGCGGGCGGGACTCGTAAATGCATAATAGTACTGTTCGTTTTGCAGTCAACAACTTAACCCATTTCACCACCGTACACGCACACACGATTTGGCACAATGCTGCAAGCAGCGCTGCCGGCAGCGCTGCTTACAGCTATGGAAAACGTTAAGTTGAATAACTTCTGTGTTTATTATCCGATTGTTACCAAATTTTCAGAGACCATCTGGCTAGCTGTAGTTATGATATAAACCGAAA